>CAUYUJ010014156.1:0-22500 GCA_963575745.1 Prorocentrum cordatum
CCGCGCCCTGGGGAGAGCTCAGGTGACGTAATCGTCGGTTTCGGTTGTCTCCAGCGTCGCGTGTGGTCGCCCCTTTCGCGAACCAGTCGCGAGAGGATGGGGCGCGGATTCGCGCGTCGCGCGGGGCGCGGCCGTCGAGGGCAACTCAGCTCTCAAGGAAGCGCTCGTGCGCCCCCTAGACGAGGAGCTTTGCTTGCGCCTCAAGATGGCTAGCGGGCGCGCTTTGTGCGACGCCGAGAGTCTACGCGACGCGTTCGAGTGGCGCACCCTCGTCAGCGGAACCCCCAGGTACGGCGTCCCAGCGAGGGGCCCCTCGCTATAGCTGCAAGTGCGTGTGGGGCCTCGCGCGTCGGCCCAGTTCGACGCCTCCTCGAAGCCGCCCCGACTCGCCATGCTGGGCGCGTGGCGACCAGGGTGGGGCAGGCCCCGGCCACGGCGCATCCTTTTCTTTTCCGAGCGCGCATGGGCCGACGACGTTTCCCAACGGGCCGTCGGCTCGCTTGGCGCCGTCGAGGATGCCGTCGTCAGTGGAGTCGCTGCCCTCGGCGACTCCCCCATGGGCGAGCCCCTCGAGCTTGCCGGCAGGAGCGCGGTCGCCTCCTCGGGCACGAGCGCGGCGGGGTCTATCGTTCGGCAGCTTAGGACGAGGGGGATCACAGCCCAGACCACCAAGCTGATGGCCTGCCTCGGAGTCGACCTGGGGAGTGGACGACGGCGCGCGCGAGCGACCAGAACCAAGCGCACGGCTCAGACTCGACGGCCGCACGGCCTCCCGCAGACACCCATCTAAGTTATTCGATGGAGGCTTGGGGCTGTTGCGCGCGGTCGTCGTCGCGTGAGGTGCGCCGCCACCCAACTCGACATCCGCGCTCCTGGCGCGGACCCAGGTCGATCAAGACGTGGTTTGAAGAGGCCAGGTCCAGTGCACCGCTTCTGGCAGGAGACGGTCTCCCAGTTTAGACGGCTGGCCCCGCGGCGTCGCCCAGCGCGGGCCAGACCCCCCCGCCGCGGCGACCAACAATTTGCTGCAGGCGAATTGGGGCACCCAGTCTCAGACAGCATGGTATCTTCCGACGGGGGCCGCTGGGGTAGCTCAGGGTTGGGCCTTTCCTAAAGGCCTCGATGGGATCAACCAGGCATCTTGCCTCCTCGACGATTTCAGCACCACCATTCAGTTCCAACGGTGGCGCACTGCAGCCAAGGGGTATTGCGGCTCTGGCCTCTAGGGCGGCGTCGACAATTGCAGCGCGCGCCGTTTTCTGTGCCAACTCGAGCAACTGCCCCAAGGGAGGAGACTCGCGGATCTAATGCTGGTCATCGCTGTCGGGGCAGCGTGGCCAGCGCCGGGGGGTTTTGCAGCTGGGATTTCACAGTCTGATCAATGTCCCCGGTGCACAACAAACACTTGCAAACCCGATGCGTCGGAATTATACTTGCGAGCGCAATTCTGATTCAGCCTCGCCAGCCGATACTTTTTCTGATCACCTGAGTTTTAGTCTGCCAGCGAAGAGCGCTTTTGCTTCATTGGGGCTCATCCCCACATCTCGGACTCAGGTTGACCCCCCATGCCCAGGAAGAAGCGTGTTCGGCTCATCCAGATGCGACGGAGATGGGCCCCACCTATTTTGGGGCAGGCACTTGAGATCACCCGGTGTTTTTGCATTGGAGCGCCTCAGGAGGCCCCGGCGCCCATGATCCACGGCTTCGCCGCGTTGGGGCTGCGGTTGTTGACTCTGCTGGGTGGCGTTCTATGAAGGTGTCAAGTTTCTTCTCGGGCCGCTCCCTGAGGCCCGACAGACGGTTGCCAGGGGGGAGCTAAACGTGCTCTTTGTCTCTATTAGGTTCACCCTCGGCGCTCTGGTTTCCGTCACCGACAATGACGGTGTCTGCGCTGGCTTGTGGGGCAGGTTGTTTGACGCCGCACGTGGAGCCAACGCCTCCTTTGGCGTCTCATGGGTAAGCGTTTGAAAGCCAAGAGTAGGGACCCTGATCAAATCGTTGCTTTGAAGGCCCCCTTCCCACTTGGAAGCTCCCGACGTCATCGCTCAGGACGTTTCCAGGTGGATGATAGAAGGCAACATGTTCGCTGGCTCATTCGCTGGCGAATGGGCAAAAACCGCCAGGATTCCAGAGAGCTAGTGCCATCGGGTCCATAGTATAGAGGCTGACGCCTGTATAATCCGCCATCGCCTTTTAAGGGCGACCTTAGAGATTGCCGAAATGAAGCGCCCTGGAGTTTTGAGAAGACGGTCCCCTGCTGCTCCTGCTCGTACCCCTCGCCTCCCCCTTCCTAACCCCGCCGCGGTGGCTCTTTGAGCGAATGTGGGAACGGTGTTTGGTTTGCCATGGGTCCACGACTGCGGCGGCAAAGGGGGCGTCTTTGAAAAGCTGAAGGTTTTCGGTTTGAAGGGTGCACCAGCCACCTGGTTGGGGTTCGACACATCTCGCTGGGGGTTGGGTTCGCACATCTCGCTGGGGGTTGGGGAGGCGTTTACATCTCGCTGGGCCCCTGGTTCGGGGAGGCGTTTACATCTCGCTGGGGGCTGGGTTCGCACATCTCACCACATGATGTTTCACGAGCTTTTGCCTGCGTGGTTCTACAAGTCCTGCGGGTGTATTGGCCAGTATGAATTGAAAGGCCTCGCCCAGGAAGACAAGCCCCCGACCAGAACCGGTAAAGCGTACCTTTGACCGAACCAGCCGTGGACTCACGCCCAAGGCTCTCAGCAAGGCCTGGAGGGAGGCCATGTCCTGATTATATCTGATCTTCCTCCTCCTGCTCCTCCTCCCCCTCACCTCCTCCCCCTCTTTCCCCTCCTGCCTGGATCTCTCCTCCTCTCTCCTCGCTCCTCGCTTCCCCTCTTCATCCTCTTCCACCACCTCCCCCTCCTCCTCCTGCTCCCCGTCGTTCTTCACTTCCCTCCTTTTTATCTTCCCTCTCCTCCTCCTCTTCCTCCTCCTCTTCCTCATCCTCGCATTCTCCTCCTTCGCCTCCGCATAGTTACTTCTAACTCCTCCTCATATTGATCCTCTTCCTCTTCCTTTTCCTCCTCCTCCTCCTCTACCTCCTCCTCCTCCCCCTTCTCCTTTTCCTCCCTTGTCATCTTTTCCCCTCTCCTCATCCTGCTCCTGCTTCTTCTTGTCCCCCTCTCCTTCTCCTCATCCTCCCCCTCCTTCCATGCACCCCCCAGTCCCGGTATCCTGGCCTCCGAGTTTCTGCGAGGCGGCGACGCACTTCCACGCCCACTGCCCGACAGTACGCCGCGCCGCTCAGAGCTCCGAGTCAGACCCCCTTTTTGCCGAGGCGCCACGTCTTGGCGGCGGAGCCGTGCGGGCACACTGCCGCAGGCATTGGCAGCGAGGGCAGCCGAGGCGCAGGGCCTCCCGTCGCCCCGCGCGAGGAGCGATGAGCGTACGCCCTGTCCCGAACGATTCTGCACCAGCGCGCTGCTGATTGGAAGGCCCCCATGCAGGCCCGAGCGGCAAGCTCAGGGGGAGTCGCCCCAAGTGGAGTAAGGAGGAGGAGGAGGAGGAGGAGGAGGAGGAGGAGGAGGAGCAGGAAGCTAAGGAGGAGGAGGAGGAGGAGAGGAGGAGGAGGAGGAGTGGAGGGGAGGTGATTGGGGGGGGGGAGGGTAGGAGGGGAGAGGAGAGGTGTGAGAGGGGGATGAGAAGAATGAGGAGGTGAGGAGGAGGAGGAATATGGATGTATAATGATGATGATGATGATGATGATGATTGATGATGATGATGATATGATGACGGTAATACTAATCACGCGTATGATTACTGATCTGATGATGATTATGATGCTGATGCTGCTGAATGATTGATGATGATGGTGATGGGTGATGATATGGTGAAGGGATGGTGCTGATGCGGATGCTAGATGATGACGCCAAGAGCGGTTTCCGAAATGATGAGGCGAGGAGGAGGAGGAAGAGGAGGAGGAGGAGGAGGAGGAGAAGGAGGAGGAGGAGGAGGAGGAGGAGATGCAGCAGGAGGAGGAGGAGGAGGAGGAGGAGGAGCAGGAGGAGGAGCAGGAGAAGGATGAGGGAAGATGATGAGGAGGGGTGGAGACACCCATGCGAGCGGAAAGCTGACCTGGGCCAGCTGGCCCGAATGCGCTTCGCGGTTCACCCACAGCTGAAGCCGAAACCAAAGTGGAAGTGCACAGAAACATGGGACAAGGATCCACCCTGCATGCTTGGTTGACAGCGCATCTTTGGGCGGTGCTGCAGCCTCCCTTGAGCACAGCCCTCCTTCAAAGAAACACATCAACCAGACACGTCGGGTTCGCACCCTCATGCTTTGCTGGACTCTGGGGGGGGGCTTCGGCACTGCAGCTGCCGCCGCCACCCCCTCTTTAGGGCCACCGACTCGGGTGACGGCGACCGCAGCAGTGGCGGTAGCTGACGCGTCCAACCTTGGCGGCGTGCAAAACCACACTGCGAGGAGTTCGACATCTTCCCAACTAGGCGGGGGAGCAATAGCAGCAGGAGGATAGGGGAGGCGAGACCCAAAGGGGATAGCACGACAAGACAGAGCGAGCCACAACAGGGAGGAATTGAACTGGAAGTTTGTAGAAGGGCGAAGGGTGGATGAAACGAGAATGGGTAAGATTACGAGGACGGAGGGAGGGAGGATCGAGGAGCGAGGAGCGAGGAGCAGGAGGAGGAGGAGGAGGAGGAGGAGGAGGAGGAGGAGGCGGAGGAGGAGGAGGAGGGCGGAGGAGTGAGAAGCGAGGACGCGGGAGTGGGAATGGGGGAGGAGGAAGAGGGAGGAGTGGAGAAGGAGGAGGGGCAACACTCGAGCCCTCGCGAAGGATCGAGGACAAGAAGTTCCATTGCGAGCCCTGTGGCAAGTCAGGCGCCCCCGCGCGGGGCCGCTGCCTCAAAGAGAGAGCTGGAGAGACACAGAGGGAGGAGGAGAGTTCACGCGAGACAAGCAGACGACCAGGCGAGAGACTATGCCTCCGACGCCTTGGCTACTTAATCCAAACCCTGGCGTCATGTCCTCGGGCCGCGCCAGCACTGCGGCAATGGCCGCTTCTCTCTGCCACCCCTCGGGTCAGACTCTGGCGTGACGTCTCGATTCTTTTTCTCTCTGGGGTCCTCCTCGTGGGTTCTGGTGGCCCCTCGTGCTTTTCGACCAGCACGGGCACTTCTGGCCGTGCACTTCGCCGAACACCACGGCATGGTGGCAGCGCGTGGGCCCCCACCGGTGGGTCCTTACATCGCCGCCGTGCAGGCTGCGCGATCCGTGGCGCAGTGCGTGCTGTGCGGCACGTTCGGCACATGCTCCGAAGCGCTGGGCGTGCTGTGCGCAGCGCCAGCTCGCTGAAGGCTGACGGGATTCGAGGTGCGGGTGCAGTGTCGGGCGCGCGGAGCGTGACCGCTGGTCGCCCCGTCAGGGACGTGAGGCCTGGTACAGTGAAACGAAGGAGATGCAAAGCCGGCGCGGAGGCTGGCCATCAGGGGTTTGCACCTCCAAGGTGTGGTAAACTAGCTGGCTCGGGGAGCTCCTCTGCGGCAGGCTCGGCTTAAATGAAGCTTGCGATGTAAAAGCTCACCGGGCTGACCCTCGCCGTCGCTGGAAGCAGCCTTCCAAATTTCCGAGGCGGGCTGAATCCATGACCGCCGCCTGGGTATCGGTATTCAGGGACCTCGGCAGGCGGTGGATATGGATACATGAGGGCCCCCTGGGGCCAAAATAATCCATATCCACTGCCCGCTGGGGTCCTGGGATGTGGGATCACCAGGCAGTGGATATGGATAAGTCCTCGCCTCGCAGCGTTGTAAAAGCTCACCTGGCTGACCCTTGCCGTCGTGGGGAGCAGCCTTCCAGATTGCTGGCGCGATGAGCGAAGGTCCAGCGGACGGCAACGGGGGGGCAGTACCCAGGGGGGCGTCGATGACTTCAGGAATGTGGTCCTCAAGGGGCCCCAGCCCCTAAACTGCCGCCGCGGGGCCAAAAGGCACGCGGAAGGTGCACATCTCTTCCCCCCGCGCTTCTGGCCCCCCGTCAACGAACACCTGGGAAAGGCGCGCGGGCTCTGCAGCAACGCTGGCGCGGAGGGTAGTTCTCGAGCCGGCTTCGGCGTTCGGGTGTGCTCGCGGTCGCGGCAGCGGCAGCTCGTGAGAAGGCTTCTCCCAAGGCAGGTGGGCCTCAGAGACGCCCGCATGGATTGGCAGAAAACCTTTCCTTCGCCCCAACCCCGCGTGCGCGCCGCAAAAACTTTGACCGCCAAGCAGCTAGCTCCCAGCACTCCCGACGGTGAAACTGAGAGGCTGCACCTGCTGTGAGCGAGCAGCTGTTGATTGCCTGATCTTCGCGATCTCTCTCTCTCCTCCTGCTTCTCCCGCCCTGCTGTGCACGCGCGGCCCTTCCAGCGGGGTTTGTGGGCAGCCAGGAGACTGGTGGGGCCTCTTCGACGAGCCGCCGCACGTGGAGACCCGAAACCACAAGAAGAACTTGTACAACTCGGACAAGGACCGGTCGCCTTAGGTGTTCGATCGTGGCCACTCCTGTGAAGCGCAGCCATCCGGCGTTCGCGCAGAAGGCCGCCGAAGACCGCCAGAGCCGCCCTCCCCAGTAGATCTTTCCCTGAAGCGGCTTGTCTGTATGGGGTCCTAGGTGGGGCGTTCCAAAAAGGGCCGTGACTTCGAGAACGAAAGGAGTTGTCACCTCTTCCTCGGCGGAAGGCGGCGGAAGGGCGGCGGAAGCTCGGCGGAAGTAAATAGAGGCCGCCTCCGCCGGCGGAAGCCGGCGGAAGCTCGGCGAAGCCTCGACGGCTCGAGACGTTTGCCGTCCCAGCGGACGGTCGTGCCAGGTCGCAAGTCCTGGCCAGCCCTTGGCCTCCCGCCAGTTGCACCATGGCTGCCGCAGCTGCAGGCTGCTGGCGGGGTTGCTGACTCAGGGCCCGCTGCGAGGCGAGCGTTCGCGGGTAGCCCGACCCGCGAGGACAGCACCACTGGAGCCGTTTGCTTCAGGCCGCTGGAAGCAGGGCGTATCGGCATGCGCGGCAAGCGTGCCCTGAGGCGTGCTGTGCGGCTCGCGTTGGTGGTGGGCGCTGCATGGTACCGAGGACGACGATATACTCGTGCTGTTGCAGCGCAACTTCTCCCAGGATTGCTCACCAACGAACCGCCCCAGCTGCGCCAACAACCTGAAGAGCTCGGCCGCACGCCAGCTCGGAACGACGTCACTTGCTTCAAAGAAAGGACGGTGCGGCTCTGGAGCTTCAATGCTGAATCACTCCGCCGCATAGGTCGATTGGAGGAGCTTCTCGAGCTGGCGAAGGCAGAGAACGTGGCCATCTTTGCAATGCAGGGCACCCAGATGGACTTAGGCATGTCGTGGCAGTCGTGCGGCTACAGCGTCCACTCTCACCCTCGTTCGGGAGTCGGCCACCGTGACGGCTGCCTTATCGCCATCAGCGCGCGCCACTTCAAGCCTGGTGAAATAAGGTGCGAGCATTCGTGGCTGCCTGGCAGGCTTCAAGGCATTCGGATTCGCAGCCTTGGCCATAGTCGCTATGAGCGCGACCTCTACATCCTGAACGGCTACGCACCCACCAATGATCCTGGACGGCCCCCGAACGGCGTGGATGCTGGCGCTTTCCGTGAAGCACATTTTTCTCAGCAGGAGATTTTCTGGCGTGCATGCCGCCACGCGATCAGTCAGGTCCCTGCTCGCACCTCCTTGGTGGTCACGCTGGACGCCAATGCTCACCTGCCTCCCCACCTTCCTCTGGTGGGCCACGCTGGCGTTCGTGGGCATGGTCCTCTCATCAACAACAACGGGCGCGCTCTGATGGACATCCAGGAGGATTTCGGGTTGGCGGCGCTCAATACGTTCGGGAAGAAAGGCCGCCGCAATGGCACTTGGCGGAGCCCCGCAGGAGCCTGGACCACCATCGACTATGTTCTTGTCCGACGCCAAGGTGGATACGGCCACGATTCCCGCCCTCGCTTCGACCTTCCAGTCAACCTCGGAGGATATCGGGACCACCGCCCTCTACAGACGAAATTGTTCATCGGGGCCCGCCTGAAGTCCTCTGTGCCCTCTGCACGACCCCGTTGGCGCCGCGAACTTCTCATCCAAGACCTACGCGCAGTCCAATTGGCAGAGGAGGACTTCGAGCACAGCCATCCCATCCCTGATCCTGTGCATCTTTTCCGCACGAAGGTCCAGGAGGGCATCGAGGCGATGAGCTTGCAGGAGGATTGGGGCGACGTCTGCGGCAGTGGCAAACGCTTTGTCGACCCCTCTGAGTACTTCAACGCGATGGAGGGCGTCATCATTGAGGCCGCCTCCCAGGACTACATCGACTTGCCACAGCCGCGGGGTGCTTCTACGGGGCCAGTCTTCTCGGAGGCCACTATGCGACTCATCAAGATAAAGCATCATTGGCAGTATCAACTGGCCGCTCTCTCTTCGGGCTCGAGATGGCTGACCCTTTTCTTCCACCAGAAGTTCCTAGAGGCGTCCAAGATCTGCACCAAGGCCATCAGGAGTGAGAAGCGGCAGCGTATGGCACATCTTGCAGCATTTGCCGAGCGCTCGGCTGGCGAGAATAACCCGCGGCGCCTGTTTTCCATCGTCCGCCGTCTCGCACCCAAGCCACCTGCGCCCATCATGACCGTCAACGACCCGCAGACTGGCCTCCCATGCTTCGACTCAGAACGTGATAGCCAAGTCCGAGTGGCGAGTATCTGTTCGCTGTGCAATGGCACGGCGATGGCGCTCCATGAACTACCAGTCCGCACCCGTGACATGGGCCGTGATGATGATCGCATTGGGCCGTATGACCTGGCCGACATCCAGCAGGGCATTCGCAACCTCCCGAACTTCAAGGGAGGCCCTACCTTACAGTTGTTTTCCTGAGGCTCCTCCTGCTGGTGCGGTGGCTGAGACTTGGAAGCTTGCCCTAGAAAACGTCAGACCGCCCCTACTCCAGATCTTTCAATGCAGCCAAGCGTTGGGCTCCGCACCCCAGCGGTTCAAGGATGGCGAGACTGCACACCTGCGTAAGCCGAAAGGCGATGGGAAGTCTGCCATGAACGACTACCGCACCATCAGCCTCATCAACCACATAGGCAAGGTCTTCGCGCGGGTCACCGCCCTCGACGCCATGCGAGATATCTCCCACAGGATCTCCCCGACACAGTTCGGCGCCATGCCAGGCCGAGGAACTCGGGACGCAATTTCGGTTGCGATGGAGGTCATCACCCGTCATCAGCATGCCCATCGAGTACGAGTACGCGGACGAGCCACAGACCCTCCTCCTATGCTGCTGGTCATCCTTACCGACTTGGAGAAGGCCTTCGACATCATCGCACGGCAGTCCATCTGGGATAGCCTGGAGTCCCTCCAGCTACGGCCTGATGCACGTGAGACGCTAGAGGAGCTCCATGACGGCATGTGCTACCTCTATCGTGACGTGCGCACCCGCCTACCTTGCTCTCGCATTCATGTCCAGCGCGGCGTCCGCCAGGGAGGAGTGGAAAGCCCTGGTCTCTTTGTTGCTGCTTATGACAAGCTAGTTGCCGAGGTGGCAGAACGTCAGCGCGAGAATGAGTTTCCTGGGATCTTCGTTTATTTTGACCCCAGCCTCAAGAAGATCCGCACCTCGGATCCGCTGCTGAATGACTCCTGCGAGTGCCTGGACGTTACCCACCTCAAGTTCCTAGACGACCTGCTGACGTTTGGAGAGGTAAACCACTTTGACGAGGCGTCCCAGCTGCTTGACTTAGTGAACGGCGAGATTTCCTTCGGCGGCATGAAGGTCAATGCGAACAAGACCGAGTTACTCCTCATCCCCAGCGGCACGGGAAGCAAGAGACGCCAGAAGTCCATCAACTCACACTCCACGGGCGTCGTGACCTGGCAGGATGATGAGGCCCTCGCTGTGCACCCGCAGCCGACGGTCAAGTACTTAGGCGTACGCATGGCCGCATCAGGCAGCTACCAGACGGAGATTACCCACCGGCTCCAGAGCGCCAGCCAAGCCCATTCTCGACTCCTCCGACGTGCTTTCAAGGGGGGGTTCAGCCCGAAGATGAAGATACGCTTGTGGAAGGCGTTGGTTCGTTCAGTTGGCCTGTATGCGTTGGAAGTTGCTGTGATGTCCAAGCGCGAGCTCCTCCGTTTGGAGTCCTGGCAAGTTCGGAAGCTCAGAGGGCTTCTACACTCTCCTGCCCACATCAACAAGCTCACCAACCGCGAGATCAGGAGGAAGGCCCGTGTCCCGACAGTGGAGAGCACACTTCAGCATCGACGACTCAAATGGTGGCGACGAGTCCTCTGGCCAGTCTCCCGTGGGCCCACACCCGACCTCTACGACGCCACGCTGGCGGTCCGCGCCGTCATCTTCGGCCGCTTTTCTTTCGAGCCTCCTGGCCCGCGTGAGCCCCGCGGCCTCCTTGTTGTGCTGAAGGGCGACTTGCGCCAGCTCTGGAACACTGTGGAGGCGCACGAGCAGCTGGAGGCCCGCCGCCTCTTCCTTCTTCACGGTGACCTACCTGGCCTTGCTGAGCCGTGGCTTCGCTGGCTTGCCTCTTGTGAGCAGCGCTGCTTCCGTCGTGTCCTCACCTTTGGCGAGGTCGCAGCTGGCGAACCTGTTGCTGTTGTCTGGATTCAGTGCGATGTGTGCGGACAAAATTGCAACGGAGAGAAGGGCCTCGCCAATCACAGACATGCTGCACACAACACCTATGCGTATCCCACGGCCGACTTTCTTTCGGATGTCGATCTTCAACAGAAGCGTTGCTCACACTGTGCGAAACAATTCACTCGCAAGGACACGTTGATTCGCCATGTCAAACTTGGCCGTTGCCCCCCGTCCTCGCTGGCGTTCAGGCTCAAGCAGATTCACAACCTGAGCTTGCAGCATCTCCTCCTGTCCCTGCCAGTTATGTTCCAGCCGATCGCGGAGGTGCAGGTGACAGCCAGCCAGAAGCGCGCGGCAGCTCCGAACCCAGGGGACAAGGGCGAGGGCAACGACATCGTGGGCCCGCTGGCCAAGGCACTCGCCAGGCTCGCCCTCCAGCACGAGGACCTCGCTCGAGCAGGTCACCGAGACGACAACTTCGTGATGGTTCTCAAGCCGCAGTGCGCTCTGGCGAACGCGCTGGAGCAGGCCATCACGACGTACGAGGACGAGGGTCGCAAGGCCAAGGAGAAGGCGAGCGAGCAGGGCAGCCAGTTCTTGGGCAACCCGCTGGGCAAGCGGCCCGACGCGCTGGCCCGCGCCGTGGTCTTTCGCATCATGGAGGCGGTGCTCCTCAAGAGGCAGCAGGTGACGGAGGCCGTGTCGAAGGGGGCCGAACCCGAGGCAGCGCAGGCAGCGCTGGAGGTGCTGCTGCAGATGGGCAAGCTGGCACAGAACACCGAGGCGAAGTTCGTGGCCACTCGCTGCTTTCGGATCCAGGTCAGCCGCAACGAGGGCGACAGCAACGAGGAGGGCGAAACCAGGTGGATCTTCGCGGTGAATCACTACCCAGGGTTCAAGGCAGCGCTCAACACGCTGCGGACCAACGGAGCCTTGACCGCCGCGGATATCGTCCTCCAGTACGACATCGCGACGAGGTCTAAGGCAGCCAAGCTGGTAGAGACCCTGGCGTTCCGCTCGGGCAGTGGCTCCGCCAGCGGCGGCAAGAAGAAGCAGAAACGCAAGTGAGAACAGGAGCAGCCAGGCCAGTCGAGGCTCGGGAACCCTGCCTTGCCCTCCCCCCTCGTCCGCCTCTGTCGACGGCGACGTCTCGTCCCCTCTCTCGCCCCTCGGCTGGACAGAGGACTCTTACGAGTTTTTTCAGGTTGCTGCCCAGGGATCCCGCTCAGTAAACTTCCGTCGAGCCTGGATTCCTGTGGCCAGTTTTGGGGCCTCGCTTTTGTGGGGGCGCGCCTCTCTCCACCAGAAGGAGGGGGGGGCCGCCTTCACTGTGCCTCCCCTGCAGAGGCAGGGGAGCGTGAGGCGCGGGGCAACGGCCCAGCGGCCGCCGCCCACGCGTTTCCGTCGGTTTTGTGTCTCAGGGCTCCTCCGATCTTATCGGCAGCGCCGCGTTTCTAGCGGTGGGTTTCTTCCAGATTGCCCTCGCAAAACTTCCTTGGAAATGGGAGTAGCGTTTGAAAAAAGGAAGCTCGGCGGAAGGCGGCGGAGGTAAAAGTTGCGCCCCCAAGAGCTGAAAACGTTTTCCTGAATCGCCCGTCTATCTCGGAATCGCACATGTACCGGGGCTCAGGGTTGGGTTCGGGGCTCAGGGTTCTCAGGGTTCTCGGGGCCGGGGTCGAAGTCCCTACGACGTCTTTGGGGCCAGAGTGTCCGCCCAATGTTCAGGAGAAGAAAACACACAGACACAATGCATCGTCGACTTCCAGGAAAATATGGGAAAATATGGGAAGGGGGGGGGGGGGGGCGACACCAACCCAGAAAACATGGGGAAATATGGGGGAATCCTGCTGTTTGTGTGTATTTATTTGTGTGTCCTGGGGCCCCTTTGAATGTATTTCTCCCAAGCCCGGGTGTGCTGTCGTCGGGATCCGGAGCCGACGGCTCGGCCCGCGGCTCCCCGCTCTCCCTCGTGCGCTGCCCTCGGGCCTCGCGCGTGGCCTCCCCCGGCGGCGGGGCGTGGCCTCGCGCCCGGGGCCTCCCGCGGGGTGCCCCGCGCGGTCGTCCGCGGGGTCTCGCGCGCGGCCTCTCCCAGTGCGGTCTCCCGCGTGGTCTCGAGTGCGGTCTCCCGCCCGGGGCTCCCGTTTTCTCGTGCGGTCTCCCGTGCGGTCTCCCGCGCAGTCTCCCGTCGGGCCTCCCGCGTGGAAGCTCTGGACTCCAGCTCTTTACTATGGGACAAGTCTCGCGGCGATAGCGATAGCGGGCATGTGGGCGGGGGGAAGGGGGCGGGGGGCAGGGGCGCCAGTGACGTCTCGATTCCCGCAGGCGCCGCTTGGAAATGTTTGAGCACTGCTGATTCCCGGACGGCACTGGCGCGAATCGTGAAGTGACCAGCGGGGGGGGGAGGGGGCGGGCCCAGTCGGGCCCAGTCACGGGCGTTATCCCGAAAAATGTACAATGAGCAGACGGTCTCCTGAATGATCTCCCGTGCGGTCTCCCGTGTGGTCTCAATGATGGTCTCCCGCATGATCTCCAGTACGGTCTCCCGTGCGGTCTCCCACACGGGCTCCCATACGGTTTGCCGTATGGTCTCCCGTACGGTCTCTCCCGTACGGTCTCGCGTATGGTCTCCTGTGTGGTCTCCCTCGTGGCCTCTTGTCCAGTGCGGTCTCCCGTACGTTCCCCCGTTTTTTTTTTTTTGTGTGTGTTTTTTTGTTTTTTTTTTTTTCTCTCTCTCTCTCTCTCTCGTATGGCCTCCATATGACACAGGACAATGTAAAGAAAGCTCTTTAGTGGAGCTCTCTGCCGCCACGTGCAATTTGATCAACCTGGGGCCCGTGAGCGCCCCGAGACGAAGGTTTTGTCCTGGGAGCGCTTTTTTGTCTCAAGCAGTGTTTGCGCCGCGAAAGGGTTCTTGCCTGCCTCCTAGAGTAAATGAGCTCCTGCGCGTGTCCGTTCGGCTCGTTGCCGTCCGTCGCTGCCTTCGTCACCGTCGTCGCCCAGCGTCACCACTTGCAGTGGCATATGTCAACCGCTTCGCGTTGCACTGCACTGCGTTGCAGTCGCGTTGTGTTGCTCTGCATTGCATCGCATTTCTTTTAGATGGTATGCATTGCAGTGCTTTGCGGTACTTTGCATTGTTTTGCATGGCTGTGCGTTGCCTTGCATGTGTTTACATCGCTGTGCATTGCATTGTTTTGCATTGTTTTGCACTGCTTGGCATTATGTTGCATTGCTTTGGGCATACTTGCATTATTTTTGATTGCTTTGCATTGCTTTGCAGTTTTTTGGATTGCTTTGCATTTTCTGCGTCGCGTTATATTGCTTGGCACTGCGTTGACTTGCCGTGCATTGCATTACTTTGCTTTGCACTGCTGGGCATTGCTTGGCATTGCTTTACATTGGTGTGCTTTACTTTGCCGTGCGTTGCAGTGCTTTGCATCGCTTTGCATCGTTTTGCATTGTTGTGCGCTGCTTTGCGCCACATAGGTTTTCACTTCTCTGGTTGCACCACCTCGAATGCGGCACATTGGTTCTCCTTCCTTAAAGATGAGATAGGTTCTACCACCCTCCCCCCAAACTTATCCATTCACCAGGAACCTATGCAAAACACGAACGATTCTGACCCAAAGTCGATCCGACCTGTGAGTTCATACTATCCCAGCCAGGCCGGTATCGGTCCCCCCTTGGTTCCCTTGTAAAGAAAACTATGCGCGCACACTCGTTTATCAACAATCATAGGTTTTCAAGAATCCCTTGCAACAAAGGGGACGAAGTGCACACGCGCGCGTCGTCGCGCGCGCATGCCGAAATCCTTAAACAACTTTCGGTTTCGGAAGGATTTCAAAATCGAGTGTCCCAAAAACATAAAGAACAGGGCTTCGCAACACGGATTTTCAACAAAAGCGCGCGCGCGCTCTTGCCAATTCTCAAGACAACCATAGATTTTATACCATGCTCATAAAATGCTACCAAGCGGGCTTCGCGCGCGCATGTCAAAATCGTTCGAACGCCTTTACTCGCGTGCTGGGGTGGCACGATCCGTGTCAAAGAATACCATGCAAACCACTCTCGCGCGTCTGCCGCGCGCGCATTTAGAAGTCCCTCCAAAACCTTCATCACCGACGCGAAGACGCCGTCATCGTCGTCGGCGTGATCAGCATCGGCACCATGACTGGCTGCCCCGTCGTCGCAGTCAGCATCGTCACCAGCATCGCTACTATCATCATCGTATCTACCTTTGTCGACGTTGCCATGATACCGCGCCCGCCCAAGTCGCCGACTCGCACTGAAGTGCCCGCTGGGATGTGTCGAACGGTCAGCGCCACCGCGATCGCGTCGGTCGCGCCAAACTCGCTGGCCGCTGCGCGCGGGAGCATGCGCGGGTTAGCGCGGCCGCAAATATGCACCAACCAACACCCACCACTCATCGCAATCGCTCCCGCATGGGTTTTGCAAACCAAGTTGCGGGTGGGTGGGTGGGGTAATTGCGCGAGCATGGAAGCTGTCGGGGGCTGGCTGGCCTGGAACCCGAGGCAGCCATCGCCATGTCGCGAAGCCGGCCCATCCGCGAAGTGGCCCCCCATTCCATGTCAGCGGAGGGAGGGGCGGCGGGGGGCGTGGCTCCAGGTGGTTCCCAGCCCGGGTCAGCCAGACGGGATCGTACAGGGCTGGCTGACCCCTTTAAGGTTGACCGCAGTGACCAGCGCCCCGCAACCCGAAATTGTATTCTGACGTCTCTTAGAATTTGTTTTCCCCAAGCGCTGCCTGCACTTACGGGTTCTCGCTGCCCGCTCGTGGGCCCCTCGTGGGCACCCCGCTGGGTGGGGATTCCCGGGGTTTCGCCGCGTCGGCGCGCCCGCCCGTGGGCGCCTCGTGGGCGCCCCGTGCGCTTGGCGTGTGTGTCCCAAGGTTTCACCACGTTTGCCCCCGTGCACGCTCGTGGGCACACCGTGGGCGCCGCATAGCCTGCACCGCATAGTTCGCACATCACAGAGCTCCAGAGCCTGCAGAACATAGCTCACATGGCATGCCTTACCCCGCAGAGCTACCACCACATTTCTTACCCCAGCACCGCGTGTATAGCGCAGGTTGCACCCCATTGCTTGCACTGCACAGCTCCCAACTAATAGCTCACACCACCCAGCTTGCATCACACAGATTACACCACAGATCTTGCACCACGTAGCTCACACCACATAGCTGACGCCGCATTGTCACACCGCCTAGCCTGCACGACATAGTGGACATCTCATAGCTTACACCAGATAGCGCACACGACGTAGCTCACACCACATGGCTCACACAACCTAACTTACGCCACATAGCTCGCACAACGCATGTTACACCACATAGCTCGCACTGGATGGCTTATACTGCGTACTCTTCACGTCCGCAGTGCAGCAACTCACTACTCGGGGTCCTCGTTGACTGACAATTCTTACTCAAGTGGCTTACGCCAGTCCGCCCGCCCCCACAAAAGGGGTGAGTTCTTTGAGACGATCGTGGACGTTCTACGTTGGGTCAGCAGGCTCTCGTACGCCTATTGGGGGGGCTCTTGGGGTGGTTCTCGGGGACTTCTTGGAGGGCTCTGCGGGGCCTCTGGGAGGCTTTGGGGGGCCTCGTGGGGGCCTCTTTTTGGGGGCTTCTTTGGGGCGCCTGGGAGGCCTCCTGGGGCCTCTTCGAGGGGCCTCGCGGGCCCCTGGGGGGCTCGAGGGGCCATCTTGGCGGGAAATGCTCGAATTGTCAGTTCGCATTGCCTCTCTCTTGGGCCGTCCTGGGGGGGGGGGGGGGCCCTCTTGGGTTGGACTGTCGTTGGGCCATCTTGGACCGTCTTGGGGCCTTATTGGAGGCATCATGGGCCGCCTTGGGACAACCTTGGGGCCCACTTGGGCCGTCGTGTTCGCTGTCGCAACGTAGCATGCGAATGTGCTAAGACTGTACGCTTTCCCATGGACATGGGATGTGTTTGGCCTCTTGGGGCCCTCTCGGCGAGACTCTGGAGGCGCTTGTTGGCTGTCTTGAGAGCCTCCTCTTCCTCCTACCGCTCCTCCTCCCCCTCCTCCTGCCCCTCCTCCTCTTCCTCCCCCTGCTCCCCCTCCTCCTCCTCCTCCTCCTCCTCCTCCTCCTCCTCCTCCTCCTCCTCTCCTCCGCCTCCTCCTCCTCCTCCTCTCCTCCTCCTCCTTCCTCCTCCTCCTCCTCCTCCTCCTCCTCCTCCTCCTCCTCCTCCTCTCCTCCTCCTCCTCCTCCTCCTCCTCCTCCTTCCTCCTCTCCCCTCCTCCTCCCCCGCCTCCACCTCCTCCTCCTCCTCCTCCTCCTCCTCCTCCTCCTCCTCCCCCTCCTCCTCCCCTCCTCCTCCTCCCTCCTCCTCCTCCTCCTCCTCCTCCCTCCTCCTCCTCCCCTCCTCCCTCTCCTCCTCCTCTCCTCCTCCTCCTCCTCCTCCTCCTTCTCCTCCTCTCCCTCTCCTCCTCCTCCTCCTCCTCCTCCTCCTCCTCCTCCCCTCCACCTCCTCCCCCCTCCTCCTCCTCCTCTCCTCCTCCTCCTCCTCCTCTCTCCTCCTCCTCCCCTCCTCCTCCTCCTCCCCCTCCTGCTCCTCCTCCTTCTCCTCCTCCTCCTCCTCCTCCTCCTCCTCCTCCTCCTCCTCCTCCTCCTCCTCCTCCTCCCCTCCAACCAATCGCAGGTACATTCACACAGGTCTCGAGCCCTATTGCAGCGTGCCCGTCCTGGACAGTCCACTACACGCTTAAACCTTAACCTCCCCTCCTCCTCCTCCTCCTCCTCCTCCTCCTCCTCCTCCTCCTCTCTCCCTCCTCCTCCTCCTCCCCTCCGCCTCCTCCTCCTCCTTCTCCTCCTCCTCTTCCCCTCCTCCCCCTCCTCCTCCTGCTGCTGCTGCATCTCCTGCTGATGCTGCTGCTGCTGCTGCTCCTCCTCCTCCTCCTCCTCCTCCTCCTCCTCCTCCTCCTCCCCCGCCTCCTCCTCCTCCTCCTCCCCCGCCTCCTCTCCTCCTCCTCCTCCTCCTCCCTCCGCCCGTCTACCTGCTCCTCCTCCTCCTCCTCCTCCTCCTCCACCTCCTCCTCCTCCATCCCCTTCTATCAATCGCAGGTGCATTCACACAGGTCTCGAGCCCTATCGCAGCGTGCCCGTCCTGGACCGTCCACTACACGCTTAACCTTAACCTCTCCCTCCGCCTCCTCCTCCTCCTCCTCTTCATCATCATCATCCTCCTCCTTATCCTCCTCCTCTTCCTCCCCTTCTCTTCCAGGCCCATCCTGCGCGCCGCCGGCCTGCGATTGTCGGGCCCGCGTGCCTCGCGAAGACAGGAGTGCGTGTCACCCCGATCCAGCTCTCTTGCACTGGCTATTTCGTGCATGCAGATACCGGGTGCCTCGAACAAAATTATCCCAGTGCGACCCTACCTAGGAATTGGAGCCTCTAGGAAAGCAACATTAGTAGGAGCGGTAAACGCCGTCCTCCTCCTTCTCCTCATCGTCGTAGCAGCAGCAGCAGCAATAGTGGATGCTGTGCTGCGCTATGCTATGCTATGGTATGCTATGCTATGCTATGCTATGCTGCGCTATGCTATGCTGCGCTATGCCATGCTATGCTATGCTATGCCATGCCATGCCATGCCATGCCATGCTATGCTATGCTATGCTATGCTGCGCTATGCTATGCTGCGCTATGCTATGTTATGCTATGCTATGCTATGATATGCTATGCTTTTGCTTTGCCTTCGCTTTTGCCTTCACTTTTGCCTCTGCTTTTGCTTTTGTTTGGCACCCAGGGAGCGCAACTGGGGGAACCGCGCGTTTGCTTTTACCTTTGCTGTTGCTTTTGCGTGGCTCCCAGGGGACCGGGGGAACCGCCCGGGGCGCTTTACACTGCCTGGCCCCTTTAAGCCAAGACAGTAAGGACCCTTCTAGGCAGAGCCTAGGTCGGGAAAAAGCGTGCGGAGGTTTTTTCTCGTTTGCGGCCCATGCGGGCCATGCGGGCCCCTACTGGGCCTCGGGGCCGTCAAGAAGCGACTCGGGATGAGAGACTGGTCCCGGGGAAGTGGTCTACAGGTCGGGGGCCCATGTCTCGAAGCGATGGAGACGCCAGATGTCTGGGAAGGTGCGCCTGCCTCCAGGCGCATCCTGCACGTCTGCACGATCCGAAGGCCCTCCGGCCGTCCCGGGGCCATCCTTCCCCTGGCCCTCGCCCGCCTGCGCCCCCCCGTGCCTCAGCTCGCAGCGGCTGCGTCCCGCCGCTCGCTCGGCCCAGCCCGCCGCAGGCCACAGAAGGGCCCCCCCCTCTGACCCTGTCGCTCCGCGTGAGGGGTGCCACCGGATGTCAGAAACGTTGAGAATCCCATGGGTTTTCGGACCCTGACCCTGTCGATCCGCGTGAGGGGTGCCACCGGATTTCAGAGATGTTGAGAATCCCGTGGGTTTTCGGACCCTGACCCTGTCGATCCGCGTGAGGGGTGCCACCGGATTTCAGAGATGTTGAGAATCCCATGGGTTTTCGGACCCTGACCCTGTCGATCCGCGTGAGGGGTGCCACCGGATTTCAGAGATGTTGAGAATCCCGTGGCTTTTCGGACCCTGACCCTGTCGATCCGCGTGAGGGGTGCCACCGGATGTCAGGAATGTTGAGAATCCCGTGTGTTTTTGGACCCTGACCCCGCCGATCTGCGTGAGGGGTGCCACCGGATGTCAGGAATGTTGAGAATCCCGTGTGTTTTTGGACCCTGACCCCGCCGATCTGCGTGAGGGGTGCCACCGGATGTCAGACATGTGGCAAATCCCCTGTGTTTTTGGCCCTCCCTCCGATCCTGGGCCCAGGCAGGGCTCTGGCGGGGGATCGGCCGGTGTGTAGGTGGGCAGCTGGCGCCGCTGGCACCCCCCCCCCCCCGACTCCGCGCCTTGCCCAGCTCCTGGTCGGGGGCAGCGATGGGGTTGTGCCATGGAGCGCGTGACGTTCCCACACCGCAGATCGATGGACGCCCTGGGGTCGCAGGGTTGGTCGGGGAACAAGAAGTGACATGAACATGCAAACTCGGAGGTCCGCGTGGATTTCTCTCATCGGCGCTGGACCCCCCTCCCTGGCGCGCGGAGCGCGCCAGGGGCGGCGCCGGAGGCGCCGCCAGGGGGCCCAAGCGCCGATCCGAGAAATCCGCGCGGAGCTCCGAGTCTTTATGTTTGTGTCACTTTTTGTTCCTCTAGTTGGGCTTCTTGTGGGAGGTCTCTTGTGGTCGAGCTCCTGCCGTGGTCTCTTCGGGGAGGTGGCGGGCACAGTCAGCCCGCACAGCAAGGACGGGCAACCTTCCCAGGGGTAACCCCTTGCATCCTCGCAGCTTCGGCCCAGCCTTGGCGACCCTCGCTGGCCAGCCTCGCTCGAAAGACGTTCACGTGGGTCTCCAAGGCCCCTGCAGCCTTACCGCGCATCCTCGTGATACGGGATGGCTGTAGGCACAGGAGGGGGGGATGGGGGCGGACGCGTCGACCTCCAATCGCCAAATTGCTCACCGATGGGGCCCGATGGCCCCGACCCTCCCAGGAGGGTGCAGATCCACTATCGGCGTCCTGTCGCCGACCTGTCGACGATGTGTCGCCGAGTCCGTGTCGATGCATCCCCCCCTGCGCCAGTCCCCCCCCCCTGTCGTTGCCCCTCACCTGGCTTGGATCTGGGGTGGGTCTCTCGTGCGCCTGCGCGGTGCTCCACGTCGAGACGCCGTTTTCTGCCCCGCGGGCGGCCCCCATCTCGCCTCCGTCCCGCAGTCTTCCCCACCCTGCCCTTCCTCCTCGTCGTCGGCGTCCTCCTCCTCCTCGGCTCCTCCTCGTCCTCCTCCTCCTCCTCCTCCTCCTCCTCCTCCTCCTCCTCCTCCCTCCTCCTCCTCCTCCTCCTCCCCTCCTCCTCCTCCTCCTTCCCGTCCTCCCTCCTCCTCCTCCTCCTCCTCACTCCTCCTCCTCCTCCTCTCCTCCTCCTCCTCCTCCTCCTCCTCCTCCTCCTCCTCCTCCTCCTCCTCCTCCTCACTCCTCCTCCTCCTCCTCCTCCTCCTCCCCTCCTCCTCCTCCTCCTCCTCCTCCTCCTCCTCCTCCTCCTCCTCTCTCCTGCTCGTTGCTCGTCCTCCCCCCCCAAGAAGGGAGGAGGGAGGAGACCCGGCCTTGAGAACCCAGGCGCACTTTCCGAACGTGTGCGTGCCGTGGGAGCAGGCCCGGGAGCAGAAGTGGAAGGAGCTGCAGCGGAAGGCGGCCGCGCTCACGAGTGCTCAGGCCAGGGGCGACCTGTCCCACTTTGCTTTATGATGCTTTACGTGTTGTTGTTTTTGTTGCTGCTAAGGTTGTTGCTGCTCTTATGTTTGTTGCTGCTGCTGTTGTTGCTGATGCTGCTGTTGTTGTTGCCGTTGTTGTTGTTGTTGTTGTTGTTGTTGTTGTTGTTGTTGTTGTTGTTGTTGTTGTTGTTTTTGTTGTTGAACTCTCGCTTTTAAGCTTCTAGAAATACTTGATGTCGATTCCCCCCTCAGGGGCACATTGTTTTTCAATTAGGGTGCCCTTCCTGGGGCTCGCACTCAGTGTTTTTTCGGAGAAAGTCTTGAGCCTCATTACTATGTTGTTGGCATCCGATTTACAACAACAGCGGCTCCCGCTTTGTATTTCCTCACGGTGTGTTCCCAAATGCTCTCGCGCGGGACTATGCATGAATCGCGCTCTCGAGTTGAAATTCCTCGCATGAATTCAAACGCCGCGCCCTCGACACTCAGGAATCACGCTTTCGCTGTGGATTTCCTTACGATGTATTTGGGAATCGCGCTATCGCTCGAGATTTCCTCGCGCTCCATGCGGGACGCACGCTTCAGTAATCCGCCTGCTCGACCTTGCCGGCCGGGCCCGTCTTCCCGACCCGCCCGTTAGGGTCTACCCGTTCGGCCTGCCCGTCTGATGCTGCCACGTGTTTCTTGCCCCCCTGGACCGCCTTCGGGTGCTGGATTGTTGCAGTGTTTTGTTGTCCCTCTAATGCGGTCCGAGCGAAATGCTCGATCTTGGGGGGACCTGTCAGACGTGAGGGGACCTGTCAGACGTGAGGGAGGAGGCCCTGGAGCCCATCCCTGTCGTGGTCTTAGCCGTGGGGCGGCAGGGGGCGGGCGCAGGGAGAGACGTTGCGCCTCGGCTGCGTGGCAGGGGAGGATGATGATGAGGAGGAGGCGGAGGAGGGGGAGGAGGAGGCGGAGGAGGAGGGAGGAAGGAGGAAGGAGGGAGGAGGGAGGAAGGAGGAAGGAGGAAGGAGGAAAGAGGAGGAGGAGGAGGAGGAGGAGGAGGAGGAGGAGGAGGAGGAGTCAGAAGAAGGAGGAGGAGGAGGAGGAGTAGGAAAAGGTGGAGGAGGAGGAGGCGAACCACAAACCACACAAACCACAACCGCGCCCCCCTCTGCCGCAGAGGCCGCCGACGCCTGCGGCCGCGCCGACCTCCGCGCCGACGCGAGCGCCAACGTCGCCAACGGCGCCGCGCCGCAGGTGCGCGGACCGTCCCAAGCTCCGCCGCGCCGCCACCGCGGCCGCCGTCGCGGCCGCCCCAAATCTCCGACGATGCGGTCGGGAACTTCCGGGTACAGCCGGCCCGCGGAGCACGGACGAGCGACTTTCCAGGATTACCCTTCCATCCTTGCCCCCCAGGGCGGCCTCTGAAGCGCTGGACTGATGGCGTCAGCATTTAAGAATCATGTCGCCAGCTACAGTGATGGGAAGAAACTTGCGAGAAATTGTACGATAATCCAGACGTCGTCAGCTTGTGGGCATTTCGCCCGCCAGCCCGAGCAGGGCGCGCTCTGGCGCACGCCGGCTTCCGACCTCCTCCGACCTCCGACCTCCTTGCCCCTCTTCGGCCCATCCCTGGCGACTTTCGCGGGCCAGC
>CAUYUJ010014156.1:27500-55000 GCA_963575745.1 Prorocentrum cordatum
CATGCATGCATGCATACATGCATACATGCATACATGCATACATGCATACATGCATACATGCATACATGCATGCATGCATACATCTATACATGCATCCATGCATACATGCATACACGCATACATTTATACATGTATAAAGGTGTACATGCATGTATACATATGTGCATGTATACATACATGCATGTATACATCCACACGTACGTACGTGCGTGAATGCATGCATGTATGCATACATGCATATGTATGTATACACATATATCTATATATATATGTATGTATATGTATAGGCTCATATATTACGTATGTTAATTGCGACGTGAGTTGTTTATGCAAACGGTTGTGTTAAATCTGCATGTTTGTAATGCGTGCTTTTTATGGCCGTTTTGTATGTCATGGTTCATTATCGGGATTACTGGGCCATCACAGGGGATTGGCAGTGGGGGGCATCGGTACTTCTTCCCTTCCCCCAGGAGGGTGCAGCGAATCTTGTGGGCGAAACGCACATCCGTGTCCGCGGCATCGCAGGACGGGCCCTTGGGCCGCGAACCCGCGGATACGACACGTTTGCTCGCAGATGCCCCGCACAGAACGTACCCGTGCGAAGGCATATCTGTGGGATCGCGCCCCAGAACGCAGACTGCGACGGAGCGGATACGAACATGTTCGCCGCTCGCTACAATCTTATCTCGATCGTTGTGCTCTCCAGCAGTTGGCGCCAGGATTCGGTTTTGGCCCGCGCTGCTGGACGGACAGGGCGCTAGCTTGTGTCCGATCGCGCCAGGGGCTCGCGCGGCTTCGGGCGACCGCGCGCCCCTATCAAACGTCCTCGATCGGCATCGGAGAGGACTCCGCGCATGACGATGACGATGACGATGACGATGGCGATGGCGATGACGATGAGGAGGATGAGGATGCTGATGATGATGATGGTGGTGATGATGATGGTAATGATGGTGATGATGATGGTGATGATGATGCTGATGATGGTGACGACCATGATGATGAGGGCGAGGATGATGATGGCTGTGACGCTGACGATGACGATAGTGACGATGATGATTACGATCATCGTCATCACAGCCACCATCATCATCATCGTCATCATCATCACCATCATCATCACGGTCATCAGCAGCATCATCAGCAGCATCAGCATCACCATCATCATTCTCGTCATCATTGTCACCATCATCATCCAGATCATCACCATCACTCTCACCACCATCATCATCACCACCATCCCAACATCACTATCATCATTGCCATCACCACCATCCCCATTACCACCATCATGATTATCACCATGACCATCATCATCACCCCCACCACGATCACCACCATCATAAACATCGTCAGCATCATCATCATCGTCGTCGTCATCATCACCATCAATCTCATCAACAGCGTCATCATCATCAACAACCGCATCATCACCGCAATCCCCACCATCACCATCACCATCATCACCATCATCATCACGATCACCATCATGACTATCACGATCACCATCACCACATCACCCCCACCACCATGATGCTGCTGATAATGATGATGATCATCAGCATCATCATCACCATCACCATCATCATCATCCTAGTCATCATCACAAGCACCATCATCATCGCGATCACCACCATCATCGCTACCATCACCATCACCTTACCATCACCATCATCATCATCATCGTCATCATCATTACAATCATCATCAGCATTATCGTCATCATCATCACCAACACCATCATCATCATCATCATCATCATCAGCATCATCATTATAATCATCATCACCATCATCATTACAGTCATCATCATCATCATTATCATCATCGTCGTCATCATCATCACCATCATCATCATCATCATCATCATCATCATCATCATCATCATCATGATCATCATCATCATCATCATCATCATCATCATCATCATCATCATCATCATCATTCGCCTGCGTCCCGAATGCGGTTTCCGCGCCCGCCTGCAGAGCGCGCCCGCCAGGCGGGCGCGGGGCCCGCGGAGGTGCCCGCCGCGCCCGCGGGTGGCACAGGGAGCTGCACTGCCCTCGTCGGGGGCTCAGCGTCTCGGTCGCCGTCGCGGTCGCCGCCGCTGTGTCGCCGTCGCCGCCGCGGTCGCGGTCGCGGCCGCCGCCGCTGTGTCGGCCTCGCCGGCGCCGTCGCCGCCGCAGTCGCGGTCGCCGTCGCTGCGTCGACGTCGCAGGCGCCAGCGTCGACGTCGTCGCCGTCGTCGACGTCGCCGCCGTCGCCGTCTTCGTCGGCGGCGGCGAGCGGCGGCCACAGACTGCGATGATGGGGTGATCGCGTGGCCCGCACCTCCAGGTGGCGCGGGCAGGCACAGCCCCCCGCCTTTCTCCTTCCTCCTCGGCACACCGGGAGCTCTCCTGGGCCTTTGAGAGGCCCTGCGCGCACGCACGCACGCATGCACGTCTTGATCTGATGCATCGGCTCCAAAGCGAACCACATCAGCCATAAAATCACCATGCCGCCCCATTGAACCATAGCCTTTTGCGCCGCACCCCTCTCCCCCATCTAGACTTTCTGGTTCGGAGGGGCGCCAGCTATACACCACCACCGGCCCTGGCCAGGCACCTCCTGGGCCCTGGATATCGGTGTGCGGACCTCCTGGCCTGGGCCAGGAGGGCCTGCACACCAGTCCTGGGCCCACGATAGGCCTTGCCAGGGCCGGTGGTGGCGTGTTGTTTGTAGCTCTCCTATTTGGTGTTCGGGTCATCGCTCGGCTCCGGCGGAAGTTCGGGGCGATGCATCCCCTCGGAGCCCTCGCGGCGAGAGGCGCAGCCGCGGGGGGGAGCCTCCCGAGGCTGGAGAGCTGCCGAGACCCGACGAAAGCGCAGGAACTCCTCGATTCCCGAACTTCGTACCCGAAATGGCCCTCCCCCCCCTTGACGTTGCCCATTCATCAAGGGAGGAAAAACCACCCGGACCGGACAATTGGCGTTTACTAAACTGCCCTGGGCGTTTAGTCAACAGCCCTGCCCTGTTTGATTCCTTTTACTAAACGTCTTCGCGTGTCGGGGTGGTTCTTATCGGGGTGGATTTTCTGCCCTCTAATTCAGACCCCCCGATCCTTCGGAATCCGTATCCCTCGTGCGATTGATCCTCAGTAGAGAAAAAATGGGCACAGACTCTCAACTAGTCGCCGATGCCCATGATCATATGGAAGACATGGGCAGCCGAAGGGGAGACGAACATCCGTACCACATGCAGCACATACGGGATCCTGACATTTGTTTATCTTTTCGTGTGTCCCGCGGTGCGTGCCCTCAGGTCGTGCACCCAGAGTTCCCTCGCCTCGGCGCAGAGGGCTGCTCGGCCTGGCAGAGCAGGACCGCCTGAGCTCTCTGATCATTGGCTACTGGAGTTTTCCGGTCGCCACCGACGAGATCGGTCGCTACCGATTTGGCTTCAGGTTCCAGGGTCGGTCGCGACCGATCCGCTTCAAAGTCGGTCGCGCCCGATCGGTCGCGACCGACCTGTCACGATCGGTCGCGACGGGTCGTGACCGATCTTGGATTCGGTCGCGACCGATTTGGAGTGCCGATCGGTCGCTACCGATCGCGACCGAAAACTATGGTATCCAATGCCTGAGGGGGGGATGTCGGGCGGGGTCAGGGGGGCCCAGGCATGCTCGCGTCGTACAGTGGAGGCCCATGCCAAGGAACAGCCTGCTTGCCTCCTGGGTGCCCTAGGTTTCTTGGGTTTCGATGGTTTTGCGATGGAAAGCGTGACGTTCCCACACCAAAAATCAATGGACATCCTGGAGTCTCAGGGTTGGGTTTCTCGTGGAAGGTTTCTTGTAACGTTTTTTTTGTCCCTATCGCGGTCTCTGGGGGCCCTCGCCGGGCTCCAGGACTGTCAAACAACGGCTCGGGATGACAAACCAGCCCTGGAGAAGGGTCAGGACTTCTGGGGACCCCGTATTGAAAATCGAGACATCAGATGTCTGGGGGAAGGGGGGGAGACTGGAGTAGGAGAAGGAGCGAGGAGGAGGAGGAAGAGGAGGAGGACGAGGAGCATTGGAAGCAGTGCGGCGCCCGTCCGCCCGAAGGGCCGAGCAGACGGCGGCAGGCGGCCAGGGGGGCGCGGACCTCAGATGAGGGCAGGAACGAGGGGCTCCGCGAGGCCGCCGTCGAACAGCACCACGACGATGCCGCTCGCGTGGGAGGCGGGCGCGGCACGGCGGCCACCAGCACGCCGCGCGGGCAGCCCCTCAGCTGCAGCAGCTCCGCGCACCGACTGCGCCAGCGAGCCCCCGCCGCCGCAGCGCCTCCCGCGGCATCGGCCACCTGCCCGTCGGCGGCACGGGAGGGTGGCCCCAGGGGAGGAGGGCACGACCACCCGCCCGTCGGCGGCACCTTCGTGGGGCACCAGACCTTGTGGCATCGACCACCCGCCCGTCGGCGGCACGAGTTCCTTGCTGAGGAGGAGGAGGAGGAGGAGGAGGAGGAGAGGAGAGAGGAGGAGGAGGAGGAGAGGAGGGGGAGGATGAGGAGGAGGAGGAGGAGGAGGAGGAGGAGGAGGAGGAGGAGGATCGAGGCTTGAGGCTTTTGTGCTCTCTTGAGCCCCAGCTGGGCCTCCTGGGACGTCCTCGTTGGCACGGCTGGGGCCCGTCCCAAATGCCACGCCGGGGCACACTCCTGGACAGGTCTGGTGGCCGAGTTCTGAGGAGGAGAGAGGGAGGGAGGGAGGGAGGGAGGGAGGGCAGGGAGGCAGGGAGGGAGGAGGGAGGAGGAGGGGGACGAGGGGGAGGAGGAGGAGTAGTTGAAGGAGGAGGAGGAGGAGAAGGAGGAGGAGGAGGAGGAGGATGAGGGGGGAGAGGAGGAGGAGGGGAAGGAGGAGTAAGGAGGAAGAGGAGGCCTTCTCCTTCTCAGTTCCCCCCTCGCTCGCCGCCGAGAACGCGGGGGGGCAGGCAGATCCACGGCAGGAGCTCCGGTGTTCTGCCACGACGCGAGGTGGTCTGGGCTCCTCGCACCTCTGGGGGCCTCTCTCTTGGCGTGCGCCCTGTGCCCACAATGTCGGGGCGGACTCCGCCGTGGCCACGAGAGGCCTCCCCGACGGGGCCCCGATCGAGGAGGGCTGCGGAAGGCCAGTGCAGCCACGGGCTCCTCGCTCCTCTGGGGGGCCCCTCTTGGCGTGCGTCGTGCCCAGAATCTCGGGGCGGATCCCGCCGCAGCGACTCCCCGGAGGCCCAAATCGAGGAGAACTGTGGGGAACCAGTCCAGCCACGTCGCTGACGCACGAACCGCGTTGGGTTCGGAAGGGGCACGCTGTTCATTAGGCCCTTTCACGGTTGTTCCTGTAGCGCTCTGCGTGCACCCAGGCGTTTTGCCCGCCCGCCCCCCCTCCAGAAGCTTCGTTCCTTATGTGGCGTTCCGTGTAGTCGTAACTTGTAGCTTCGCATCCTATGAAGCGTTCTTGAATTCGCGGTCCTTATATTCCCTGTTCCTTACTTCGCGCTCCTTCTTTGGTGTCCCTTCTGATGTTGGCATAGTGGCGGGCGATGCCTCGTAACTGCTCTGGCGTTCTTTGCTCGGCGCTCCGTGTGGCTTCGTGCCATCGACCCCCGCTCCTCGCCCCTCGCTCCTCAGCCCCCGCCCCTCGCCCCGTACCCTCGAACCCCGCCGAATGTCTGCCGTCGCTCCGTACACTCGAGCCGGCGGCGCGTCCAGGGGGGAGGTGCGAGGGTGCAGGCCTTCGCGGCAGGCCGCGGGGCTCCTCGGAGAGGCCCTCGCGCCCTCGGAGAGGAGTGCTCCGCGTCGTCGGGGGAGGCTCGGAACACTCCGCAGAAGGCCCCGAGGCCTTCCGAGCCCTCTGAGAGAAGGCCCGCCCCCTCTCACTACCCCGCGGGCTCTCCGCCGATTCTCCTCCTCGTCCTCCCTCCCTCCCTCCTCCTCCTCCCTCCTCCTCCTCCTCCTCCTCCTCTTCCTCCTCCTCCTCCTCCTCCCTCCCTCCCTCCCTCCCTCCCTCCCTCCCTCCTTCCTCCCTCCCTCCCTCCCTCCCTCCCTCCTCCTCCTCCTCCTCCTCCTCCTCCTCCTCCTCCTCCTCCTCCTCCTCCTCCTCCTCCTCCTCCTCCTCCTCCTCCTTCCTCCTCCTCCTCCTCCTCCTCCTCCTCCTCCTCCTCCTCCCCCTCCTCCTCCTCCCCCCCCTCCCCTCACTTCCCCCCTTGGGCTCGCCGCCGATCGGACTCCGCTCCTCGCTCCTCCCCCCGCGAGCAGCGTCTACGACGCCTGCGCCACGGGCAGCATCGTGGCGCACGGGACATGGCAGGCCGGCGCCTCCTCCATTCCCCGCGGCCCGCCGGCCTGTCTGCTGTGCCGCCGGTGGTGGGCGAGCGGGGGGGAGGGAGCGAGGAGGGGAGGGGAGGGAGGGAGGTAGAGAGGGAGGTAGAGAGGGAGGAGGGAGGGGGGGAGTCAGGAATCCCAAGGCGAAGTTCGATATGGGGGAGGAGGGGACGGGGGGAGGAGGATGAGGATGAGGATGAGGATGAGTAGGAGGATGAGGATGAGGACGAGGATGAGGATGATGAGGATGATGAGGAGGAAGCTGATGATGATGTCGATGCTGATGCTGATGATGATGATTATGAAAATGATGATGATGATGATGATGTTGATGATGATGATGATGAAGATGAAGATGATGATGATGATGATGATGATGATGATGATGATGATGATGATGATGATGATGATGATGATGATGATGATGATGATGATGATGATGATGATGATGATGATGATGATGATGATGATGATGATGATGATGATGCTGATGATGATGATGATGATGGTGATGATGATGATGATGATGCTGATGATGATGATGATGGCGATGATGATGATGCTGCTGATGATGACGATGATGATGATGATATGAGATGCTGCTGACGACGACGATGATGATGCTGCTGATGATGATGAGATTGATGTTGATGTTGATGATGATGAGAGGATGATGATGATGATGATGATGATGATGGAGGAGGAGGAGGAGGAGGAGAGGAGGAGGCGGGAGGAGGAGGAGGAGAGGGAGCTAGGAACAGGACCAAGGGAGGGAGGGAGGGAGGGGAGGGGAGGGGAGGGAGGGGGGGGAGGGAGGGGAGGGGAGGGGAGGTGAGGGGAGGTGAGGGGAGGGAGGGAGGGAGGAAGGGAGGGAGGAGGAGGAGGAGGACGAGGAGGGGAAAGAGGAGGGATGATGACGATGATGATGAGAATGATGAGGATGAGGATGAGGATGATGAGGATGATGATGATGATGATGATGATGATGATGATGATGATAATGATAATGATAATGATGATGATGCTGCTGATGATGACGATGATGATGATGATGATGCTGCTGCTGACGACGACGATGATGATGCTGCTGATGATGATGATGATGATGATGATGATGTGGATGAGCATGATGATGCTGATGATGATGCGGCTGCTGATGATGATGGTGATGATGATGCTGATGATGCTGGTGATGGTGATGATGATGGCGACGACAGTGATGATGATGATGCTGATGATGATGATGCAGATGATGATGATGATGATGATGATGATGATGATGATGATGGTGATGATGATGATGGTGATGATGATGCTGATGATGATGATGATGATGATGATGATGATGATGATGATGATGATGATGATGATGATGATGATGACGAGAAGGAGGAGGAGGAGGAGGAGGAGGAGGATCGAGGATCGAGGATCTAGGATCGATGGTTTTGCGAGTTTTTGGCCCTTTGGATGTACCTCCAGGGGCATTCTCGTCGCCACTGCTGGATCCACTTCAGAAGTCTGGCCGAAGCGCACTCCAGGACAAGCCTGTGGGCTAAGTTTTGAGGGAGAGGGCGGAGGATGAGTAGAAGGACCAGTGTAAACCCAGGACGCGGAAACGATGTTGCAATACAACCGTCCTGGCTCCTTCTTCGTAGGTCCTACAGTCGTGTGCGGGCAGGGCCCTATTGGAAGACAACTTTTTGAGAATCTCCAATCGTGCCACACACACAATTCCTGGGACTTCAGCGCCGCGAAGTTACGTGATTGTTGCGTCCTAGCCGTCCTCAATCGTGCCGGAAAGCCGTTCTTGGGACTTCAGTACAAGGAATCGACGTGACTGTTGCGTCCGGACACTCCTGAATCTTGTCAGTACGCCATTCTTGGGACTTTATTCGTACGAATATTTAAAATTTGTGCAAACTTGAAATGGTCATCGCTGCCGCCAGCCAGCCAACTTCCGCTGCAGCCGCCCATTTCATTCCACGAGTTAGGAACCGATTCGGCGGGGGGGTATCATGCCGGGGAGGACACTGCCTGACAGACGGGCCGCCGCCCCCGGAAGGCGTAAGCTCCCCCACGACTGTTGGGCATCCCAGGGTGGCCCCCAGCCTCGTCATACGGTCAAGACGCTGAACTAGGGCACAGGTTGGGTTCGGAAGGGGCCCGATGTTGCTTAGGCTCCACCAGTGCTGCTCCTCTTGCCCTTCTGGGGCACGGAGGTGCTTACAGGGCCAAGAAGGGGCTTCGTTCCTTATTTAGCGTTCCTTCCTTCAGCGGCCCGACTGTAGGAGCCGTTCGTCCGCCCCGGCGGACGACGGTCCCCTGTCGGTGACCGGGGGCCGTCCGGCAGGGAGGCCCTGTGGCTAAGGGGAGAGCCCCTTGCGCCGTCCTGAGTTGGCCAGTGTGGCCTCGCTACGTTCGCTTCGCCATGCTTTGTACCAGCCGCCAGCCCTTCCACGAATTTACGAGTGTAGGCCTTGCACCAGCTGCCCCCCCCCCCCTGTCTTCTTCACGCGTGTGCCAGCAGCCACGCACTCGCATACCTCACTTACCTCCCCCTTCCATACGATGACCTGCTCTGTGTTTTCTTATCCTGTGTGTGCCTGTCGCCCTATATTGTCTTTCTCCACATACGTATTACGGTTACCAACGCCAGGGACCTTTGGGGTCTCCAGGCGGATAAATTTGATCATCCCCCCCAGCCAACCGGCCCTCGGGGGGGGATGGCCGTGTTCGACGAATCCGTGGCCGAGAGAGAGAGAGAGAGAGAGAGAGATAGAGAGAGAGAAGAGGAGGAGGAGGAGGACGATGAGGATGAAGAGGGGGGGAGGGGGAGGAGGAGGAGGAGGAGGAGGAGGAGGAGGAGGAGGAGGAGAGGAGGAGGAGGAGGAGGAGGAGGAGGAGGAGGAGCAGGAGGAGGAGGAGCAGGGGGGAGGCGGAGGAGGAGGACGAGGAGGAGGAGGAGGGCGGATGCAGAGGAGGAGGATGTGGAGATGAGAGGAGGAAGAGGAGGAGGAGGATGTGGAGGAGGAGGAGGAGGAGGAGGAGGAGGAGGAGGCGAAATGGGAGGGAGGAGGAGGAGGAGGAGGAGGAGGAGGAGGAGGATGGGAAGGAGGAGTAGGACAAGGAGGACGTAAGAGGTGGGGAAGATGGAGGATGAGTTGGAGGGTCGAAGGAGGAGGAGCAGGATGAGGAGCAGCGGACGATGAGTGTGGGTAGGATGGGTATCACGCAGGTTCATGGTGAGGACGACGATGATGGTGGCACTAACGAGCGAATCCGATGAGAGAGCAGTATTAGTAGGAACGGACGAGGCATAATGATATCACGGCGACGAGGATGATGATAGGGAGGTGGAGTGGGACATGGAAGAGGGGAAGAGAAGGTGCGAGGAGATGGAGGAGGAAAGTGGATGATGAGGAGCAGCACGATGAGGAGGATGAGGAGGATGAGGAGATGGGGGGTATGGGGTATTCGGCGTTCGGCCTGGGCTGATTGGCGCCCACCACGCTCGCCGAGACGGGGACCGCCGCCTCCTGGGCGCCACCTCCTGGCCGACGAGGGCGAGGCGGACCCCGACCCGCATCGGAACGCGGACTCGGGCTGCACCACGACCTCCCGTGCGGCCTGCCCCGAAGGCCACGACGGGGCTGCCGACCTTCTGCGACAGGGCTGCCCGGATCGACTGCACGGCGGCCGACTGGGACTCGAGAAGGGAGCACGCCATAAGCACACTCTTTCGGAGGTCGGGTAGCATCTGCTCTTATCAGTGTAGTATCAAGTGTAGTATCTGCTCTCATCAGTGTGACAGCTGATCTGTCTCCACCTGGAGGTTAGCGTGTCGCACTCATTTTTTTCTGGTGGGGTACATCCTTTAGCTTTCGCAGGATTCCTCAAACACTGCTCTCGCTTGGCACACCACCAGATGTGGTGCACCCTTCGGGGTAATAATCTTTCGGAGGTCGTGCGGCATTCTTTGATCGGCGCTGGGCTCCCCTGGCGTCGCCGCCTTCATGCCCATGGCGCGCTCCGCGCGCCAGGGAGGGACCCCCCAGCGCGGATCCAAGAGATCCGCGCGGACCTCCGAAAGGTTGTGTGTTGTGCAGTGTTTTCTTACTCGGGTGTCCGAGTCGGCCGCCGCGCGCCGTCTCGGTGTCGAGAAGAACACATAAAAGGCACGAGCACTAAACTGCATGCGCGGCGGCCGACTCGGACCCCCGAAAAAGCATGCGCGGAGGTACGCGCGGACCTCTTGGATCCGCGCTGGGGCGTCCCTCCCTGGCGCGCGGAGCGCGCCAGGGGCGGCTCCGGAAGCGCCGCCAGGTGTTTTGACGAACGAGCAACACACACACCCATACCCATAGGGGGGTCGTTGAGAGGAGGACTGGCTATGGGTATGGGTGCGGGTTGTCGGACCCTGGGGAACGCTCCCGTTCGAGCGGGGACCCCCATCCGACAACACGCACCCATAGCCCTCCCCGACCCCCCTATGGGTATGGGCGTGTGTTGTTGGTTCGTCATGTTTCTGTTCACGCCGTTTCTTGTTCCTCCGTCGATGGCCCGCCCGTCGCCCTCGTGCCCGCCGACGGCTCGCCCGTCGCCCGCCATCGGCTCGCCCGTCCGCCGAGCCCGTCGCGCTCGTGCCCGCCGATGGCTCGTCCGGGCACCCCGGCGGCGAGGGCTTCGGCACCTCTGCCCCGTGCCCCGGCCGAGGGGGGGCGTCCGTGGAGCCCCCGCGCCCGCCGACGCTGCGGCGCGTGGGCGAAGACGGTGCCCGCGAGGGCGCGCGCGCTCGCGGAGGAGGGTGCGCGGGAGAGAGGAGGAGGAGGAGGAGGAGGAGGAGGAGGAGGAGGAGGAGGAGGAGGAGCAGGAGGAGGAGGAGGAGGAGCAGGAGGAGCGGGAGGGGGAGGGATGAGGTTTGAGGACGAGGTCGAGGATGAGGACGAGGATGAGGATGAGGGCGAGGATGGTGATAAGGATGATGATGCTGATGATCATGATGATGATGATGATGATGATGATGGTGATGGTGATGGTGATGGTGATGGTGATGGTGATGGTGATGGTGATGATGATGCTGCTGATGTTTACGCGTATGATGATGCTAATGATGACGACGACGACGACGACGATGATGATGATGATGATGATGATGATGATGATGAGGATGATGAATATTTTGATGGTGAGGATGAGGATGAGGATGATGAGGATGATGAGGACGATGATCATTATGACGGCGATTATCATGATGACGATGATGCTGATGCTGATGATGATGATGAGTATGTATATGAGGAGGCTGATGAGGCTGATGACGATGATGCTGATGATGCTGATGATGGTCGAGGTGATGATGCTGTTGATGATACTAGTGTTGGTTGCAATGATCGTGAGAATGATGATGATGGTGATGATGACGATGCTGGTGCTGATGCTGATTACGATGAGGCTAACGCTGATGATTGTGGTAGCGATGATGATGCTGCTGATGTTGATGCTGATGCTGATGATGGTGATGGTGGTGATGATGATGATGATGATGATGATGATGACGATGATGGTGCTGATGCTAATGCTGCTGCTGATGATGATGATGATGATGATAACAAAAATTGATGATAATGATTACGACGACGACGGTGCTGATGATGCTGATACCGACGATCATGACGACGACGAGGATGATGACAATGATGATGCTGATAATGATGATGGTGGTGGTGGTGATGAGGTTGATGGTGAGTTTGATGATGATGAGGATGATGATGATGATGAGGATGACAATGAGGAGGATGATGGTGATGCTGATGATGATGATGATGACGAGGCGATGACGGCGACGATGATGATTGTGATACTGATGGTGGTGCTGCTCATGATGCTGCTGATGATGCGGCTGCCGGTGGTACTGATGACGATTATGATGCTGATGATGATGATGATGATGTTGATGATAATGATAATGCTGATGCTGCTGCTGCTGATGATGATGGTGATGATGATGCTGCTGCTGATGATGACGCTGATGACGATGATGTTGCTGGGCTCCGGATGGGCTCGGGGGGCTCGTCGTGGGACCTGTTTATGGCCTAGACCCGCCACGGCCAGGAAGGCCACTTTGCCCTTATCATGCGTTCCTTGTGGTAGCACGATGGCTGTATTCGGTGTCTGTGTGTTGAGCCATTGCTTCCGCGCTGCCCCAGGGGCGACACCTCCACCTCTTCCCCCACCGCGTCGGCCCTGGACCTCATTCCCCTCCTCACTCGTCCTCCTTCGCCTCTTTCAACTGGACCCATTCTTGCTCCGTCCTCGTACTATTCGCAGCGCGGTTCTCCTTCCCCCCTCCGTCCCCTCTTCTTCCCTGTTTCTCCTGCTCCCTTCTTCCTCATTATAATCGTCCCCTGTATCCTACTGTTCCCTCACCTCCACTGCCTCTTCAGCCGCCGCCGTCTCCTCCTTCTCCTTCTTACCCCTGGGCTATGTTCCCCCTTCTTCTCATCTTCGTCCTCTTGTTCTTCTCTCTCTCTCTCTCTCTCGCTCTCGCTCTTTTCCTCCTTCTGCCCCATCCTAAGCGTCTCCTTTTCCTCCTCCCCCTCCACCTCCACACTCCTCATTTTTCTTCTCCAGCTTCCCTCTTCCTCCTGATGACTTCGTACTCATACTGCTCCTCCCGCTGTTGCTGCTGATTCTGGTCCCCGCTCTCCCCACCCCCTCCCTCCCTCCTTCTTTGTTTTCTATGTCTCTCTCTCTCTCTCTCCCTCCCTCTCTCTCTCTCTCTCTCTCTCTTTTTTCCTCTCTCTCTCTCTCTCTTTTTTTCCCTACCTATGCTCTGCCTAGAAGGGTTCTTACCCTCTTTGCTTAAGGGGCCGGGCAATGCTAACCGCCCCGGGCGGTTCCCCCAGTCCCCGCCCCGCGGTTCCCCCAGTCCCCTGGGAGCTTTAGCCTTAGCTTTAGCTTTAGCTTAGCTTTAGGTTTAGCTTTAGCTTAGCTTTAGCTTAGCTTTAGCTTAGTATTAGCTTAGCTTTAGCTTAGCTTTAGCTTAGCTTTAGCTGAGCTTCAGCTGAGTGTTAGCTTAGCTTTAGCTTAGCTTTAGCTTAGCTTATGCTTAGCTTTAGCTTAGCGTTAGCTTAGTGTTAGCTTAGCCTTAGCTTAGCTTTATCTTAGCTTTAGCTTCGCTTTAGCTTAGCTTTAGCTTAGCTTCAGCTTAGTGTTAGCTTAGCTTTAGCTTAGCTGTTGCTTCGCCTTAGCTTAGCTTTAGCTTAGCTTTAGCTTAGCTTTAGCTTAGCTTCAGCTTAGCTTTAGCTTAGCTTTAGCTCAGCTTCAGCTTAGCTTCAGCTTAGCTTTAGCTTAGCTTTAGCTTAGCTCCAGCTTAGCTTTAGCTTAGCTTTAGCTTAGCTGTAGCTTAGTTTTAGCTTAGCTTTAGCATACCTTTAGCTTAGCTTTATCTTAGCTTCAGCTTAGCTTCAGCTTAGATTTAGCTTAGCTTCAGCTTAGCTTTTGCTTAGCCTTAGCTTAGCTTTCGCTTAGCTTTCGCTTAGCTTCAGCTTAGCTTTAGCTTAGCTTTAGCTTAGCTTTAGCTTAGCTTTAGCTTAGCTTTAGCTTATAGTTAGCTTTAGCTTTAGCTTAGCGTTAGCTTAGCTTTAGCTTAGCTTTAGCTTAGCTTCAGCTTAGCTTCAGCTGAGCTTCAGCTTAGCTTTAGCTTAGTGTTAGCTCAGTCTTAGCTTAGCTTTAGCTTAGCTTTAGCTTAGCTTCAGCGTAGCTTTAGCTTAGCTTTAGCTTAGCTTTAGCTTAGCTTTAGCTTAGCTTCACTGTTACTACTAATGCTGCTTTCACTCCTAGGTAGGGTCGCACTGGGAACCTTTTTTTTTTTTCTCTCTCTCTCTCTCTCTCTCTCTCTCTTAGTGTCACGCATGTCGTCCTCTCCTCCACCGCAACCTCTGCCTCCCGATCATCCCCTTCCCCCCTCCCCCTGGGGCCTCCTCACCCCCACAGCGAAGACGAGGAAACGAGGACCACCGCCACGGAAGCAGCCGGCGGGGCCCTGGCTTCCGGGGCGCTCCTGCGCTGCTGGCGCGGCACTCGTCACTCGGCGCTCCCCATGGCAGCACGAGGGCTGCATGATCCTCCACCTCCCCCTCCTGCTCTGCCTCGTGCTTCTCCTCCTCCTGCCTTCTCCCCACCGTCTTTTCCGTGACTTCTCCTCCTCCTCCTCCTCCTCCTCCTCCTCCTCCTCGGCGTTTTCCCCCCCTGGTCTTCTCCTCCTCTCGCCGCTCCTCCCGTCGCCGCTGCTCCCCCCGGGCCTCCTCCACGTGTCCTCGGCAGGTGGGCAAGCCGGAGAGGCCGCTGATGCGGCCGAAGCGCCCGGTCACCAGCGGGCACTCGAGCCTGCGAGCGCGCGGCATCGCCTGCCTTGGGGTAGTGGCGGTGGGAGGAGAGACCTCTCCGGCGTTTTTGTTGGTTGGTTGGTTTGTTGGTTTGTGTGTCTCTCTCTCTTCCTCTCTCTCTCTCTCTCCCCCAATTCCCGAGCTCCGCTTGCAAAGTTTGGCCGTTCAGAGAAGAAGGGGGACCTCGGGATGCGCTCCCAGCGGGCTGTTCGGACGCACCTCTATCGAGGCTGGGCGCCCCCCATCGTATACCCCAGGGTTGGGCTTCAAGTTCTGGTCCATTCAAAACCCCCACGAAGCCTGGGATAGGGAGCGACATATCCCCTGCTAGCGGTGGGAGGATTTGTTCTATTCTACCTCTGTGCGTGGGGACCTGCTAGGCGGGGTACGCTGTCAAACCAATTACACATCGCGGAACTTGCCTCCCGACTTCGGCGGGAGACCCCGACTCCACCTGGAAATCACATCCCTCCCCGCTCTGGAGAGGGGGCCACACTCAGGGCGCAGATCTCGGAGAACCTCGACGCAATGGCGCCCGCGGACCTGGCGAAACAGAGCACCCTGGTACGCTGCAAGATTTTTGAGAGGGGTGCTTAAAAGTAAAAAAAGTGTGTGGTTGGAAGTACACATAGTCCGCAAGCATGTGGTTAAACGTAGTGCTGCAATAATTCAGCACAAACATGGTTAAACGGATTGCTGGCCTCTCCTGCTGCAGCGGCGGGGCCTAGATCATCAGGCTCTGGATCTGGGTCATGCTGTCCCCCGACCCCACGCGGAGCCAACGCCTGAACGCGTTGGTCAATCTCGGCACGGGGTTCGTACTGTCTCGGCCAAACATCTTCGAGCCGACCTTTCCTGTTCAAAGACTTGTGGTACAAGGTGCGCTTAAACACAGGCGTACGAACCTCACAGGTGTGGCCTCCCGCACAAGGCCTACACATCCTCCCAGACAGTGCACATTGGGTCCTGCGACGCACTGACTGCTTCCGAGCGACGACTTCCCTTTGAGAGGTAAGCAAAACCTGACGCTGGATGGCCGACGACCTGCACAAGACGTGTGGGTCCTGTCATCTGCACTAAGAGTCCTTTAGCAAGCTCTGGAGGGATCTCACCCCTGTCTGCCGCTGTTCCAGCAAACAAGTCCGCCGATTTGCTTGACCAGGAAGTGCACTCGGCACCGAGCAGACAAGTCCAGCAAACAAGTCCAGCACACAGTCCATCGGACATACACGTGTTCTTACGCCGGGCCTGCGCGAGGTGCCCCCACAGTCCACCGGACGTCTGCCGAGGCCCCTCGGGTCCTGAGCACGATGTGATGGGACACCCACCGGCTGAGCACGGCCGATGGCTTCTCCGTCGAGAGGCGCTTCCTGGGCCCTCTCACAGCACCCACGCTGTCACAGGTCACACGAGTATGTCCAGTCGACCTTTTCGCCAACTCGACCACTGCAAGTACTTCAGCTCGACCAGCAGGCTGCACCTTGGTCGGCAGCGTGCCACAGGCAACCCCGTCAAGAAGCCCGTCTTCGCCTGAGGGGATTACTACCCGCCCGCAGCGCGGCGCCAATCTGTGTGATGCTTACCTCCCGACCCGTCGATTCCCCAGACTCCCCCGTGAACCCTGGCTCCATCCCTCAGCCGACCCCACTCCCAAGCAAGCTCCAACGGAGCAAGAAGATGGCCACTGATGGCCTCACGGGGCGGCAGGCTACGAAGCCAGAGACAAGCGAGTTCAGGTGAATCGACAGCCTCCGATGGTGAGTGCTGCGACCTCTCAATCGTAGTATTGGGGAGCTCGAGATTGCATGGGCAGTGCCAAGAGCGGTGGATCGCAGCTTTGTCAGCCGATCCACATCTAGGGCACCGACCTCAGGTGTAGGACTCGAACCCTGCCTGAGACAGTCGGTCCTCGGTCCGACAGCGGGCAGTCAAAACGTTTCTGACAATCCCAGCGGCTTCAAAACATCAGTTTGTCTCCAGTGTTTTCAAAACCGTCGAACAACAGCAAAACCACCTCCTGCTCCTAAGCCTGATCCTCAGTAGTGCCGTGCAGCTGCCGACCAGGAAAGTTCGCCGCGAACCTTTCTTGATCAGCTGCCAGAACATACGAGGAAATCCGTCTTCAGTAAGGTGGACCTCAGCGCCGTCAGGAAATCTAAAACAATTGGCGACAAGGGCTCAGCACCCATATCCAGGGTTACTGCAATCGTAGCCGAGAGGACCACGGACATGAAACCATCTGTGGTTGCTGCCTCTGAAAATGCACATCACCTCATTCCACGTCTCAGAAGCCATCAAACGCTTTACATAATCGAGGCCAGGCCAATCTTCGGAAAGGGTAGATACTGCTCATAGCGAAGCCTAGACTGACGGTCATTCTTGGCAGCGCTAACCAGGAGAGCACCGAGGTCTTGCAGGCCCCAGGGGCCCACCACCCAGACCAAATGGCCGCCTGGGCTCTCATGGAGCGAATTTGCCCCGCCGTCAAACTAAGCACCTGGTGGGCCCAAGACCCCACCGCTGGGACCCCTGGTTTGTAGAGATTACGTGTTGTGCCGATAGTCTTATTATGGAAACTAACTTTCTTGACCCTCTTGGAGGCCTGCGCCCGACGCTGCCTGAGCTGGTGGGCCAATCTCCTTTTACCTGCCGTCGTAGTGATCCCCAGGTCTCTCGTAGGTTCAGCAAGCTTGATTGGCAAACCTCCTTCTCGAAAGTGATAGGTCAAGTCACGTGTAAGCTCCAGGTTACTGTACACCAATGTAGGCTTCTCCAAAATAGTCTGGCCACGCTGCTCAAGTTGGTACGTGACGTCCATGGCGGCAGGCACCGTCTCGGAAATGATATTTTTGTAGTTTCCCATCTGCGACTTCTTGATATTGTCAAATCTCCAATGATCGTGATTGGGCCTAAACTGCACATGCGCCGTATCCAGCAGCCCGTAAACATACATGTTGACCCAACTGATTAGCTGCATGCAACCGGCCAGGATGCTTCAGGTTTTCTGGTATCCGGAGCATGCCCCCCAACTGCAAGCACGCGAGGGGCCCCGTGCAAGAGAATACCAGGCTACAGGAAGTTGAGGGGGCGCTGCATGGGAATCAGGGGAAGCAGGATCGGGGGTGGGGGGGCATCGCCGACCCCGGGCGGGCCGATCCTCAGGAGGGAAAAACACACAGACACAATTAATCGTCGATTCCCCCGAAAATGTGGGAACATATGGGAAGTGGGAGGGAGGACAGAAACCCGGAAACTATGGGAAAAGATGGGGAATCCTTTTTTTGTGTGTATTAATTTGTGTGTCCTCGGGGCCCCTTCAGATCCCCGGGCCCGGGAGCGGCGCAGGTGCGCCCCTTGCCCACGCCGGAGGGATGCCCCTGCCCTGCCGCGCCCGGGCCCAGGATGGGCCCCGCCAGGGCCGGCACGGTGGATGGACGGCGTGCCCCGAGAGGAGGAGGAGGGAGCAGAGGAGGAGGAGGAGGAGGAGGAGGAGGAGGAGGAGGAGGAGGGAGGAGGAGGAGGAGGAAGGAGGAGGGGGAGGAGGAGGAGGAGGGAGGAGGAGGAGGAGGAGGAGGAGGAGGAGGAGGGAGGAGGAGAGGAGGAGGAGGAGGAGGAGGAGGAGGAGGAGGAGGAGGAGGAGGAGGAGAGGAGGAGGAGGAGGAGGAGAGGATGGAGAGGAGAAGCATGGTGGAGTCATGGCCGCGCGGTGAGAAGCAAATGTTGACGGAGGGGCGGGCAGCGAGGTGGTAGATGATTGGTGAATGGGTGCTAGCGAGAGGGGGACCGCAGAGCAGATGGGGAGGAGGAAAGAGTAGGGAGAGGGAGCAGGATGGAAGGGAAGTGGAGGGAAAGGAGGATGAAGGGGGAGGGGGAGGAGGATGGAGGGAGTGGGGGATGGAGGGCGAGGGGGAGGATGGGAGGGGACGAGGGGGCGGGAGAGGAGGGGAAGTGGACGAGGGGAAGGGGAAGCGGGATGGGGCAGGTGGAGGAGAGGGTCGTCGCCGAGCGCTCCAAAGCCGCGTTGTGGCTACCGCGGCCGGGAGCAGGAGGAGCACGAGGCGCAGTTAAAGGGGAATTTGGAGCAGGAGGGGGAGGACGTCCTCTTCGCCTCCTCCTTCTCCTCCTCCTCTTCATCTTTCTCATCCTTCTCCACCTTCTCCCTCTCCTTCTCCTCCTTCTCCTCCTCCTCCTCCTCATCATCATCATCATCCTTGTCCTTGTCCTCCTCCTCCTCCTCCTTCGCAACTGCCCTGACCTCTCGGCTGGAGCTCCCACGCGCCTCAGCCCCGGTGGTCGAGATCTCCATCTCGACCTCACACCTCGAGGCGCCGCCGCCGAGTGGCCCCCGCGACCTGCGCCGCCGCCGCTTCGGCCCCCGTGGAGCTGGTGCTCAGCGGTGCCACCGAGGCCGAGCTCAGCGAGCTCCGCGCGCGCAGCCCTCGGGTGCTCGCGGGCCTGCGCGCGGGCCCGCGTGCTCGCGGCGGCCAGCTCCGGCGGCGGCGGCCGCCGCCGCCCCGCCCGTTGCGCCTCGCCCACGGGCGTGCTCCGCGGGCCTCGGGCGCGGCGAGCGGGGCCGTGGGGTGCTCGGCCTCCAGCTGCGCGGCAGGCTCGGTGCGGGGGCCGTGGTTCCGCTCGTCGTTCGCCGAGGCCGTTCTTGCTCGTCGCCGAGGGCGAGCGGCTGTGGCTTCACACGGGCGAATGCTTGCCCACGGCCTCGAGCCAGGCATGCACCTTGATTGTGAAGTTCCGCTTGAGCTCGCGTGGGCCTCGGACCTTTCTGTCATCGTGCCCCTTCATCGTCTTCTTCTCATCATTGTTTTCCTCTTCTTCGCCATGTTGGCCGCACGCGGACAAGCTTGCCAACGGACATGTTTTGGCCTCACGCCCTGATGCTTTCCGCCCAGCTGTGCTCACCGTGGCTGGGCCTTCCATGAGGGTTGCTGAATCGGCCCGTAAACGCAGGCCTGGCGTATTCTCTGATGTTGAATTCGCCCCTGGGCACTCCCTTGAGCTCGCCAAGGTAGGATGTGTTCGTGTCCGCGGCTGGAGCCTCCGTGCTGTGCCAGCCCAGTACTTCCGGAGGGAGAGGAAGTCGGGCGAGTAGCAGGGGGAGGAGAGCAGGATGGCGAGGGTGAGGGCTGGTGGGATCGGGGGGGAAAAGGAGAGAGAGAGAGAGAGAGCAGCAGCAGGATGACGAGGATGGGTGATGTGGGAGAGAAAGGGCAGAACCATGAGCCCCAGCGGCAGCAGGCGGAGCAGGAGAAGGAGGAGCGCAGCCTCCTGGGCCGTGCCGTCCACGTCGGTCTCAGCGAATGAGTTCCTCACCGTCATCCTCTCTGTTTGTCTCTCTCTCTCTCTCTCTCCCTACTCGTTTTCCTCTTCCTCCTCATCTTTCTCTCTCCCCCTCTCTCTCTCTGTTTCCCTTCCCTTACTCTTCTTATCTTCGTTGCTGTCCTGAACAACTGCCTCTCCAATGTATTCCCCCTATTTTTTTATTATTTTTTTTTGTTTCTCTCTCTCTCTCTCTCTCTTCCTTTCTCTCCCTCTCTCTCTCTCTCTTTCTCTCCCTCTCTCTTTTTTTTTTTTTTTCCTCTCTCTCTCTCTCTCTCCCTCCTCCACCACCTTCTCCTGTCCGTTTTCTCCGCCTCTCCTTCAGCCTGCTCTCAGTCTCATCATTTCACCTACTCCTGGCGCCCATGTTCTCTTTCCCTGTCCCCTTCCTGCTCCTCCTCTTCCTCGTCCTCATCATCCTCTTCCTCTTCTTCCTCTTTCCTCCTCTTCCTCCTCCTCCTCCTCCTCTTCCTCTCTCTTCTTCCTCCTCATCCTTTCTCCTCCTCCTTCTGTTCCTTCTCTTTCCTGTCTTCATCGTTGCCCTCCCTCCCCCCCTCGTGCTCCCCCTCCTCATTTGCCCTGCACCTCGGGCCTCTCTTCTCTCCTCCGTCTCGTCGATAACATCCCCCGAGCCCCTCCCCCTTCCTCGTCGTAGCCAGCACCCCCCCTCCCCCCGCGCGCCATCTCATCGTCAGCATCATCATCATCATCATCAACATCAGCAGCAGCATCATCATCAGCAGCATCAGCATCAGCATCAGCATCATCACCATTATCACCATCATCACCAGCACCATCATCAGCAGTATCACCATCATCAGCATCTTCATCTTCATCATCAGCAGTATCATCATCATCATCGACATCATCATCATCATCATCATCATCATAATCATCATCATCATCATCATCATCATCATCATCATGGTCATCGTCATTGACATCGTCAGCATCATCATCACCATCATCATCACCAGCATTATTGTCATTCTCATCCCCATCGTAATCATGCTGATGATGATGGTTACCATCATCACCATCATCTTCAACACCATCATGATCACCAGCGGCCTCAACCTCCTCCTCGTCATCGTCGTCGTCAACATCATGAACATCGACATCAGCATTCTCATCGTCCTCCTCACCACCATCATCCTCACCTAAATCAGCATCATCATCAGCAACACCATCGTTATCATCATCCTTACCATCACCATCATCATCGTCATCGAATCAGCATCAGCATCAGCACCATCATCTGGACTCTCATCGTCATCACCATCATCATCAGCATCATCATCCTCGTCAATCGTCGTCGTCATCAGGGTCATTAACATCAGCATCGCATTCATCATTCTCACCGTCCTCACCATCCTCATCGTCCTGATCATCATCAGTTTCACCATCATCATCGTACCCATCGTCATCGCCATCATCAGCATATTCCTCATTTCCATCCTCCTCATCATCATCATGAACATCCTCATCATGGTCTTCGTCATCATCATCAGCACTAGCATCGGCACCAGCAGTATCATCGTCACCATCATCATCACCATCCGCATCATCATCCCCATCATCATAACATCCTTAGCATCCTCATCATCACCATTAGCATTACCACCACCATCATCCTTACCATCATCATCATCATCTTCATCATCAGCAGCATCATCAGCAGCATCATCATCATCATTCGCATCATCATCATTACCATCATCATCATCATCAGCATCATCATCATCAGCATCATCATCCGCATCGTCTTCAGCATCGTCATCAATACCTTCTTCCCCCATCGCCCGCTCCCCTCATCATCATCGTTTGCGGTTTGGCCCTCTTGCAGGCAATAGTGGCGCGAGTCCACGCAAACATGTACAGTCATCAACACATATGCTCTCCTTCGGAATGCATCGGAGACGGAGATAGGAGTGACAAGGCGAGTATGAGAACAGGATAGCGGAAGGATGAGGAGCAGGATTGAGGGATTGAGAGCGACAAGCCATCAGCATGGAACGGGCTTAGGCAAGGCATAGATGTCCGAGTCCGTTCCTCATACAACAGCAATGTGGTTTCCAAGGGAAGAAACACGAAGCCACTACCCCCTGGATTGCTCGCTAGCGCGTGTCAGACATTATTTAGTTCCGTGCTTCTTCTGGCTGGTCCCGCCTTCAAGCATCTGAAACAACACAAGAACTTGTAGACAGTATTGAGCTGTAGAGACTGTTGATCATTAGGCACCCTGAACTGGCAAGCAAACGCCCGAACTTCGACTCCCGAAAACTCTTCTCCTTCCCTCCCCTCCTACCTCCCCCCATCGCCATGGTTGCGCCCTCGCCTCTTATTCTCCTCCTCTCCTGTTCTTCTCCTCCTCCTCCTCCTCCTCCTCCTCCTCCTCCTCCTCCTCCTCCTCCTCCCCCTCCCCCCCTTCCTCTCCCCCTCTCCTCATCCTCGCCCGCTCCTCGCCGAGGGCCACTCCTCCTCTAGCGCTTCCCATTCTTGTCTAGTCAGGCTTACCCGAGAGCTTGGGAAGGCTGATCAGCCAAGGCGCTTGACGATTGATTCCGCGAGCCGAAAAGCTTGGCATCCAGAAGAAGGTGTTCTGGCCCCCAGAGCCTCGAAGCACGCACCGTAACCTCAGATGCAAGAAGGCCGCCCCGAACCCAGCTGGTCTCTGGGCTGGCCAGCGCGTCGGGTCCGTCAGAAGTTGGCTCCGAAGAGAACTGGATCCGGACCAAGCTGGGTCCGAACGAGCCTGGCTCCGAGGCGAGAACGCGCCGCGTCCGACACGAATCGAGCCGGGTCCTAGGGGAGCTGGGCCTGAGGCGTCTACGAGCCTGGGTCCGAAACGGGCCTGGGACCGAAACGAGCCGTGGTCGAGGGGGGCGGGTGTCTCCTGCCCGCCTCCCCACCCCTCTTTTCAAAAACTTCGACTGCGTGTGAGTTTGTTCACAGCGTGGACCTGGCCGACTTTTGCAAACAGATTCGCGTCGCGTTCTCTCTTTCTCTTCCTCCATCTCCTCCTCCTCCTCCTCCCGCTCCTCCCGCTCCTCCTCCTCCTCCTCCTCCTCCTCCTCCTCCTCCTTCTCCTCCCGTTCCTCCTTGCGCTCCTCCTCCTCCTCTCCTCCTCTCCTCCTCCTCCTCCTCCTCCTCTCCTCCTCCCCCTCCTCCTTCCTCTCCTCCCGTTCCTCCTCCTCCTCATCCTCCTCCTCATCCTCCCGCTCCTCCTCATTCTCCCGCTCCTCCTCCTCCTCCTCCTCCTCCTCCTCCTCCTCCTCCTCCTCCTCCTGCTCGCCGAGGTCGCGCCCGGAGAGGCCACCGGCGCAGCGCAGTCGGTCCAGCCGGGCGGCAGCCTCGGCCGCTGCCTCTCGCCGCCGCCGCCGCGGTCCTTGCGGCCGTCGTCGTGGTCGTCGTCCCCTTCGGTCGTCAGAGGAGGCAAAGGTACCGATGCGGCTACCCCTTTCGCAGGCCTAGAGGTTGACACCAACACCAAGATCGGTGGTGAGCCTCCACCGAGGGAAGACGATCCCGATCTCGGTGATGGTGGTAATATTCTGGCTTCCAAGGTGACCGAAATATTACCACCAACACCGACATCTAGGATTATCTTTCCCATGTGGAGGCACAACCCTGTGCTGGTGTTGGTGCCAATTTCCAGGCCTCCAACCCTTCCTCGCTTTGGCCTTCGGGTGCCTGCTAGGAGGCCCTCGTCGCCACGGCTGGATTCGACTCGACGTTCTGGGCAGAACGCGCCCCGGGAGAGATCTGGGGAGTACCAGTATCGGTCGTGGGTGTCGTCGTGGGCGTCGTGGTCTTCGTCGTGGTCGCGGGCGTCGTCGTGGTTCAGACGAGGGCGAATTGAGGCAACGGTGGTTGGTCTTCGCGGGGGCCCCCTCGTCGCCACGGCTGGACGCAGCTCGGAAAGCCGGTGCGTTTTGGACGACGGAAGGGGTCTGGGGCCTAATTCTGATATGCCGTTGTGTCAGTTCGCCCTGTTGCGAGAGGTCGTAGTCGTCCTGCTCATGGTCGTGTGGTCGTGGTCGTGGTCGCCACCGTCGTGGTCGTGGTCGTCCTGGTCGTGGTCGTCGCCGTCGTCGTGGAACTGGTCGTGGCCGTCGTCGTTAGGTCATGGGTCGTGGTCGCCTTCGTCGTTGTTGTCGTTACCTGGGGGCGTCATTCGGAGATCGGAAGGTGCCGAAGCTTCTTGGAGATTTCTGGAGGTCTCTGCATGGATCAGCATGATGAGGTGGAGGGAATGGAGTGGGAGGATGGAAGAGCGACGGCGCGGGAGGGGCGGACATGGCCAGCGTGATATGCGATAAAAGGGCAGCGCTCAGGTGTGTGCATATGCTGAGAGACCGTTTCCTTTCCCATGGCTCCCATCTGATCAGTGGGCTGAGGCTGCCAGCGCCTGAGCATCAAGGGCAACGTGTACAACAGCAAGGACGAGCTCATCGTCGGCGTGCTGGGTGACCCGCGCCTCGCGGCCCACCCGCAGCGCATCCCGCCCTCGGGGGACGGCCCGCGGAGGGCCGCAGCCTGGTCGAGGGGGGGGGGGGCGGCCAGCAGGAGACGGCGGCAGCAGGGGCACGGGGGTTGGCGGCTGCTGCTGGGCCTGGGGTAGCCTGCACCTGTTCTCTTGCGCGGCCTCGGCGAAGTTCAGAGGGCGTGCCTTGCCCGGATGCCTCGGCTGTCTCCGGAGGAGGCTCTGGTGCCGCGGGCGGCCCCAGGCCGCTGGGTGCGTGGAGCGCTCCTGGCCTCATGCGAACGCGTGTGTGCGTCTTTCTCCACCTCTGCTGCTGGGCGTCACGTGCGATTTGGCAGGGATGATGATTGGCAGGGATTAGCAGTCATGGCAGAGGGTGTTCATACGGGCTTCCCGCACATGGTGATGCCATTTCTGATTCAAGATGTGCGACCGTGTCGGCTGACTATGAAAAGCGTAATTACGGAATTCTCGACGTTGAAGTCCAGCCCATTTGGTGAAACTCAAAGTGTGCGTTCAACGTGGCGCACAACATGTGGTAGAATACGCACACCTGCACATGTATGTATATCTCTATATTTATATGTGTATATATATATATATGCAGATGTATATATATATATATGCATGCATGCGTGCATGTATGCATGTATGTATGTATGTATGTATGTAGGTATGAATGTATGTATGCGTGTATGTATGTATGTATATATATACGTATGTATGTATGTATGTATGTATGTATGTATGTATGTATGCATGCATGTATGTATGTATGTATGTATGTATGTATGTATGTGTGTAGCTATGTACGTATGTATGTATGTATGTATGTATATATGTATGTATGTATGTATGTATGTATGTATGTATGTATGTATGTATGTATGTATGTGTGTGTATGTATGTATGTATGTATGTATGTAAGTATGTATGTATGTATGTATTTATTTATGTATCGATGCATGCATGCATGCATGCAAATATGTATGTATGTTTGCATGCATGTATGTATGTATGTATGCATGCATGCATGTATGTATGTATGTATGTATGTATGTATGTATGTATGTATGTATGATGTATGTATGTATGTATGTAAGTATGTATGTATGTAGGTATGTATACATGTATGTGTGTATGTATGTATGTATGTATGTATGTATATTTCTATCTATGTATGTATGTATGTATGTATGTATGTATGTATATATGTATGTATGTATGTATATTTATATATGGATATATATATATATATATATATATATATATATGTATATAGCCATATATATATATATATATATATATATATCCCGGGGGCGAGGACCGAGGGCCCGGGACCGCGACCTCGACGGCGCATGGGGGTAGCAGGGCCTCTGGGGCGCCCCGGGGACGGCTCCCGAGGGCGCCGGAGGCCGCCAAACAGATCAAGAGGGCACACAAGCCTCGAAATGTAGCTTGAAAGGCGCCGACGATGGCTCCAAGATGGCTCCCGGGAGCCCCCGAGACAGCCCAAGAGGGCCCCAAGAGCCCTCCCAAGAGGGCCCCAAGAGGCAAAAATGGCCCCCCTGCCTCCGGAAAGCGTACATTTTTCAGGGGTTCGCCTCTTGACCTTCCAGGGGAACGAAGACGGCCCGAGAGGCCGCCAGGATCGCTCCAAGACAGCCCAAGAGGGTTCCAAGACAGCCCAAAAGGGCCCCTGGCTAGCCCAAGAGGTCCCCAAGACGGCCCGAGAAGACCCAGGACGGCCCCAAGCAGGGGCCCAGAGAGTATGCCCTACGAACATTTCAAGCCCTCCGCCCCCAGAGGTCCCAAGGAGACCCCAAGGGCCCCCCAAAACGATCCCAAGAAACCCCCCAAAAACCTTCAAGCTCCCTGGAGGCCCCCCAACGGCCCCCTGACCAGACGCCCTCAGATACTCTTCCCGCTCCCGAAGCTTCCAGACCACCCTTCGCTCCCTGAGGCCTGAAACGGGGCCCGGGACCGTCTAACATTTACGACGAAACACCGGGCCCATTGAAGGTCTTCGGACTTCGGGCCCACTCCAGGGCCCCCGCGTTGAACAAGTCACGCTAGCGAATCTCGTGGACAGGACTTCCAGGACCCGACGTGTAGCGGCCCGTGGTGGTGATGATAGTGGTCGTGGATTCGCGGCAGTGGCAGTGGCAATGGTAGTGGTATTGGTGGTGGTACAGGCAGAGTTTGAACCAATGGCCGCTATAGTGGTCGCGGAAAGTGCCATCGTCGTGGATGGGGTGGTCATCCCCAGAATGAACATGGATTCGGAAGTGGTCGTGACCGCGGTGATGGCGGAAAGGGCGGTGGTAGCCGTGGCGGCGCGTGGTCGCGGGATTGACTACAAGCTAAGCGCGCGCGAAGCGCGCGCGTGGTTCTAGTATATATGTCTATATAGATGTATACATATAAGCAAAAGGTGTGATCCTTGTTTTGCAATCAATGTCTTGCATGCTATGTGGTGTGCCCTATAATGTGCCGCATGTGTGGTGCAATTCATCTGGTGCTCTCCCTGTCAGGCAATCCACGGGTTGCAAATTACGTGATGCATTGTACGTGGCACAAGCTATGGGCCAACCTATCGGTGTAATATGTGTGATTCTGGACTCGCCCGCCCGCGCCCACGAGGCGCCAGTGGGTGCCCACCGTGCGAAAGCCCGAGAAACCCAGTCAACGCACGAAGTGCCCACGAAGCGCCCACTTGGCGAACTCCAGTGAGATCCAGCCAGCGCGCGAAGCTACAACGAGGCGCCTACGGGCGCCCGAACCAATGTTTCATTCTCGACGGCAAAAGCGCCTGAGCGCACATACTGCTTCGGAGCAAATCTCCGAGCGCGAGGCACGGAATGTTCGTGCCCCGCTGACGCGGCGGCCACCCAAGCGAGTGCGTTCAAAATTGAATGCCTGCAGTGGTCAACAGTTGGCCGACATCGAGCGAGCTGCGCTGCCTGAGAGCCGTGTGGT
>CAUYUJ010014156.1:60000-167500 GCA_963575745.1 Prorocentrum cordatum
AGTAATGTTTGAACACAATTTTTGTACATGTATATACACATGTGTGTATACTTATAGCTATGTGTATAGTTAGATGTATTTAGATGGGTGTGTACGTGTATAGAACCGAACACGCATACATGCACACATGCACACTTACTTACATACGTGCATAAACTTATCCATACATACGTGCATGCATGAAGGCTTGCATGCATACAATCCATTACACCACATTTCATCACATGGCAATACATTGCATTCCAAACACGCATGCATACATGCATACACACAGCAAACCATACATACACGCATGCACATATACACATACATGCACAGTCATACATATACATATGCATACATACACACATACATACATACATACATACATGCATACATCCATATACGCATGCATCCAGGCATCCATTCATACATGCATACATGCGTACATCAATCCATACATGTATCCATGCATGCATGCATATATGCATGCATACGTGCATGCACCCATACATACATACAGGCATACGTACATACAATCACACATTTACAGACCTATTACCAGCTACACGAATTCATACAATCGTACGTACATGCATACCAACACAGAGAGATCGACATAACGACAGACAAACAGGCAGACAGACAGAGGCAGACAGGCAGACAGACAGACAGAGACGGACAGACAGACAGACATGCCGACAGGCAGACACACAGACAGACAGACTGACAGGCAGACAGACAGACACACAGACCTGCATACATACATACATTACAGTGCATTTCGTTCCATACATGCATGCACCCATACATACACACACATACATGCATACACACAACCATCTATACGAACATGTATATCTATATACGTATGTATACATACCTACATGCACACACATACATACATATATATATACGCATGCATGTATATATATATATATATACATGCATGCGTGCATGCATACATCCACACATTCACACTTGTACATGCATGCGTACATGCGTGCATACACACATACATGCACACATACTCAACTACATACATGCATGGCTACACACATGCATGCACTCATGGATGCATGCATACATGTAACCTTCCATGCAAGCATACATACATACAAGCATACACACCTTTACCTACATACGTACATCCACACGTATACATACCGTCATACGCACATGCATCCCGACACATCGAGACAGACATAAAGACAGAGAGCCAGGCAGACAGACAGACAGAGACAAAACAGACAGACATATAGAAAGATAGACAGACAGACACGCAGACAGACACACAGGCAGACATACAGACAAACAAATATATAGACAGACACACAGACAGACAGGCAGACACATATATATATATACATACATACATGCATACATACACACATAAAACACGGGGGGGCTTGGCCCGGGGCCCCCAGGGTCGCGATCCCGACTGCAAGCGCCCGCGAACCCGACTGCAACTGGAGGGAACCAGAGGCCCAGCCTGCCTGTGCGGGCCCATAATCGCTTCTGAGGGCCACTGGGCAGGGGGCTCCGACGGCCCAAGATGCATTTCGAATGGCCCAAGAGGCGTTCACGTCGCCTCAAGACCGCGCCAAGAGGACCCCCTAGAGGGCCCCAGGAAGCATACATCGTCCCATTCTCTAGGGGAATGCCCTTTTAGTTTCAATACGAGCCAAGGCGACCCAATAGGTCTCCAAAACCGCCCTAGGACTCGCCAAGAGGCCCCCAAGAGGGCTCGTAGACGGTCCAAGAGGGCTTCAAGACGGACCAAAATGCCCCGAAGGCGCCCCGAAGACTCCCCAAGAGGGGTCCACGCGCCCAAAGATGAGCCCGTTGCCGCCAGCACGACCCCAACCGGCCCCAAGAGGCCCCAAGGCCCAAAGAAGCACCCAAGAGACCCCAGCACGCCCCTGGGAAGTCCCCAGGAGCCCTCCAAAAGCTCCCAACAGGGCTCCGAAAGATATGCGAAGCGACCGCACGAATGAGGCCTCTGGCCCACAACCTCGGCATATTTCCCTGCTCGACCCCAAAACCGCCGTTGAGGCGGCTCCAATGTGGAGGCGTCCACGACGCTTCAAGACGACTCCGAGAGGACCCCCAAGAGGGCCCCGAAAGTCAACAATCCTCCCGTCCCAGTAGGAAAATTGTAAGCATATTTCCTTTGTTGGTTTCAACACGATCCAAGACGACCCAGAGGCCTCCCAAATCGCCTCGAGATTGCCCAAGAGGCCCCCAAGAGGGCCCGTAGACGGCCCAAGAGGATCCCAAGACGGACCAAGAACTCCCGAGGACGCAACAACGACGTCCCAAGAGGGCCCCGGGAGGGCTCCAAGATGGGCGCAAGAGGTGGAACCCGAGCTGCTATTCTGTTGGACAGCGTGTCGCTCCGCCGGTTCTGGCCCACCGCGCTTCGGCGCGACAGGCTATCAACACCCCGGTCCCCAGGCGTCAGCCGAGCCTTTCCGAGCCTCACGCCCTGGGGAGCGGAGCGACACGCTATCCGCTCGCACGGCATAGCGTGTCGCTGGGGCCGCCGCAGCGACACGGTAGGCACACGTTTCCGACCGTAAGGTCAAGAAGCTGAAGCGGGGATTGGTGGCGCTCCTTACCGTGCAAAAGCCAATTGTTCGACGACGGCGGCGACGGCTGCGGCGCCGGCGCCGTCAACGACGCCGCGACGCCGTCGCCGACCCCAGACACCCGCCGATACAATTTTCTTCAGGGTCCGTGGGCGGCCCCACGAGTCCCCACCCATTCCCTGAGGGCGAGTTCTCGTCGCGGGCCCGTCTGTGGTGACACCAGGGCCCGACGACGGGCCCCAGAGGCCGAAATCGAGGAGAGACGCCCCGACTGCACACAACTCCTATCTCGGAAACTGGACCATGCACACTACCAGTGGCGGGCTGTTTCTCAATCCCAGGAATTTTTGAGGGTCGGGGACGACGTCGGGGTGGTGCGGTGCATACATTTTCCCCTACTTGTTTTCCTCGCTTTCCCGGGGGAACAGCGAAACATGTATACACACCAGGATCCCGTATACACCGGTATCCCGTCTCCTGTGCAAGCTTCCGTGCAGCGCCGGAACAGGCGTCGGTGTACAGAGTTCGGTTCCCTGCTATCGTCGGAGATCTGGCGCCTGCGGCGGCGGCGGCGGCGACGGCAGCGCCCCACGGCGGCGGCAGCGCCGGCGCCGGCCAGGAGGCGCGCAGGGCGCGGTGGCTCCTCGCCGACCTGGCCGAGCGCCACCCGAGGTTTGCGGCCTCGGGCGGCCTCCCGGCGCCGCTGGAGGCCGTGGGCGTGAGGCCCGCCAGCAGTTCTCGGCGGGCTCCCCTCCTCCTCCTCCTCCTCCTCCTCCTCCTCCTCCTCTCCTCCTCCCTCCTCCTCCTCTCCCGTCCTCCCCTCCTCCTCCCCCTCCTCCTCCTCCTCCTCCTCCTCCTCCTCCTCCTCGTCTTCCTCCTTCCTCTCCTCCTCCTCCTCCTCCTTCTCCTCCTCCTCCTCCTCCTCCTCCTCCTCCTCCTCCAGCGGCCGGTGACCGACGCGCTGGGCCGAAGCCCCAAGGGGAGTCTAAATTTGGTTGGCGAAGAAGGACCCAACCATACGCAGGTGTGAGTACCGCAGTCATCAATATCGTCTTCGGTGGAGCTCTTTGTGAGGGCACGAAACGTGTGAGGGGTGTACCAGAGGAGGATGGCGGCGGCACGCGGGCGATGCCACCTGGTGCCTTCGGTGGAGCTCACTCTAGGGCCTTCGGTGGAGCTTCCTTTGGGGGCCACGAAACGTGTGAAGGGGTGTGCCGACATGGGTGCGGCGGGTGCATGCGGGCGCTGCATTTTGGGCCCTCGGTGGAGCTCCCTACGTGGGCCACGAAACGTGTGAGGGGTTTGCCAAGATGGGTGCGGCGGGCACATGCGAACGCTGGCCTTCGGGGCCACGGAACAAGTTAGGAGTGTGCCGAAATGGGCGCGGCGGGCGCATGCGGACGCTGTCTTTTTGGGCCTTCGGTGGAGCTCCCTATGGGGCCACGAAGCGTGTGAGGGGTGTGTCGAGATGGGTGCGGCGGGCGCATGCGAGCGCTGCCGTCTGGGCCTTCGGTGGAACAGAGCTCCATGTGGGGCCACGAAACGTGTGAGGGGTGTGCCGACATGGGTGCGGCAAGCCCATGCGGGCGCTGCATTTTGGGCCCTCGGTGGAGCTCCCTATGGGGCGACGAAGCGTGTGAGGGATTTGCCGACATGGGTGCGGCGGGCGCATGCGGGCACTGCCTGTTGGGCCTTCGGTGGAGCTCCTTATGGGGGCCACGAAGCGTGTGAGATGTGTGCCGAAATTGGTGCGGCGGACGCATACGGGCGCTGCCTTTTTGGACCTTCGGTGGAGCGCCCTATGGGGGCCACGAAACGCGTGAGGGGTGTGCGGACACGGGTGCGGCGAGCGTATGCTGGTGCTGCCTTTTGGACCTTTGGTGGGTCCCCTTGTGGGGCCACGAAACGTGCGAGATGTGTGCAAAAATGGGTGCTGCCGCAGGGCTCCTTCGCGCTTGCAAAAAAAAAAAAGTGTGCAGAAATAGGTGCGGCGGGCTCATGCGGGCGCTGCTTTGTTGGGCCTTCGGTGGAGCTCCTTATGGGGACCACGAAGCGTGTGAAGTTGTGCCGAAATGGTTGACTGGTGCCATGCGATCGGGTAGTCGTCTGATGATAATGATGATGATGATGATGATGATGATGATGATGATGATGATGATGATGATGATGATGATGATGATGATGATGATGATGATGATGATGATGATGATGCTGATGCTGATGCTGATGCTGATGCTGATGCTGATGCTGATGCTGATGCTGATGCTGATGCTGATGATGATGATGATGATGATGATGATGATGGTGATGATGATGCTGCTGCTGATGATAACGATGCGGATGATGCTGCTGCTGATGATGCTGATGCGAATGGTGATGACGGCGATGATGATGATGTTGTTGATGATGCTGCTAATGATGATGATGTGGATGATGATGTTAGTAATGATGATGCTGATGATGCTGTTGATGATGCTGAGTGTGACGGCGATGGTGATCAGGCTGCTGCTGCTGCTGATGATGATGATGATGATCATGGGGAGGCGGAGGAGGACGACGACGGTGATGCTGATGCTGATGCTGATGCTGGTGATGATGATGATGCTGATGATGATGGTGATAGTGATGGTGATGACGATGATGGCGATGCTGATGATGCTGATGATGATGATGATGGTGATGACGATGATGACGATGATGATGATGATGATGTTGATGCCGATGCTGTTGATGATGATGCTGATGATGAAGCTGATGCTGATACTGCTGCTGCTGCTGCTGATGATGATGATGATGATGATGATGTTGGTGATGATGGCGATGGTGGTGATGATGATGCTGCTGCTGATGATGATGGTGAGGATGATGATGATGATGATGATGATGTTGATGATGATGATGATGCTGCTGCTGCTGCTGATGATGATGATGATGATGATGATGATGATGATGAATATTCTGATGTTGATGATGATGACGATAAGTTGTGCGGAATGCGGAGGGCAGATGGCAGGGATGGGAGGAGGGAGGAGGGAGGAGGGAGAGGAGGAAGGAAGGAACGCGGGGCGCTGTCTCGTCAAATCGAGGACCCACCACCACATGATTTGGGGAAGCAAGAGACACACACCTTTTTTCCACATTGAACACGCGGCGGATCTAGTGTCCTCTGGCCCAGGCCGCCACCGTGCCTCGGTCATGGACAAGAGGCCTCTTGGATGCACATGATGGTCTCTTGGGATGCCTTTCGGTGGCCTCTTGGAGGCCTCTTGGGGGCCTCTTGGAGGCCTCTTGGGGGCCTCTCGGAGGCTTGTTCGGGGCATCTTGGGCCTCTTGCGCCGTCTTGGGCCTTCCTGGGCCGTCTTGGGGCCCTCTTTCGGGCCTCTTGGGCTTTGAGTCATCGTGGAGTGTTGGAAGCCCGTAGAGGCGAGAACGCTGACATGTTGTTAGCCCCCTCAGGCAGACCAAGGGTGCTTGCCTCTTTGAACACTTATGGGGGTCCTTCCGGGTTTCTCTTGGGACGTCTTTTGGGGCTTTTGGAGCCGTCTTGAGGCCATCTTTGGCTGTCTCGGAGCGCTATGGGGTCGTCTCGGGGCCCTCCTTGGACCGTCATGGGGCCTTCGGGTGGCCCTCCGGGTCCAACTTAGGGGTCTCCAGCCTCGGGAAAAGTCGCGCGGGGAATCCCAAGGACGCTCATGAGTTTTGCGAAACCGGGTGTCGGAGCCTTTGAGGGATCCCTCGGTCCTTGTAGCAGTCATAACAGCAGTTGTGGCACTCCGCTTCGCACTGAAGGCACGGTGGCGGATCATGCATCTGCACAGGGAATGCGACCTGCGCGAGAGCAAAAGGACACCCGATTGAACGCATACGAATTTCTGTACACATACATACAAACTAAAAGCGTGTGATATTATTGACGAGTGGTTCGGACATGCAAGGGCGCTTTCATGCACAGAAGAGGAAGCGACAGGAAGTTACATGAATCCGTTACACGCACCCCATACTGTCCCTTGCCACGGCCTTCCCCGGACTCACCTTCAGCGCAACCCCACGCAGCTGTGCCTCTTTGGCACGGATTCAAAATCGCAGCCCCTTGCACGCCAGTCGCTGAAAGTAGGGATCTATGGACTCCCAGATCCCAATCTACTTCAAGCGCCTTCCTTCTCCAAGAACCGATCTTCCTTTGCTGTGTTGTTCTACTCCGTGGGCGGGCCCGAACCCGATCCACTATATCTGACGAACCAACAACACACACCCATATCCATAAGGGGGTCGGAGAGGACTATGGGTGCGTGTTGTCGGATGGGGGTCCCCGCTCGAACGGGAGCGTTCCCCAGGGTCCGACATCCCGCACCCATACCCATAGCCAGTCCTCCTCCCAACGACCCCCCTATGGGTATGGGTGTGTGTTGTTCGTTCGTCAGTATCCGCCCTCCTACTTGATGTTCTTACCTCCTCCCTCCGCCCGGCACGTACGACGCGCAGCGCCCACGAGCGAAACGGCTCGCGCCAGCCGAGAAGCTCGAGAGCCCACCCGCCCAGCGTCCGAGCCCCCCCCCCTTGCGGCTGTCCGTCAGGCGCGGGCAGGGCCGGCCCCCAGGACGCTGGCCTGGTCGAAGTCGGGGCTCTCAAGAGGCGGGGGGTCAATGCAAGCAGGGGTCAGCCAGGGCACCGGATCCTGCAGGATCCTGCGGAGACTCTTTCTGGCGGACCCGGGTGAGCGAGCCGCTCGTGGCCGCGAGGCGGCCGCGCATGTTGGCTGACCCGGGTTGTCGAGGACCTGCGTTGCATTTTTTTCTCCTGCATTTCAGTTTTTTAGTTTCCTGTTGACCCGGGTCTGGATTGACCCTGGTCAGAGGGTCCCCGATCTAAGTCTAGGCCTCCGAGATGGGGTCCGAGCAAAGGGGGGGTCGGAGGATCGCGCCGCATCGCCGATGCAGCGGCGATGCAGCTCGATGCGGAGCCCGACAATGGCCACGCCGGCGGCGCCTATTCATCGCCGACATCGCCGGTGCATCGGCGATGCATCGCCGACGCATCGCCGAGGCATCAGCGATGCGGCGCGGTCGACCCCATCAAGGAGGCCTCTAGGTATCCTGGGCCGGTCGCTTTTGAGTCATGTCCCCTCTCCTCCGATCGGGGAAACGTAAGGCTCGAGTGCGCCGGAACTCAGGTTCGCCGACGCTTTTTGACGAGCGCGTCCTGGATTTTGACATTCCAGTCTTCGTGGAATGTTTGCAGCGGGAATTCGCGTCGCATTTCAAGCTGGGTCTCGTCATTTGCATGATGGCCCCGTCGGGCCAACCCGAGTCCACCTAACCCGAGTCTCATGTCTCCCCGATCCGACGTCACGTTTTTTCGTGGCGGGGGCCCCGGGTGCTCTCGACCCCTTCCCCGCAGTTGGTTTCTCATCCTCAGAGGTTGTGGCGGCTCGGTTCCAGAAGTGGGCCCCTGAGGGGCCGAACAGTGAGACAACTTTGCGTGATTTCCCAAGTCGCCAGAGGTATGCTTGGTCGTGTCTGCCTTGGCCCACCCTCTGCATGCTTATCCGCTTTCTTATTTCACCGCGCGGCCTGTCTTGGCTTGCCTTTAACCCCGTGGAGCACGAATTGGTTCGAGCGCGAGCTTCACACGTGCAATTGAAGGTCTAGCAGACACGTCCCGATGCTTCATTGCAGCGAGGGGGGACAGATGTTTGCTTTTACTGCATTGGTTTTTGCCGGTGGATCCCCAAGCAGGGGTGGCGTCCGTAGCAGCGGCGGGCTATAAAGAACGTCACGCCAGCCCCGTCCACCAGAAAACGAGACGAGCCAGCATTCATCACCCAAACTTGCGGATTGCTTGTGCACTGCATTTTGAACCCCTTTCCGGCTAAACAGTTAACTTCTCCAGGGGGGCTGTTTGGGCCAGTTGGGCCGTAGGGGATCTTCACACAGCGCCCTTGCCCTTGCTCCTGTGCCCCTTCTCCTCTTCGCCCTCCTTCCTCCCGACTGTAGGGCGAGCGAGCCAGGCGGCTTGTTGGTGACGTCTACTACCCTCGTCAAAATGAACTTCAAAAGTTGCTGGCACGTCATTTGGATTTCGGCGCGCCCCTCAATGTCGACACGCCGCCCCTTCAATGTCGGGGCGAGGGCAAAGATGGTCTGACCGAAGTTGACTCGAAAGTTTGACGTCGACCGACATTGGAGAGGCGGCGCATGCAAGCACCCCGCACTCATCGATACTCGGCCCCAGATCTTCCGACAAGCAGTTCAACCACGTCAGACATTTTTGAGGTTAATCTTGACGAGGGTTGTAGTCGGCTGGGCTGCTGGTGATCACGAAAAGCTTCTCCACGGGGGGGGGAGGGAAGGGTGCGTCCCGACCACGCGGCCTCGCCATCCCCGCCGGCACCCGCCAGGCAAGCAGGGCCCGGGGAGGACGCGCGCGGCCGGCTGCTGATCCAGAGGCGGCCGCCGCGCCCGCCGCCAGACCCCAGGGCCGGGGCGGCATGGCGCGGCAGCTCTCCCCAGACCTTTTGGCGACGAGGAGGAGGAGGAGGAGGAGGAGGAGGAGGAGGAGGAGGAGGAGGAGGAGGAGGAGCAGCAGGGGGAGGAGGAGGAGGAGGAGGAGGAGGAGGAGGAGGAGGAGGAGGAGGTGGGAGGCAGGATGAGGAGGATTCTAGGATTTGGGCATGCTAGGTTGGCCTCGGTCGCGCCCCGACAGGACGCGAGGTCCAGGCAGAGAGGCACGCGGCAGCCACCGACACGGACGCGAGGACGGACGGCGCTGGCGAGGCGGAACACGGCAGACGGACGAGCGCCGCGACGACGGACGACCACGATGAGGACGAGGATGGTTATGAGGAGGAGGAGGAGGAGGAGGCCCAGTATAGGAGGATGGGCATGAGGATGAGGATGGTTATGAAGAGGAGGAGGAGGAGGAGGAGGAGGAGGAGGAGGAGGATGGTTATGAGGAGGAGGAGGATGAGGATGGTTATGAGGAGGAGGAGGAGGAGGAGGAGGAGGCCCGGTATAGCCCAAGACGCAACAACAGTTTTGGAATACCCCCTCCCTCCACGTTCCCTCTCCACAGGTCTCTGCAAGAACTTGCCTGCGTTGCGGGAAGTGCCTCAGTGAAAGGCAGCCGTACGAGAGTTTTCAATCGTGCCGAACCACAGTACCTGGGAATTCGATGCTGCTGCGAGTCGAGGTGACTGCAGCGTCCAGCCACTCCCAAGTCTTTCCAGAACACCGTTCGTGGAACTCCAGCACTGCGAATCACCGTGAGTATTGCGTCCTGACCATCGTGAATCGCGTCAGAAAGCCATTCCTGGGATTGCATGCCTGCGACTCGTTTAAACTGTTGCAAACTTTTAAGGCGAATATGCGCGGCGCCCAAGGCGAGAACAACCTTTTGAAAAGGAGCCGCCCTCCATCAGTAAAGCTGTTGCGCACTTTGAAGTCGAATGCGCGCTGCGCCAAGGCGATAATAAAATTGCGAAGAGGAGCCGCCCTCCAGTGAACATGTTGCAAATTTGTAAGGCGAATGTGCACGGGGCCAAGGCGAGAGCAACATTTTGAAAACCAGCCGCCCTCCATCCTTGAAGCTCTTGAGCTCCAAAGTCATGAGTGGTGAGGAGGTCTGAAGCGAAACGCCAGGCCCACCCTACCGACACGTTTGGAGGTGCGACAGAGATGATTGTTTACAGCGAAGATGGGGGAGGAGGAGGAGGAGGAGGAGGAGGAGGAGGAGGAGGAGGAGGAGGAGGAAGAGGAGAAGAGGAGGAGGAGGAGGAGGAGGAGGAAGAGGAGGAAGAGGAGGAGGAGGAGGAGGAGGAGGAGGAGGAGGCTCGGGGGTGGGTGGGCATCGGCCCCCAGTCGGCCAGTCATCGTCTATAGGGGGCTCGATCGCCCACCCCGCGCACGAGCGCGCGGCGTCGTTGTGAGGGGGCTGATCGCCGACGCATCGGCGACGTATCGCCGATGCGTCGGCGACGTATCGCCGATGCGTCGGCGACGTTTCGCCGATGCATCGGCAACGTATCGCCGACGCATCGGCGACGTATCCCCGCCGAGCGGCCCCCCCTCACCCCCCCCGAGTTGCCCCTCAGGGAGGAGGCAGGAGCAGGCGAGGCGAGGCGAGCAGCAGCAGGAGGGAGGGCGAGGAGCGAGGAGGAGGGGCGACGGTGACGACGTCGAACGTCTGAGGCTCTGTGGCCTGGCTCTCCCGATCGGGGCCCTGCCCAGCCGCGCAGTTTTCGAGCGCGTGCGGAGCGCGCGCGCGTGCTTGCAGCCATCGTGCGCGCCTCAGCTCGCAGCTCTCCACCGCGCCGATCCTGGCCAGGAGGCCTCTGGCACCGATCCTGGGCCAAGTCTCACGAGAAGGCGTGCCGAGACAGCGGCAGCTGGACCTCGGGGAACCTTGCGTCGCCACGGCTCGACGCAGCACGGGGAGCTTGTGCGTCTGGGCCCCGGGAGGGTTACGGGGACCAGTTCGGAGCTGCCGTTGTCTCCAATCGCCCTCCTCCGACAAGCGGGCTGCGCCCTTCGTGGGTGGGGCGGGGGTGCCAAGCCCCAGCGCGCAGGCCGCTCACGTCGACGGGGGATGCGCCCCCCGATCCCTCAGTTCGTCGCCAAGAAAGTGCAGCATCGCAGAAGATCACCGCCTGAGTCCAGGACCCCATCTTTCTGCGCCACTTTCCTTTAGGCCTCTTCGATGGGGTAGGAGAAGATGAGGTCGGAGGATCGCGCCGCATCGCTGATGCATCGGCGATGCATCGACGATGCGGCTCGATGTGGAGCCCGTGTTTCCCCACGCCGACTTCGCCGATGCATTGCCGACGTCGCCGATGCATCGCCGATGCATCGCCGATACATCGCCGATCTATCGGCGATGCGGCGCGATCTTCCGCTAGGAGGCCTCTGTTCCCGCGACAGATCGATATGTGAGGGCCCCAGGGCCCGCAATGGGGCGAACACTAAAACTAATGCCAGGCATCGACGGCCTCGGCCTGGCAGCGCCGCCCTTCGGGTGGCGGCCCGGCGGCCCCTGACGCTCGCCGGCCTCGACGAGGTGGCCGTGCGGTGGCAGGAGTGCGTGCAGGCCGCGTGGCCCGAGGCGGTGCCCGCCCGTCGCGCTTGAGCCGCCGCCGTCGCCGCCCGTCGCCGCCGCCTGCGCGGCGCAGAGAAGCGGGTTCGACTGCGCGGAGCCCAGGCCCCCGCGAGTCATGAGAGAATCTTCATGGCCTTCCGCATGGGGTCCGAGTAGATGGGGTCGGAGGATCGCATCGCATCGCAGATGCATCGGCGATGTGGCTCGATGCAGAGCCCGATTTTCTCCACTCCGACGTCACCGATGCATCGGCGACGTCGCCACTGCATCGCCGATGCATCGGTGATGCATCGCCGATGCGGCGCGATCCTCCGACCCCATCTGCTCGGACCCTGTCTAGAATGCCTCTAGAAGCGGGTTCGACTGGCGCGGCTCGAGCCATGAGAAAATCACGACGGGAGGTGTTTCCGATTTTCGGTCGCCAGTGGCCCTCGCCGGGCCTTTGGGGCGTCAGAGAGCGAGTGAGGATGGATGACAAGCCAGTCCCGGAGACTGGGCCGAGAGCTCATGGGGGCCGACTTTGTCACAAAGCCATGACGTCGCGGGTCTGAAAAAACGGGTTCGACTACGCGGACGCTCGCGCGTACGAGGACAGCGCTTGATTTAATCCCCAGGCGATCCCAGGCGTTACCGGGGGGGGAGGGGGGAGGGGGAGGGGGGCCAGTGACCTCACGTTTGGCGCCGGCGCCGTCTGGGGATGTCTGGGAACAGCCAGAGGCAACGCGGAGGTCAGCACGAGTCTTAAGTCGGGCCTGTCCCTCTACAGGGAGAATATTCAAAAATTGAAAAAATAGTCGGGGGACGATTTTGTTTGTACTATTTGGGGGCATTTTTTGAATACGTTTGGGGTGTCTTTTAAATTTGTCGCCCGAGATCCCCCTGTAGGGGGACAGGCCCGACCTAACACGAGTCGTGACGTCACCTGGGTGCAAGGGGGTGGGCGGTGGGGCCTGCGGCGGCCGCTGCCACGAGAGATGATGTGCAGGGCTCTGAGGTTGCCTTCCGCGTGAGGTCGCGCGTCAGGGCCCTCCCCGGTTTCCGGCGCGGCCGGCCGCGCTGGCGTCCCGCGCAAGCCGCCGCGCAGGGGCGCGGTGTCGTCTCGCCTGGGGCCCGTGTCCTCTCGTCGCTCACTCGTCGAAGTTTTGGTATCACTCGGACGTGTGCAGTTTTTCTTGGCGGGGATTATTGAGGAGCATCCTGGATCATCCTGCGAAAAAACCACGCACGAGACCGAAAAATGCACAGGGAATGCACGTCCGAGCGATGGCCAGAGGTCGCTGCCGCCGCAGGCGTCGTGGTCGTCGTGGGGGCGTCGTCGCCCTCGTCGCCGTCGCCTGTCGTCGCCGCCGCTCGGGCGGAAGCAGAGGTGCTTGGCCTTCGCGGGGCCCCCTGGTGGCAACGGCGGGACGCAGCGCGGAGACCTGGTGCGTTTGGGCCCCGGGAAGGGTCCTGGGACCGGTTCTGAGCTGCCGTTGTCTTGATTCGCCCTGCTCCGACTAGGGGTGGTGGTGGTGGTGGTGGTGGTGGTGGTGGTCGTCGTCGTCGTCGATGTCCACGTCATCGCAGTCGCAATCACGGTCGTCAATGTGCGTCGTCGACACATTGTCATCGTCTTCGCTGTCGTCGTCGCGCTCTCCGTTGTCGTCGTCGTCGCCCATGGATTGTGGTCGCGGGGTGCCATAGAGTGGTCGTTTTCGAGGTAACAGCAAAATGCAATTTCAGTAGGTGGAACATAGGTTTCTGGTGGGTTTTGTAACATAAAGTTTGAATATATATATATATATATGGAATAGGAACGTTCAGTTGGTTCTGGTTTCTTGGGGTTGTAGAATAGGGGGCCCTTCTCGGCTCGATGCTACAGCAGCGGCTCCTGGGTGGTGCGTGCGAGCGAAGAACGCGGAAGTCTCAGTTCGGCTTCCGCCCGAAGCGCGGCGCGTCGGAAGCACTCATGCAGGTCTGGGGGATGGCGAGCGCAGCTCGCATGAACAATGGGGGGGGCCTTGTTATTGCAACGATTGGACTGGGCGAACATTTTCGATCGCTCGATGCCTGACGGCATGCGCGTGGCCCTAGAACGGTGAGCTGCCAACGCCAATCGTCAACGTGAGCGTGGAATATTTGCAGAGCTGCATTTTACTGTAGTCGGCCACTGCGGGACATCAGCGTAGAGGAAGCACTCCGCAGGTACCGCCCACGGTTGCCCTCTAAGCCCCTGTGTCTTCATCGCTGTCGAAAGTGTAATGCTGCTTGACGCCTTGGACGCGCTGGACCTACTGCCAGAGCCAGAGTCTGTGGGCTCCCGGGGCTCTTTGATCGCGCGCCATGCTCTCTTGGGGTCGCAACGCCCCTGGGATACTCAACCTATGCTTGAATCCATTGTGCGGGAAGTGCGTGCATATAGCATGGGAGTGAAGTGGTGTAGGACATTGCAGATGAGAATATCGTCGACAATGGGCCTGCCGCTGACAGGGGAAGTACGGAGTTTCATGGGGGCATCCGTCAGGGAAGCATTTTTGGGGCGGGCTAGTATCTCGAGTTGACTCGGAGGCGGGGGGAGGGAGTGGGCATCTTCAAGCAGCTGCAACAACTGTGGTCTCATTCCGCCACTGGGTGGAACAAGGGAAATACAACATGTACACCGCCTGCGTTTGGATCAAGGCGGGCATTATTTGGATTCTATGTGGCCTGTCAAAGCCGATCGAGCGCGATAAGACGCTTTTCGTTGCAACTGCGTTCAGAAGATATGGGGTATCCCGCCTTCGCGGCAGTGGCAGCGATGAGATGCCTCGGTGTACGAGCCTTTTTTTGTTCGTAGTTCCCTGTAGGGCTCCTAGCGGATTCATACGGTTAAGTTAGGTGTGCCGCCGATTTCGGTGGCCGGGCCGGGTGCCCAGGTGCCCGGGTGCCCAGGGGTGCCGGGGTGCCCGGGGGTGCCCGGGTGCCCAGATTCTCGGTCGCCCTACAGCCTTATAGCCCTATATCTCTATAGCCCTATAGCCCTAATATATCTATAGCCCTATAGCCCAATAGCCCTATAGCCCTATAGCTTTACAGTATAGCCTTATAGCCCTATAGCCCTATAGCCCTATAGCCCTATAGACCTATAGTCCTATAAGCCTATAGCCTAATAGCCCAATAGCCCAATAGCCCAATAGCCTAAACGTACTATAGCCCGATAGCCCTATGGACCTATAGCCTCATAGCCCTATAGCCTCATAGCCCAATAGCCCTATAGCCCTATCGCCCCATAGCCCTATAGCTCTATAGCCCTATAGCCCTATTGTCCCATAGGCCTATAGGCCTAACAAGTAATGTTTGGGTATTTCTCCGGTACCATAAGTCTCCCTTCTCTCTCCTCTTCCTCCTCCTCCTCTTCCTCCTCCACCTCCTCCACCATTTCTTCCTTCTGTCTCGCAGCTTGTATGAATTCTTCGTAGTCGGGCGCTCCATCTTCTGCGTCACAGTCGTGGTGCGCTCCGTCTTCTGTTTCTCTTTCCGAAATTTCCGAAGGATTGCCAATCGTGTGCTCTTCTGTCCGCGCGTCCTTCCAGCTGCTTGGCTCTGTGGTGGTTTTGTTTTTCAACATGCGGTTTTCACTTTAGCGCCTTTCGTCAATAGTTTCGCGGGCGGAGCGCGGACTCTTTTCAATGTGTGGCTATCTCCTAGGCGGTGCGCACGTTCTTGTTACAAGTTCGTCATATGCTCACATGTTCTTATGGCGGAAGTTCCAGAATAAAAGAAGGTGTTTTGGCTCGCCTTAGGGTTGTCAGGACGCAACAGTTACACTGATTCGCGGTGTGCTGAAGTCCCGGGAATGGTGGTGGGGGACGACCTTGGACGGTCAAGACGCAGCCATTTTGAACCGCAGCTTTGAAGTCCCAGGAAGGGCATTTGTCACTGTTGATGATTCTCGGATGGTGGTTCTCTAATTCGACTTTTCTCGCAATGAACCTCATGGGGCCCACGAGTAGGGATTTTGTAGGGAGGGTGTGTTGCAGCATCGTGGATGCGTCCTGAGTTTGCACTGGACCTCCTCATCCCCCTCTTCCTCCTCCTTGTCCCGTTCCTCCTTCTCCGCCTCGTCCTCCTCCTCCGCCTCCTCCTCCTCCTCTACATCTCCCTCGTCCCAATTATCTTTCTCCTCCTCATCCTCCTCCTCGCCTTCGTCTGGCTCCTTCTCTTCCTAGTCTTTCTCCTGGTCATCGTCCCCTTCCCAATCCTCCTCCTCCTCCTCCACCTCCTCGTCCTCCTCCTCGTCTCCCTTCTCCTCCTCATCCGTCTCCTCCTCTCCTCCCCCTTCCCCTCGTCCCCCGCGTCCTCCTTCTCCTCCTCTTCTTCCTCCTCCTCGTCCCCCATTCAGGGGTCTGCCCCAAAGCCCTTAGCAATCTGAGCGATCCAGGAGGAAAAGCAGCATCCTCATGTGAAGTTGCAGGTGAATCATTCGTATCGCTACGCATAGTCTCCAGAGTCTCCCCTCCTCCTTTTTCCCCTCCTCCTTCTCCGCCTCCGCCTCCTCCTCCTCCTCCTCCTCCTCCTCTTCCTCATCCCATCCCCCCCACTCCGCTCACCCGCTTCTCTGGCCTCCGCCGCCCAGGGACCCTTTGTTCTGCCGCCCGTCACGGAGCCAGCGGCGCCCCCGGCGGATGCGTACCCAGACGTGCCTGCCTACGACAGCGATTGCCAAGGCGTTCCCCGCCGTCTTTGTATTGGGGAGGAGGCGGGGGAGGATGACGGTGATGGTGATGGTGGTGGTGATGGTGATGATGGTGGTGGTGGTGGTGGTGGTCGTGGTGGTGGTGGTGGTAGTGAAGGTGGTGATGGTGAGGAGAAGGAGGAGGAGGGGGAGGAGGATGGGGAGGAGGAGGGGGAGGAGGAGGAGGAGAAGGAGGAGGAGGAGGAGGAGGACGAGGAGGACGAGGAGGACGAGCCGGACGAGCCGGAGGAGGAGGACGAGGAGGAGGAGGAGGAGGAGGAGGAGGAGCCGGAGGAGGGGATATTATATTATGGACGCGGACGAGCAGGGGAGGGCGAGGAGGAGAGAGTGAGGAGGAGGGAGAGGACATGGACTGCTTGGACTGTTGTTTTTTGATTTGATTGTGAGTGGATCCAGTTGGCCCCCAGGGCAAGAGACTGGGACGTCCCGTATGCCATCACCCACGGGGGCCAGTTGCTGCCCCGAGCGCCATGCGGACACTCCCGCCGCGGCCTTGCGTGGCCGCGGCCCGTTGCAGCACCAGGAATCACCACCTACCCAAACCACCCCAACCCAACCCGAAGGCCCCAATTTGCCCTTCATTCCCAGTGGGAGGGGGGCGTCGGAGAACATGGGAAAACACACATATGTGAAACCCGTACTCCCCCCAAGCCCGAAACTTGGATCTTCGAGTTAGGCTGGGGTGGTCTGGTAGGCAGTAAGGCCTCGAGGACAGCAGCACGGAGCACGACTCCCGGACCTGGCCGCTGGGGTGGAGAGGAGGGCGTGTTGTCACCCTGGCTGCCCTGATACGCCCGTTTTGAAACGCAGCACGTGCCGTGTTCAAAACGTCCGTGTTAACACGCTCCGTGTTGGGCCAACGTGTTCGCACACGTTTAAGCGAACGTACCGCGCCAAACGTACGTCTCCAGTATACCTATTGAGTTCTGTGTCGACACGCTACGTGCTGCGTATTGCGCATTGAGGCGGCTGAGGTTGCCACATTCCCCGCGCAGTGGGCGAGCCGAGGCTGCAGAGGAGGGTGACCGCGGTGACCGCCGGTGCAGTGAGGCCTTGGCGACGGGCCCCTCTGTGTCAGAGCGCGCCTGCCGCGGCAGCGACGACGCACGCATGCCGCATGGGTCACGGTCGCCCCCAACGTCGCTCCCGATCCTCGATCGCCTTGTTATGTTTTCTCTGTTTTTTGCTGCTCACTCTCTCTCTTTCTCTTCTCCTTGCCTCGCAGGGGCCTCCGGCAACATAAAGGCGAAGCTGTGGGAGGCCGCGTGGAGGTCACATGTTTTTCCGTCGGAAGGGCGCGCAGGGCGTGTCGCCTGACCTCCTCGGAGCCCTCTCTTGGAGGCGGAGCTCGTCTGCATCCTCATCCTCGACAGCTCCTGTCGCAGAGCGACGCGCATGGGTGCATGTAGCTCGCGCGCGCGCCTCATCTGGCCAGACCGCCTCCTAGGGCTAAGCTCCTCCGCATCATTTAGCCCGCCCCATCCCAGCCTCCGCGCTTCCCGCTCCTCGAAGGATGCGTATAGGAAGTAACGGGAGAACCATACGCATCCGACGGTCCGCGCGGATTGCTTGGACTTGCGCTGGGCCCCCTGGCGGCGCCTCAGGCGCTGGCCCTGGCGCGCTCCGCGTGCCAGGTGAGGCGGGTCCAGCGCCGATCCAGGCACTCCGCGCGGCCCTCCGAAGGTTGATGCGGATGCCATTTCTTCTTCCTCTGTTCCCACTCTTCCCCTCCTCCCCCTCCTCCTCCTCCTCCTCCTTCTACTCCTCCTCCCTCTGCTCCTCCTCTCCTCCTCCTCCTCCTCCTCCTCCTCCTCCTCCTCCTCCTCCTCCTCCTCCTCCTCCTCCTCCTCCCCCTCTTAAAGCCTCCCCACTCCATGGTGAAGAGTCGTGAAGAGTACGAGTGAGCAAAGGCCTAGGGCGTGAGGTGAAGGGCGAGCGAGTTCAGACCTACCTCTTTTGCCCCTCCTGCTCTTTAAAGCCTGATCAAAACTCTTACAAACCATGCCTTGGGACGCGCAGGCGTTGTCCACGCCTGGCAGCTGCGCACTCCTGAAACGCAAGATCTCACATCAAAGGAGGTCGATCATATAAAGTGTGAGACAGGGGCCTAATTCATATGCATGTGCGCACGAGTTGGTCTAGCATGTCATCTAATATGCACACGAGCAATGAGTTGTGCAGCACTGCGCTGAGCACGCTAAGGCTCACTTAATCCACGAGTGAGGGTATGGACTAGTGCAGAGAAATATGGGTATCAAAGACTGCTGTAGAGGTGGCAGTCAATACACGGGTCGGACTGCTGAACACTGCTGTTGCTGCTGCTGCGCCCTCCCGGAAACGAAAGGCAGCAGCTGCAATCAACATCATATGTACGAGGTCGCCTACCAGCCACGAGCACGTTGCTGGGTCCATGAGCCTGTCCGTTCCAAGCTCAGCGCCACGGGTCGGACATAAGAGCAATTGGGAACCACAGCAATCAAAGAAGACGTAAGTGGTGACGCCAGCGTCGGCAAAGCCGCCGCTTTAGAGGGTTTACCCGCTGCTTGACTTTCTCATACTTTCTGCGGCCTGTCTTCTCTGAGATACTGGCAAGGGACCTGGCGAAGCCGCGCTTGTACTTTTTGGCAGCGTGCTTCTCCTCTCAGGAGGGAAAAAACGCACAGACACAAGTAATCGTCGATTCCCCAGAAAATATGGGAAAATATGAGAAGTAGGGGAGAAGACAAACCCAGAAAATATAGGAACATATGGGGAATCCGGTTATTAGTGTGTATTTTTTTGTGTGTCCCAGGGCCCCATTCATCCTCACGATCACGGCACGTAGCTTGCAGTTCTCGAATTTCAGATCGTGTCGGACCCACGCAGTTTGCTGGCAGCCTGGGCAAGGCTGCATCGGTGCAGCGTGAGGTTGCGACGGTGGGGCACAGTGATGCTGGCTGTAGTCCCGCCGGTGGTCATCTTGGCGTGCACGGCTGGGAGCGATGGGTCTCCCGCCTCCACCACGTCCGCCTCCCCAGCCCACGGCACCGAGGGGTACTCGGAACAGGGAGGACGAGGAGAGCGAGACATTGGAAGGTTCGACGCATGTTACGATTGCCGCGCGCACCGCGATCGTGACGGACAGGGTGGAGAGGGCGGGGAGGAGGTTCTGGAGGTCGTTCGGACTGAGCTGACACAGACTCTGCAGCTCACAATTCTCCACGCCTCGGCTGGAAAGCAGGCGTCCAATCAGGCGCGCGATCCCCAGACATCCGGGAGCGTGCCCTCGCGGAAGCGCGCGCAAGCTTCTGCCGACCTCACTTCTGGGCCAGCACCATCGGACCAGCTCGACAATCGGGTCGACCACGGCACTTCGCCCTCGCTCAGGTTTTATCACCGCCACGGCGTTCTAGCTGAGAAGCCTTTCCCAGACCCGCACGTCCAGGAACCGTTGTCTCAGTCAGGAGGGGGCAGAGGGATAGATGGGACACCGGGCAAACTTTGGGCGGGGCACATCTTCCAGCGCAAAATCATATATATATATATATAAATCGATGCCTGGCTCTGAGGAGTGGAGGTGGCCTTGAAGGAACGTGAGTGGAAGGGAGTAGCCTTCGCATGTAAGACCCACATCCTGGGGGAACAATTGTTGAGGGAGGCAAACATGCTTTGGCTACGCAAAATGTGAGGAAGCGATAACGTCATCCACATAACAGATGCCGTGGATCGTGTCTTCTGCCGGGATAGCCTGGCAGGGCAACCGCGCTCTGCGAGCGAAGGGGGTGTCCTCATAGAGGCGCATCCGGGAGCTCCCGAGATGGGCCAATGTTGCCGGCGCTGATGTAGCGTTTCCCATAACGCACCACACGGTGCCCAGGGCTTTTCGATCCTTCTTCACCGAAGCTCAAAAACATTGATTGTCAAGGTGAGATGGTCCAACAATTCACGAACACACCCAGGTCCTCTGGATACACTAGCATCCTTGAACATTGGAACGTGTTAGCTTTGCAACAACTGATGGGTAGTTTGGAACGAGAACAGACCTTGTGACATGGTGCGTACTGCGGGACGTGCACGAGGCGAGATACACGCTGCCGAAGGTTGCTGGGGAGTCAGGCGGGAGACCAAAAGAGTCCAAGTGGGGTCGCCCGACATGCGCTCGGCAAGACGCATGGCGCTAGCATTATTTTGTAAGAAATGGCGCTGGGTTGCATGAGCGTTGGAGACGAGTTCGCGCACGTGGGCGTGTTGCTTCTGACAAACCAGAGACAGCTGCTGAGACACACTTCACTTTGATAGTGAGGTCTGTCTTTGAAATGTGTTCGCGTGCTACTGGGATCTTGTTCCTCCATTTCTGGGGCACCAGCTGACCATCTCTTTTCCGTTGGCGTGTGGTCAACATTGTAGGCGTATAGTTCGGCATGTGCTCGTAATGTTCGTCATTCTCCAGGAATGCCCGCTCGAGTTGCCACAAACACCTGAACCAGGGAATGGCCACGCGCCGGCGTGGATCTTTGTCCACTCCAACCCACGCGAGGTCAGGGAGGGAGGGCTTGAGATCCTCACAGAAAACATGAAGCGGCATCTGCACCGAAGTTGGCCCAGAACGAGATATGGAGCCAACGTCTCAGGGGAGGGCGTCTGCCCCGGACTCGGAAGATACAAATCCAAGGCTACTTGTATCATCCAGGGCCGCTCTTTGTGGGGATGTGTGGCCCCGTTTGGATTCATAATTGTCAATATCGATGCGCTGGCACAGGAACCCACATTGAGCACGCAGAAAGGGGGAGCACACGGTGTTATGCACGAGCTGGTAACACAAGTTTTGTTTGTTAGCACTCGCGGTCGTATGTTCCCACAGCTGCAATGCATCACTGGGTGTGGGTATGCTCCGACATGTGGCACACCAGTATACGTCATGGGAAAGGTAAGACTCACGTGACGGGCTGCTATAGATTAGGTAGTATGCGGGCGGGGAGAAACAAGAGGAGATTGCAAACTGCTGTGCAAGGTAATCGATGTCCGAGGGCTGCTTCCATGCACACACACGGGTCTTTGAGTAAAGGAAGGAGAACTTGCGGGGACATCTTTTGTTAACGAAGACACGCCGACCGTGCCGGATGCTCAACTGGTTCGCACATGAAATGTTCTCCAGGGGAACAATTGCCAGACGAGAGACGTCGTTCCAATTTCTGCCGGGCAAGCATGCGCTGTGTAGGAGGCAGGCCTTTTGCCCAGAGAGGGTGCACTCGACGACCTGCGCGTGGCGCCACATGGCATGATAGTTCAGCCGAGTATCCGGCATGGCGAAGAAGATGGCCTGCCAAGGCTCGACACCAAGCACGCAATTGAGGCTGTCAATTCGAGGTTTGGACAGCGGCAGCTTTTCCTGGCACCACGTCAGCAATTCATCGTAGCCTGCCCGCTTCACCAAGAATCGTCTCCGGAGAACTTGACTGCTTCTGGTACTTGCCAGCACGTCGAGTTGGCACTCACGGGCAATGCCAGGCTTGGGACGTTTTTTTTTTGGAGGGGTCTTCGTGAGGTGCTGGGTGGTTTTCTGGCAGACAGGGCGATTCCCTGAGACAGTCCGAGTGGAGGATCGGACTCCTGCATTTGGGCATGTTGCTCGTGGATCCTCGGTCCACGGGTGCAGCCGCGAGGGACCACCACGCACATCCTCGCTAGCTCTTGTACCTTGGACGATGTCCTTGGCCCCCAAGGTCACAGTATGTTGCGCTAAAGTGTTGCCGGGATCTAGTGCCCCGCCGCCCCAGACACAACGATTTCGGCGTGCGGGACGTTTATTATTTTTTTTCCGACATGCCACATGTTGTTCTTTGTCGACCACGCATTGTGCAGCATGTTGCAAGATTTGGAGCCGATGGGTGCCACAACGAAGCATGCAGGCATAACACATGTTGTTCCCAGTATGGTGTGTTAGGCAGTAGTATAATGAGGGACTGATCTAAGTATCACGCGGAGATGCGTTCTAGAGGCATTGTGGTCCGCTGCGTGCAACCGACCTTGATAGACACCTGGGCAGTAATGCAGTGTCCATGCACTGCAGTCTTCTCTGCCTCGAAGGAGCCATGCGTCCAGGCCACAACTGACATTCTTGCACGATTCAAGCAACGCGTGGTCACGAAACCCGTTGACGGCCCAGGTGCCAAACTTAACAGACAACGATTTGGCCATGCTTCTGTGATGATCCTTGGACATCGCAGGTCACGCACGCATGCCTGAGGATACAAACAGGATAGAGTATTTGGATATATGGTAGCCACTTCCGCACGGCGAGTTCGGGGACAATGGCACTGTATCGGGATTATGTTGGATCCATCTGTTTAGGATGATTGCCCGGGAAGGGTCACATACGAAACGTTGATGTTTTATGCACCGATTATTATGACAGAGTGCTGATCGGTGAGCGGCTTGGTGGAGAGTCGTGAAGAGTACGAGTGAGCAAAGACAGAAGGGGTGAGGTGAGGGGCGAGCGAGTCCAGACCTACCTCTCTTCCCGCTCCCGCTTTCCCGAGCCTGCTCGACATTCTCGAGGGTCACGCCTTGGGGCGAACAGACGGGGTCCATACTTTGGCCACGCCTGTGCAGCTGCACCCTCCTGAACAGCAAGATCGCACATCAAAGGAGATTGACCACAGGAAGTGTGAGCCAGAGGCCTAACACGATGGCCTAGTATGCCAGCTAATCTGCACACGAGCAACGAGATGTGCAGCACTATGTTGAACATGTTAAGGCGCACTCCGTGCACGAGTGAAGGTCTGAAGTAATGCAGAGAAGTATGGATATCTGTGACAGCAGCAGAAGAGCCAGCCAACACAAGGATTGCACTGTTGAGCCTTGTTGCTGCTGCTCCTCCTCCTCCTCATCATCATCATCACCACCATCATCATCATCACCACCATCACCATCATCATCATCATCATCGTCATCGTCAGCAGCATCATCATCATCATCATCATCATCATCATCATCATCATCATCATCATCATCATCATCATCATCATCATCATCATCATCATCCCCCCCTCGCCCCCCCTCTCCCCTCTCGGGCCTCCTTCCTGAAGGCGCCCCCTCCCCTCTTCCCCCCCCGCCCTCGGCTCCGCTGCGAGGTGGCCCGAAGGAGTGGAACGAGAGGGACGCCGAGGTCTATCGAACGGGGGGAGGCTGGCGCGGGTGCAGATAGTGGGGCGAGGAAGAGCTACCGATACCAAGAGTCGTCCTCGAGATCCCTCATCGCCACTGCTGGGTTCTCCTCGAAATTCTGGTCGGAACGCACCCCGGGAAAGGTTTTGGGAGTGGCGGTATCGATACTTGTTGGTCTCCCCAGCTATAGCGGACGATCTGGACCATCGTCGTCGCCACCGTCGCCAGAGGAAGAGGAACACGGGGGAGAAGGAGGGGGAGGAGGAGGAGGAGGAGGAGGAGGAGGAGGAGGAGGAGGAGGAGGAGGAGCAGGAGGAGGAGGAGGAGGAGGAGGAGGAGAAGGAGGAGGTGAAGGGCGAGGAGGAGGAGGACGGACGAGGGAGAAAGGACGGAGCGATGAGTAAGGACAGGCGGGAGGATGGGGCGGAGGCAGGGTGGAGGTAGGTAGGAAGGAATAGTCATATCAGATCAGATCGAACTTGGGTCCGACCGTTTACGCTATAGTTTGCGAGAGCTCGTCCTGCACAAGCACCCCGGGTGCCGTCTCGCACGGCCGGAAGCAGACAGCAGGCACATCGTGTAAGAGATGGACCTGCCGGCAGGTGCCCCGCAGAGGCGCCAGATCCCCCGAGGGCCCCAGAGACCCGCATGAGCCCTGGGACGCCTCTGGATTCTCCAAGCTCGACGAAGACTTGGCATCGCTCGGACGTGTGCATTTTTCCTTCGGCGAGGACCATCGAGGAGCATCCTTGATCATCTGGAGAAAAAAACACGCACGACACCGAACAAAACACAGGGAATGGACGTCCGAGCGATGGCCAGAAAAACGTGGCCCAAGATATCTGAGATCAAGTGCTCACATCGTATGTGTCTACTATATCTCCTCGGCAGCGCTGGGTGAACATCGCTCACCCCGCCTGGGTGAACAGCCAGGCAATGGAAGCAGAATCGGCCAGTCCGTCGATCAACCAAACAAGTCGATCGACCGGTCCTTGTGCCAACAGTACACAAACTCAGCCAGCTGATCGGTCGACTGACTGACCTGCTTGTCGGCTGGCATACGGGCCCACTGCGAGCATGACTTACTGAGCTGTTGATGCTGGCTCTGCCTCCCGGTGGCTGTGCGCTGTGTTGCCAACTTTCGGGGGTCGGGCACACCGGTCAGCCGATCGATCGGCCAAGTCGGAGCACGCGCGTTGCGTGTCCCCTCGATTCGCCTCTGGTGTGCGGCTGCACCTCCCAAGACGTGGTGCAGTGACGGCGTCGTGAACAGACGAGCCGTCGGAGCTCCCGGCCCCATCTTCAGGCTTGAGCTCTCGGGGCGGATCGATCCGTCCAAGGCCCGGGGACGGACCGGGACACGGGCCGCTCCCCGAGCAGGCTTGCCCATGGAGCATTCGGCCTTCTCATAAGAATGGATCCTGGTGGTCCGCGCCCGCAGGTTCTTGAGCCCTCGCACAGTCTGAGCTATCCGCATGGGCCTTCTGGGTCTCCCAGTGGATTCCTGCGGCTATCCCAGCCCATGACTTGCATGGTTGCTGGGCTATCCCCGTGGACCCCTTGGCTGTCCCACTGGATTGCTTGCTTGCTTTCCCGCCTCTCCCAACAGATTCCTGGGCTACCCCGCTGCATTGCTTGCCTGCGTCCGAAGGAGCCCAAGTGAGTTATGTTGAGACCGAGTGGAGTCCGATGGATTCCAATGAAGCAATGGAGTCCTATGGAGACAGGTGTACTGCAATGGAGGCCCCTGAGCATTCCCATGGAGTCCAATGGAGTTCTATGGCTCCCAATGGAGCCCAAAGGAGTCCGACGGAGTCATACGGGTATGGGTATTCCACTGCAGTCTGAGGGCGCCCACTGGAGTCCTACGGACATCAATGGAGCCCAGTAGAGTCTGCTGGAGCCCCATAGGTGTCCCAATGGAGTCACATGGAGTCGAATGTCAGCCTGTGGCTGACAACCGATGCTCCCCCTCCTTCCGATGGCTGAGAAATAGATCCCGCGGGGCGTGAAGCTATGTTTTATTCGCCCGCCCTGGGGGCCGCCGTGCGACCGCGCCGCGGAGGAGGACAACCTGCGTGAACGACTCGCCGCTGCCGGCACGCCCGCATGTGTCCGCGGCGAGCGAGGGGGGGAAGTGAGAAGGAGAAGGCCTTCTCGGAAGGTTCGGACGTCCCCCAGCCTCCTGAGACCTTCTAAACCTTCTACGAAGAGAAACTGAGAAACCTTAGAAACTTCTAAACCTGAGTTCCAGGAAGAGAAACCGAGAAACTTCTACGAAGAGAAACTGAGAAACTGAGAAACCTGAGCCTCCAGCCAGTTCTCCTGAGAAACTTCTAAACCTTCCCCGGAGACAGAAACAGCTTCTCCGAAGGCGCGAGGGCCTCCGAGAGGCCCCACCGCCTTCTGAGGAGGCCTTCGCCTGCTCGCTTCCTCCCTTTCGCTCGCCGGCGAATGTGCGAGCGCGCTGCGCACGCGAATCTGTGCGTCGTCCCGAGAGCAAGCGATTTTGTTGTTGGTTCGCGGGCCCTGCAGGGCGCGCCGCTCGAAATTCGAGGTTTCGCTGGCTTCCTCTTAGGTCGGGCATGCCCCTCTACTGGAGGAGTATTCAGAAAATGTCGAATCACATTTTTCTACTATTTTTGAATCGTTTTGAATACTGTTGAGTATTTCTGACAATGCATAACTTGTTCCTTGAAGGTCCGCCTGTAGGAAGACATGCCCGACCTAATCCTCGTCCCTAGGGCTTGCGGCCAGGTGTCGGCGCTGATCACCTGCGCCGTTCGACAAACGTCAGCATGGCCCTCCAGGGCCCTTGCCTCCTTGCCGCGCCTCCGGATCAGGCGTGCTGGCTGCAGTCCACGCTCCGGCAAAGACTCACGGCACCCCTGGGCCTTGACCTCAGGTCTCCGACGGCGTGACCTTCTGAAGTCCCCGGGTCCCCCGGGGCCCTCCACCCGCCACCCCGCGGCGAATGCTCCAGCCCTGGTCCGACCCTGGCGGCCCCTGGGCCCACAGGCGGCCCCTGGAGGCCGATACCGGGGAAAGACCGTCGCGTCGGACGCCCCGGGGTTGCGTGGCCCCGCCCGCCCATCCCCGGGCCATTGGGGGAAGAAGACGCGGGGCATCTTCGAGTCGCTGCCGACCGCGGCCGCCGCAAACATCGACTGCCTCCTGCAGTTCCTCCACGTGCGCGTGGACGACGAGGACCAGCCCCTGCTGTCGCGGCTCGGGCGCCCGGACAGGCACGAGGACGGATGGTTCCGGCTGCACTGGCTCCAGATGAGCCTGGACGAGATGGACAGGCTGAAGAGCGAGGGCTGGTGCCGGGCGTGGCACGGCTGTAAATTGGAATCCTTGAACTCCATCATACAAAACGGGCAGCTCCTCGAGAGCCGAGACGAGGGTTTCGGCGAAAGGCTCCTGACGGGTATGCCTGGAGTCTACGCGCACAGGGACGGGCTGAGCCAGAAGGCGGAGAACTACCTCCGGTTCGCGCCCCTCTGCGGCGACGGCGTCTTCTGGGCCGCCAAGTGGGAGCTGCTGGTCAACCGTGCGGAGGCCGTGCCCAAAAGGGTCAAGACCGATCAGTGGGTGCACCCGTCCAAGTCCGTGCGGCTCGTGGCCCTGTGGCTCTGCGGCCGCACGGCCGCGGAGATGAACGACGGCGATGCCGTCGCCAGGCGCTGGGACCCCAAGATGGAGGCGGACCCGCTGGCTTTCGGCCTGAGGGCCAGGGTTGGCCCTCAGGCGGCCAGCCCTCCGCCGGCCATCACCAACGGCGACGGCGCCGCGGACAGGTGCCCCAGGAAGGCGGGGGCACCCCTGCTGCTCCAGGACAGGCACGCGAGGGCCCTCCTCAAGTTCAAGCTCAGGACGTCCATGGCTGTCAGGAAGGGCGCGGCGCAGGCGGCCCCGGCCGCCACCAAGCCCCGGCCGGCAGCCGCCAGGCGACACCCGGCAGAACCGGCGGCGGTGGCCGCCACCGGCAGGGCGGCTACCGCCGGCCTGTCCAGCGCCGCAGGGCTGCTGGCGCCGCCGCCGCCGCCGCTGCCGCCGCAGCAGCAGCAGCAGCAGCAGCAGCAGCACCCGCCGCCGCAGCAGCCGCCAGGGTGCTTCGGCGCCGCGTCGCCCTTCGACTACCCCGGAGGAGGGCACCACGCCCGCGCGCAGCCCATGCACGCCGCACCCGCGCCAGCGCCGCCCGGCGTCGCGCAGGTTGTGGCTCTATAGGCCTACCGGATGGGGTCCTAGCAGATGGGGTCGTAGGATCGCGCCGCCCCGCCGATGCATCGGCGATGCGGCTCGATGCAGGGTCCGACTTTCTCTACGCCGATGGCGCCGAAGCATCGCCCATGGCGCCGATGCATCGCCAATGCATCGGCGATGCATCGGCGACGTATTGCCGATGTATCGGCGATGCGGCGTGATCCTCCGACCCCATCTACTCGGACCCCATCTAGGAGGCCTCTAGGGTCGCAAGTAACGGGCTTCAGCGCAAACGAGGCTCAGCCAGAACGCGGGATCCTGTAGGATCCTGCAAAGTTGGAGTTTGCTTGAGCCGGGTTTGGAGCCGCTCGCGGCCCTGGAGGTGGCCTTACATATTGACCGAGCCGGGTTTCGGAAGGCCCCCTTCAAACATCTTCAGCTTGTTTTTTAGACATAGACTGGCTGACATGGGTTTGCGCTGAGCCTGGTGAATCCACGCCCGGGCAGGCCTGTGCCCCGCCCGCTGGGTATTACCCTGCGCAGCCCTGGGCGGCGCAGACCCCCCCGCCGCAGGTGCCGCACCAGCCCGCCTTGGGCGAAGAAGCAGGTCGGAGGGCGTCAACTGCATCCTGGCTGGGCCGATCCCGGGCCCAGGATGCGACGGTGGGGGCGTTCGTGAAGACATGTGCCCAGGAGGCTTCAGACCCTCGCGGATTCTTTATCTGATGAGGGCGGCGGTGATATCCATGGCCAAGCGTCAGCTAGCACTCCTCATCCGAAGCTTCCCTATCCAATCCCCCCACCGTAAGTACACATACCCCCCTGACCCAGCCAAGAGGGCGTCTTCGCCCATCCTGGGCCCAGGACGGGTCTGGCCAGGACCGGTGTGGTGGACAGCCGATGCCCCAGGAAAAGCATGCCCCAGGGACTCGTCCTGTGGGGCGCGCTCGGGCCAGCGACCCGAGGCGGACCCGGCCGCGGCGGCGAGGAGCCTCCTGGAGGCCCCTTTGAGATGGCCCAGACTTCCACCGATTCCGTCCGCGGCCCCGGGTGGCTCCCGGCCCCTGCCCCTGGGGCAGCGCTTCGCCCCTCTTGGGCTCCCAGGGTGGGGTCGGAGCAGACGGGGTCGGGGGACCGCGCCGCACCGCCGATGCGTCGGCGATGCAGCTCGATGCGGAGCCCGACTTTCGCCACGCCGACGGCGCCGACGCATCGGCGGCGTCGCCGGTGTACCGCCGATGCATCGCCGATGGATTCGCGATGCGCGGCGACCTTAGCTTCGCTCCAGATCCACTTCAGATGATCCCGGCGCCCGACCAGGGCCTCCGAGGGCCGAAAAATCGAGGGACGAACGCGCTGAGATGGAGCAGATATCGTACGGTCGGGCCGAGGTATGAGGTCGAGGTCGGTTCGGGGAGGGTGCCCTGATGTTCTTCATGTCTGCTGGGTGTTCTGGTGCATCTTGGGGGGGGTACTCTTGAGTGTTCTTCGGTTTGGCAGGCGGGAGGGTACCATGTTTCTGAAGGACGTTCTTCCTTCCCAGGTCGGGCCGTACACGCCCCGGTCGTTGAAAGTAGGTATTTCTGGCTTCCCAGATCCCAATCTACTTCAAGCGCCTTCCTACTTCAAGAGCCGATACGTTTTTTTTCTGTGGTTTGTTATTCTCTGGGAGGTCCTGAACCCAATCTACTAGATCCGCCTTCCTACTTCATGTTTCTACCCACTTCTTCCGACCGACGTGTATCCCTGAGATCCGATGCCTCGCAGACGGGCAGGCACGTCGTAGGTCACGGCTGGAGCCCCGTCCAGACCCCATGTTTCTGCGCCCTTGTCCGAGCCTGAGCGATCCGTGAGGGCCCCAGGGTTAGAAAGTCCAGAAAGTCCAGGGTTCGCCAGGGACTGACTGGCTTCCTTTCAAGACAGCCCGAACCATCCCCAAAACCCTCCTGAGAAGGGTTACGGGAGGCTATTCGGAGGGTTTCGGGGAGTTTTGAACGGTTTTTCGTCGTTTTGAGGGAAGCCAGTCCTGAGCGAACTCTGTGCTTTGTACTGCTCGGCGCCGGGCGAGAACGACCTGCTCGGAAATATTGAGACGCCGTCATATTTGGAGTCTTCGGAGGCCTGGGCCAGATGCGCCTGAGCAGGGCTTACCAGGGAAGTGGAGTGGGGGGGGGAGGAGGAGGAGGAGGAGGAGGAGGAGGAGGAGGAGGAGGAGGAGGAGGAGGAGGGACGGAGGAGGAGGGGGACGAGGAAGTGGAGGAGGAGGGGAGGGAGGGGAGGAGGAAGGAGGCGGAGGGGAGGAGAGTCAGAGGAGGAGGAGGAGGAGGAGGAGGGTGGAGGAGGAGGAGGAGGAGGAGGAGGAGGAGGAGGAGGAGGCCAGAGGCTTCGAATGCACCGCCTGGAGGCTCCGAAGCCAAGAGCAGAGCCTCATGGCGCCCCGCCGCGGCGCCGCCGGGGTGCTTCGCAGCCGCCCCGCCGGCGGCCGCGGCCGCGGACCTCCGCCCGCAGAGTTGCACAGAGGCACGGGCACCCTCCTCCTCCTCGTCCTCCTCCCCCTCCCCCTTTCAGCCTTTCAGCCTTTGAACTACATGATCCCACGGCGTGAGACCAGCAGCAGAGAGAGTGGCGGGCGGGGCAGAGTGGGTAACAAAATTTGGGCAACACAGCAGCCTCACCCTCTCTGAATGGGGATGCTGTGGCCGAAATATGTCTTGGTGGAGGGGTCAATCCCCCTCTTCAGGAGGGACAGACTATTGGCAGCATCTCGATTTGCTGGATGCCCGAGGCACTTCGCACCCAACTTCAAGATCTTAGCTCTGCCAAAACACCCACACACCGCACAAAAGAACAAACGCAGATTCTGGACGGACTCGGAACTCCCCCAAAGCCTATGGGTCGAGTGCGCCTGACGAATTAGCCTCGGGATACCAGTGCACCCAGTTAAGACCAGGCCCGTGTAAGTCCTCGAACGGGACAGACAAATCGAACAAGCGAATCCCTTGCCACAGTGCTGAACCTGGTGACCGTTCGGGCTCGGCACTATGAGCAGCTCGTTGGGTTTCGCCCTGGGCCTAATCTTACAAAACTCAACATCTGGAAAACGACGCCTCGACCAATGTCCAAGCACCCTCGCTGTGTAGCGAGAGAGAGAGAGAGAGAGAGGAGACGCGCGGCCTGCCTGGCCTCCAAGTCCTGGAGGTACTGCGAGTGGGGGACCTCGCGGGCGGCCTGCCTGGACAGAAAGTCGACGGCTCGATTGCCGTGCCAAGCCCAGGCTGGGCAGCCTAGCGCCTCGGCACGCATCCTGCTCTTGTGAGCAGGTACCTTAAAGAAAGTGACAGTTTCAGGACCTCGGTCCAAAATCCGAGCAAAAACCTCAGTCCAAAACTCACCGAAGGGCAAGTCCGTACAGTCCTGGAGCAACCCTCGGGACCAAACTGAAATCAGAGCTTCACAATCAATGCCTACCTCCAGATTCCCAGGCCCTGCGTGCCTGAGGATCATGAGCACAGCATAAAGTTCAGCCCCATATATGTCCTGTAGGGGGTGGGGGAGCGGTCCCGACGCACTGGCCAGAAGCTCCCCCGCATCATTCATCATGGCGAAAGCCCATTCTGCTCTACTATGGTGCCTGACCTTGGGACCTAAGACGGAGCCATCGGAGCAGATCTTACCTGAAACAAATCCGTCAGGCGGCGGAACAATCCACCTCCACCTGTCCAGTGTCTTGGGAACGGGGGACCTTAAGGTGGGGGAGGTAAGGAAGCACCGAGTGAGGAAGGGGTCATTCGGGTCCCCACGTTCCCATTCAGGCAGCTCCTGTTCAAAACCTTGGCCTCGTCTAAACAATTGATTCGCAGGACACCCAAACATTCTGTGAAACCTACCCCCTTCAGGAAAGCCACACACCTGGCAAGCCCCACTCAGAACCCGTCGATCCTGAACTAACTCCAGCTGTGTGACCAATCCTCCAGAGACATGGGTAGCCAACAAAGAAGCCTCCAAGTCTTCTCCTTTGTTCCTGAGCTCCTCGCACACCTGGGCAATGGGCTCAAGCATGGGCCTGGAGCAGGTGACGCCGCCATGCTCCCACTGCAGGTCACCCACAGATACATCCTTAGTTGCCAGGTCCACGAGGCACTTGAGGCTGCGGCTCGTAAGCTTACTGATATCAATCGGCATCTCAGTCGGCATGAACCACTTGGAGTAACTCTCAGGAACCCATCGAATCCTCTGAAGCGTGCACACAACAGCCCCCGTAGGACCGCGGACCTCAGCCCATGAAAGGCCTGGAAACTTCTGAAGGTAGAACCTGAAGACCTCCTCCATCTGGTGCTTGGGGGCCCACGAGCCCCAGTAAGCCTTTCCCCAGAACGCCAACGGAGCCGAGTTGCCGATATACACGGGATCGGCTGCCTCATTACCCGAGAGCGCAAACTGGACTGTTCTTGTCCGCCCTCGAGGTGATCCAAAAATACACTCAGCCACTGCGGATCTGAGGTACTGCAAGCGCTTGTCGGAAATTCCCATCACGCCAATTCCGTAACTGCCAGCTGGGAGGGCGCCAGTGCGAGCGATCGACGTTAGCTTTTTGAACTGGGATTTGAGCGAACGGTAGCGACCCGCTCTCAACCTGATCTTTCGGATCCGAGTCTTCTGGATATGAGCGGCACGACCCCGAAGCGAATAATCACATCCAAGATTCTGAACCGAATGCACCGATTTGAATCCCCACTTCTTAAGCCCTGCACATATGCCAGCGGCCAGTTCGGCAGTAGAAGCAATAACTTTACCGTTACTTCTGGATATAATCAATTGCCTGGCCTCGAGCCTGTTGCAGAGGTCACGCGTGGCCTTGACGGCCGAGTCCTTGACTAACTTGGCGGTTGCAATTACCTGGATCGTGATGCCATCGACCACGTTATAAAACCTGCACAACCTGTGTGAACTAACCATGCTATCAAGATCAGTAATGATAAGAGCACGCAATAGCGTTGTAGCATATCCGCAACCCGCCAAGATAGTTGCATACACCACCGTGGGCCTGTAAACGATGAGGCCCATGAGGAGCACGCGCGGGCAAGACAATAACAAAGAAACAGGTGCTACAGGGGTACAGGGGAAACTGTGCTGCCGCGCAGCAGACAATAACTGAAGGTGCTTCACCTTTTCGTACGCTTTGGTCAGGTCAATCAGCACATTCGCAACATCAAAACGGTTTATTGACGTATGCTATGCGGCAAATGCTTGCTCCCATACCGCTCTCTCACATGCCTTTCCTTTAGTCCCATACGAACATCCCCTTTGATGATCCAACTCCCATTTCGCTGCTACCCCTCTTGTACACCTGCTCCAAAGACGAACCGTCATACTCAAGAGTGCGATAAGCCGATGACCGTCGTCATCAGGCTTTGGTAAGGCTGGCTGCAGAGTAAGCGAAATCTGGGACGGCATCATCCCATCACGGAGCATCCAGCTCCATAATGCATTTAACGCTTCCAAACACGGGTCGGAAAGAAGTAGAAAATCACGAGGTCCACGCTTGTCCACTCCGTGAGCAGTCCACGCTTTCATCTTCCTAGCGACCGATCGGATCTCATCAGGGCTGAAGCTCATGATGGGGCTGGGGAGGTCCTTCAACATGTCTTTCAGCTTCTGGAATAAACCTTCTGGATCTTCAAGGGGCCTGCTGGAGCCACTGGGATCCCATATGTGTTCCCAGTCCTGGAGGTTGTGCTCGATGAGGTCTGAGGGCCCAGGAGGTGCTTGTCCTTGTCGGGGTACCACAGGGCGCCAGCCCACTGGGGGCTTGGTGTACTGGTGGGCTCGACCTGCTCCTGCCTGCACTGCCTCCTGAACAAAGCCTCTCCACTGCTTGGCTCGCGAACTGGCAAACTGCGCCTCGAGCTTCTTAGCGTAGCCTCCAGCACGCTCATGCAAATCATCTAGAGCTTCTGAATCGCACCAGGCTAGATATCCTGCATCCAGATACCACATACTTTTCCATTCGTCAGTACAGCGAATCTCTGGAGTGCCAAGCAGTATCTTGGCGAACAAAGCAGCAGCTCCTACAGTGTCATTTACAGATTCCTGGGCTCGGATCCTGGAGAGCTCCTGAGCCCAATTCCCCCACTTCCTCCAGGCCCTGCTGACGGGGCACGCCACAGGGTAGGGTCCAGAGGATGGGGGAAGGGCAGGGATGGTTTTTAATTTCCAACCCAGTCCTCGTCCAGTATATCTCTTCCAATCAGACTCGGGAATGCCATGTACTGCTAGAAGTTCCTTTTCTAACAATGCCATAAAGCGTTTGAAGACTGTGTTCATCTGCTGCTGATCTCCTCCATCCTCCAACCATTGAAAAACTCCTTCCCATTCAGCTGGTGGTTCAGGATGGGGGCCTTGTGGGCGCTCACGTGGGAACTTCCGAGGTGCCTGCAGAACCGTGATGTGCTGTGGGACCAACTTACTTCGCAGCCGCAGAAGCACTGGGCGGTGGGGCTTGATAGCCGCATTCAGCGCCACCGTGCACGAGACCACAGAAGGAGCCAGAGCATCAGATACTACAAAATAATCTAGCGTGCGCCATTCCTTCTTACATGCCGTGCAAGTAGGAGAAGCTGGAGCAATGATGCGGCCTCGAAGTTTACTCGCCCATCCACGACGACCCAAAAGCGTAGGAGGTGCATTCCAATCCCCTCCAATCAGAAAGGGGAGCGACGCCGCATGCAGGAACTCCCCCAGCCGACTCAACAGAAGGGTGCCCTCTGCCCCAAAGGGGTCCGTGGTAGGCATGTAAACTGATACTGCCAGGAAGCCTCCAGGTATAACAGCATTTATCCATTTCACCAAGACCCGATGAGGAAAGGGAAGAGGTTGAGGCCGTCCTGGTGGATTCCCCATCCCGGTACAAGCTGGAACCCCAATAGCAACTCCTCCAGAAAGGCCTCCAGCTTCTGTGGTACGAGAAGGGCTTACCGCTGCCAGCAAACCCTGATCCCGCAACATCTTCTCGCAGTCAGTCTTCCGATCCTGCGAGACACCTACCTCTTGCAAAAGAAACACTTGGGGCCCTCTAGGAGAAAACCTTGCCTTGCCACTACTGGCTGCTTTCCGAAAAACTGCCTCTGTCCTGCGGACCTGCGCCTGCGACTCAACGTAGGCCAAGCACGGCTTCCAGCTCGTGGTGTTTACAGTGCGCAGGTACAGATCACCGATGTTAAAGTACTGGCTTGCGACCTCCAGCCGCCTCAGTACCCTTGCCGTCACCGTTGCTGCCCTTGCCGCTGGCGATGCCGCTGCCGACGCAAGACTGGGCCTTCTCGAAGAGTTCATCGATGGATGGAGCTGGCTTGGGAGTGCTGGGCGCCGCAGACTCATCTTGCGCCGCCGCGGCGCCCCCAGCAGGCGCAGCCGTACTCGCAGGCGCCACCTGTGGTGCCTGGCCTGGCCGCGCACCACCTCCAGCAGCTCCTTCATCTCCGTCACATCTCCTCCTCTTGGCCTGCATTCGCTGGTTGAAGCTGCGCTGCTCCTCGACCATCTTGGCGCACTGAGCCTGCAAGGACCCGAACGCCTGCTTCGTCGCCTCCTGCACCAGGGCCAACAACGCCGCCTTCCGAGTGTTGAGCTCCTCTCTCTCGGTTTCGCTGATCTCGATGCCTTGAAGGTCCAGTCCAAAAAGGCCGTTATCATCGAGGTCGATCTGCTCACCCTCCAGAAGGGCCTGCAGACTGATACGCTGCACGTCATTGACCACGATGGTATCCTTGGGCTCCACCACCTCCGACGCGAGCTTGGCCACCGCTTCTTTGTACGTCTTCTCACATTGGTCGAAGGTAGTGAAGGCCTCAGCCGCTCGAGCCCGTGCTTCCTTGGCCTGGAACTCCAAGGACTCCGCACGCTTGACCGCCGACACCATCTGTTGGCGGGCCTGCTCCATCGCGTACTGAGCCACTCCGACCGTCGGGGACTGGGGCTTGGCGGCCTCCTCGAGCTGCTGAATGATGGCCTCATATTTCCGAGATGCCGCAACATCTCCGACGGCCGCGATGGACTTCTGAGCATCCCTAAGGCTAGGCAACTGCTCAATGGTGTAGTCATGCCGACCGACTCCGCCGCATGCACGCCAACCTCCTCCGCCTGCTGCTTGTCCCAGTTGCAGTCCCACAGCCCGAGGCGGAACAGAGCCCCCACCAGGGCCGAGAGCAGCATCGCGAGCAGGTGAAGTCGCAAGGCTCCAGACCCCTGACGGCGGGGTTCCTGCAGTTGCCTCGACCTCTTTGCGTCCTGCGCCGCAGTGTTTGCACCAAGTCCACCAATCATCATTCTTAGCACAGTAGCACCGTGTGCACTTCCATCTCGCTTGCTGCTGCCATGCTTTCTTCTGCCATCCAGCTCCATCGGCGCGCGGGGCCATCAGGCGGGAAGAAGTACGTGAACACTTGAGGGATGAGGTCCCTCGGCCTGAGTAAAAGAGTGCCGTGGGCCGCGCACGCCCCAAGCAATCTCAGCCGATCACTACGGATGGATCCAAAGCTAATCGCTGCACCTCGGGCGTTTATAGCCCTTCGCAACGTTTAGCCTTGAGCCAAAATGGCTACGGATTCTCCTCCCCCTCCCCCTCCTCCTCCTCCTCCTCCTCCTCCTCCTCCTCCTCCTCCTCCTCCTCCTCCTCCTCCTCCTCCTCCTCCTCCTCCCCCTCCTTATGGGGAGGATGGCGGTGCACAGGTCCCCACGAAGAGCCAGCGATGCTACACACTAATACCGCCCTTCCTTGAAGGCACAGGGAAGGCTCGTCTGTAGAGACACGGGCACCCTCCAGTGGAGGCCTCCTCCTCCTCCTCCTCCTCCTCCTCCTACTCCTCATCCTCCTCCTCCCCCTCCTTATGGGGAGGATGGCGGTGCACAGGTCCCCACGAAGAGCCAGCGATGCTACACACTAATACCGCCCTTCCTTGAAGGCACAGGGAAGGCTCGTCTGTAGAGACACGGGCACCCTCCAGTGGATGCTTATGGGGAGGATGGCGGTGTACAGATCACCACGAAGAGCCAGCGATAGTACGCACTAATACTGCCCTTCCTTGAAGGCACAGGGAAGGCTCGTCTGTAGAGACACAGGCACCCTCCAGTGGATTGTTTCTGGATCTTATGGGGAGGATGGCGGTGTACAGATCACCACGAAGAACCAGCGATAGTACGCACTAATACTGCCTTTCCTTGAAGACACAGGGAAGGCTCGTCTGTAGAGACACAGGCACCCTCATTGGGAGGATGGCGGTGTACAGATCACCACGAAGAGCCAGCGATAGTACGCACTGCCGCCCTCCCTTGAAGGCGCAGGGAAGGCTGGTCTACATAGACACATACGCCCTCCAGTGGATTGCTTCTGGGTCTCATGCGGAGGATGGCGGTGTACAAATCACCACTGAGAGCCAGCGATGTTACGCGCCGCCGCCCTCCCTGGAATAAGCGCAGCAGGCTCGTCGGCATGGTTGTTAGTGTGCCCAGGTATCCAATGACTCGATGTTTTCGAGGCCCAGGCCCCAGATCTCTCGACCACTTCCCCGGGACACTGGCTGTTTCATCTCGAGTCGGTGTTTGACGGCGCCGAGGTTCGAGAAAGGTTCAATAGAGGCCGAAAGCTATGAAATACCTCCGTCCCGATTTTTTCGAGGCGCTGGACGTCTGGATATATATATATATATGTATATGGATATCTCTATTTATTTATTTATATCTATACATATGTGTATGTATGTGTGTGTGTGTATATATGTATGTATGTATATATATATATATATATATTGTAGTGGTCTCCGGCCAGTGCCGCCGATCCGAGGCGCTCCCGATGGCGCTCGGTTCCGCTTGGAGACCCCTGGGGCCGTCTTGGGGGGCTCTTTTGGGGCCGTCGTGGGAGGAGGCCTCTCGAGGGGGTCTTTGAGCCTCAGTCCCGATTTGTTCGAGGCGCCCGATGTCTGAGTGTATATGAGGCGTTGCAGAAATGGCCTTGCCTTCGAGGATCGAAGGAGTTGTCATCTCTTCCGCCGCGGAAGGCGGCGGAAGGTCGATGGAAGTACAATGAAGCCGCCTCCGCCGGCGGAAGCCGGCTGGCGGAAGCTCGGCAGAAGGCGGCGGAAGTAAAAGATGTGCCTCCAAGTGATGAACACGTTTTTGGTTCCATGGTTTCCGAACTCACCCATGTATACATATGTGTGTGTATAGATGCTTATGTAGGTAGGTATGTACGTACGTAAGCACGTATGTATGTCTGTATGTACGTGTGTACGTATGTCTGAGTGTATGTCTGTATGTATTAACGTATGTAGTGCACGTATGATGTATGTACGCATTCAAGTCTAAATATGTGTATGCAGGTTTGTGTGTATGCATGCTTGTATGTATGTATGTAGCCATGTATGCATGTTGTAGATGTGTGTGTGTATGTATGTGTGCATGCATGGCTGTATGTATGTACGCATGCATGCATACATGTATGTAGGTGTGTAGGAATGCATGTGTGTATGCATGCATGTATCTACGTATGTAGGCACATGAGTAGATATGTAGGTGTGTAGACATGGAATATCTGTATGCACATATAGTTGCATGCACAAGCATGCATACATACATGCGTACGTACGTACGTACATGGATGCACACATACATACATACCTGCATATATGCAGGCATATACATATGCATATAAACATGCAGCAGTACATCGAACCATACATACATACATACATACATACACACGCAGACATACATACATACATACATACATACATACATACAGACATACATACACACATACACACATACATACATACATACATACATACATACATACATACATCCATACTTACATGCATACATACATGCGTACGTACGTACATACATACATACACATATGCATACACACATACATACATACAGACAGACAGGCAAACAGTGATAGACACATCCATACATACCTACATGCATACATACGTACATACATACCTACCTACATACATACATGCATACATACAAGCATACATACATACAGACAGACAGACAGACATACCGACAAACAAGCATACACACATACACGCATACCTACCTACCGACCTACCTACCTACCTACCTACCTACATAAATACCTACCTACCTACCTACCTACCTACCTACTTACTTACCTACCTACCTACCTACCTACCTACCTACCTACCTACATATATACCTACATATATACATGCATACATACATCCATCAATCCATCCATCCAGCCATCCATCCATACCTACATACCTACCTACCTACATACATACATGCATACATACATACATACACATACACACATACACACATACACACATACATACATACATACATACATACATACATACATACATACATACATACATACATACACACATGCATTTATATATATATATATATATATATATATGTATACACACAGACATATATATTCGCGGCGTAGGACCCGCCGCCGGGGCACTTCGGCGCGGCCCCGCGGGCGGGCCAGCGGGCCTGCCGCGGCGGCGAGGCGCCTGCCGGCCCGCGGGAGCGCCGGGGCGCTGCGCGGGCCCGCCGCGCCGCGGCGGAGGAGGCGGCGGCCGCCCAGGTCGCCGTGCGGCGTCCGGCGTCCGTCGTTGGAGGGCAGAGTCTCGGGCTGGACGAAAGGTCAAACGACGCGAAGATTGGGACAACATCGGATCGGGATAACTCGAAATCTCTGAGAATCGGCGGGTTTGGAGGATGTATTGAGCGCCGCGGCCGCTCCAGAGCGTTCCGGAACGCTCTGAGAGCGCTCCGGAACGCTCTGGAGCGATTTATGCCGATCTTAGCCCTGTTTTAGGGGTTACGAAATTTGCTGCATGCAGCTGGTTTCGGCCTCACCGAGGGGTCCATGCCTCGACACATGGGCGCCTCCCGCGCCGGGAGGCGCCGGGAAGATCAGCTGCGTGATCTGATTCTCAAACCTCCCCCCTTTGCTATCCCCCCCTTTCGCCCGACCCGAGAGTCTTTCTTCCGAGGCGGGAAGTGTGGGGAAGCGAGAAGGGGAGGGCCTGCTCAGGAGGCGGCGGAACTCCTCGGAAACCCTCGCGCCTTCTGAGAGGTTTTTTGTTGTGTCTTCGGGGGAGGCTCAGAAAACTTCTGACAGGGCTGGGGGACTTCCGAACCTTCTGAGCAGGCCTTCTCCTTTTCACTTCCCCCCTCGCTCGCCGCCGAGCAAAGTCGTCCTCCGAGGCGGGAATTTACACATGACACCGCCTGGAGGATCAATTTTCGGGGATCTCGGCAGGCGCTGGATATGGATGTATTCGGGCCCCCGGGGGCCAAAGTATATATCCACATCCACCGCCCGCTGGGGCACCATGACGTCGGTTCCCTGGCGGTGGATATGCATAGATCCCCGCCTTGCACGTCCTGCTTCTGTCTGGGCCTCCCAGAGAGGATCGGAGCAAATGGGGTCGGAGGATCGCGCCGCATCGCCGATGCATCGCCCGTGCGGCTCGATGTGGAGACCGATTTTCTCCACGGCGTCGCCAGCGCATCGGCGGCGTCGCCGGTGCATCGCCGATGCTTCGGCGATGCGGTTTCATCCTCCGACCCCATCCTCCGACCCCCTCCGTCCAATTTTTGGGGCCTGGGCCAAATACCGTCTTACTCTCTAGCCGAAGTGTCTATGGACACATTGGGGGTCGTTTCGCACGTAGACACATTCGGTGTGGATGCGTCTATTGACAAAGCGGCCTTTGCGTTCGACGCAGTAGGAGGTCGGAGAAAGGGTAGATCCGACTACGTTATGTTCATGTCCTGGAGCAGGTCCCAAATGGTACTCCGAGTCCGTCGTCCGTCGTCTCCCCAGACGTGCCCGCGTCGTGACAAAATTCGCGGCGGGAGGTTGTTGGTAATCTTCGGCCCCCAGGGGCCCTCGCTGGGCCCCGGGGCCGTCAAGAGACGACTCGGGCTGGAGACCTTGTCCCAGGGAAGGGGTCCAGACCTCTGGAGCTCTGGAGGCCCGCGCTGTGGAACAGCAGGGCGTGGAAGCTCTGGGTCCGTCGGCCGTCGTCGGTCGCCGTCCGGCCGCCGCCGTCGCCAGCTTGTCCGTCGCCTGTCGTCCTCGGTCGTCGGTCGTGGGTCGTCGTCATGGCCGCGCGTGGCCGTGGTCTTGGGGCATCCGGGGGGTCCTGGTCTCCGCCGGCGTCGCCCCCTCGGCGCCCGCCTGCGGAGGCTCGGGGGGGAAGGATGGCTTGGGAGTTGGAGCGCTGGAGCACGGAGCGTTGAGCAAAGTCTGCGACCGGCTTGGCCGTGCTGCTCCCTTCCAGAACCGGGCTCCGGACGGGCACGCGTGGGAAGCTCTGCTTTCCCAGGGCATAGACCACACGAAGTTGCTGGCTTCCGAAGCTCATGTAATACTTTTGAGCGTGTTGGCTGGAACACATCATCTCGCATGTTTGTTGGTCTGGGCGGAAGGGGCTTGCGACGAGCCCGGGCATTTGGCGAATTAGACCACGTAATAACTTACCCCAGCAAGTGGGTTATTTTGACAGCGGCTTCAGTCTTTCACTCAAAACGTGATCTTGCTTGAATCAGGATGCGTTATCGTCATCTTTCTCCTCTGCCTCCACCTCATCCTCCTCATCCTCCTCTCTTTCCCCTTCCTTCTCCCTTCCCCGTTCTGTCAACGCCCGGTTCAAGCGCTTCGCGATCAGCGTGCGCCAGGAGGGGGGGTCGAGCCCCATGCAACGAGGAGTGGTGGTCGCTGGTAGGGGAACGAATGGGGGCCTGTCGAGCAGGCATAGGTGCCTGGTATCGTTCGGACCTGTGCATCTCTCGAGGAGGACAGTCGAGGAGCATCTTGAATCATCTTGCGAAGCATACACGCGCGAAACAGGAACATGCACGGGGAATGGACCTCCGAGCTATGGCGAGGGTGGGAACACAGAGGGTCGCATAGATCGATGAGGCCTGGTCCCTGGTACGCGCAGCCTGGACACGGGAAAGAGGACGTAGTGACAGCAGCCTTCCTCATCCGGCGGCGAGCGAGGGGGGCAAGTTAGAAGGAGAAGGCCCTGTCAGAAGGCGGTGGGGCTTCTCATATGGCCTCTTGCCTTCTGAGAGGTCTTCTGTGCCTTCGGGGAAGGCTTAGGACACTTCTCTGAAGGCCTGGGGACTTCCGAGCCTTCCGAGAGGGCCCACCCCCTCTCACTCTCCCCCCCCCCAGATACGTCGAGTACACCACATAAGTAGCTTGGCACATGCCCAGATGGTCCTTGACGTGCGTATTCACCGTAAACCACTGTTTGCGTGTAAATCCAACGACGGGGGCACACCACCAGGGATCTGCTTCCAAGATCCGTTGCGTCACCCGTGGGCCGTCTACTATGAATCGGCGGCCAGCTTGGCTCACATAGTCACGGCGGTACTGGAAGGAGGCGAGACATGGCGTGCTCTCCGACGACACAACCTCGCAACCAATTTCGGGGCGATGATCTCCTCGGGGAAGGTTCCACCCACACCCAGTTCAGCAGGTCACGGGGACCGAAATCCAGCGGGCCATGTTTGCACATCCAGGGTTGCTCCGTCATCACACCATCCAGCGCGGGGGGGGGATGGCCACCGTGTAGGTCCTGGTCGTGAGAACCGAGAAAACTATATGACAAACGTCTCCGCGCGCTTTTGGTCACCCAAGATCGGCAGATCCTGGTGTCATCTCCACCAGGACTTCCTCATCCAGATTCTGCGCGGCCGAGATCAGATCGTAATATACTTGGCCGACGCGTGGTGACGAGAAATGGGCCGTTCGCAAGCAGTTTCCGTCTCTCTCGTCCGCGGACACTGTCCGAACAGAGAACGCAGCACCTGCACATGGTTCGCTGGATCACGAGACCAGCCCTGAGGAGTTACAGGAGCGAGGAGTGGAAGGTGGAACTGATGCACGTCGGTCGTTGAAAGTAGGTATTCTTGGATTCCCAAATCCCAATCTACTTCAAACGCCATCCTATTTCAATATTCGATATGATGTGTTGTTATTCTCTGGGATGCCCTGGACCAACTCTGCTTTCCCCCCCTGCCTACTTCACGTGCTTCCCTATTTTGTCCGATCGACGTGTACATGGTTCGCTGGATCACGAGACCAGCCCCGAGGAAGTAGAAGAGCGAGGAGTGGAAGGTGGAACAGAGAGGCAGAGGAGTAGGATGATGAGAGAGAGGGAGGTGCTGGCCCCTGGTGATGGTTAGTGCAGGCCTGGATCCTGCCCCCTCGAGCCCCCCGGGACTTCCCCCGGGGGCCTAGGAATTGCACAGAGAATGCCCAAATCATGTACCCTCGATCGTCGAATCCCCGATCGCCGTTGGCAACACTTGCGGTCGGGAACTTCTTCAAGGGAGGAAACACCACCCACGCGCCGACAATTGGCGTTTGACCAGACGGCCCTGGGCGTTTACCGCACAGCCCTGCCCTGTTCGATTCCTCCCCTCGGGGTGCGTTCACTCCACGGCCCTTCGCTGGTCGGGTTGGCTATGCCGGGGTTCGAGCTGCTGCCCTCTGATTCTGCCCCGCGCGCCGTGCCGCCAGTCCGGGCCCACCGCGCTTCGGGGCGGCATGCCCCAGCCGCCCGAGCGTAAACGCCTGGAGCTCGTCCAGGCCTCCCGCCTCCCGGGAGCGCAGCGACACGCCATTCCGCTTGCAGGGCACACAGCGTGTCGCCGGGGCCGCCGCCGCGACACGCTGGAGGAGGAGGAGGAGGAGGAGGAGGAGGAGGGGGGCGAGGAGGAGCTCCTCATCGTAGCACCCTCACACCCGCGAGCCTGCGAAGGGCCCGCGGCAGCGGCCGCCCGCCACCGCCAAGAAGGGCTGGCCCGTGCCGCCGGCGACATGCGCCGGCTCGGTGCCGTGCGACGGCGGCGACGGCGACGGCGGAGACATCGACGGCGCCAGCGGATGCGTGTGTGTGTGTGTGTGTGTGTGTGTTTGTGTGTGTGTGTTTGTTGGTGTGGTTGTTGGTGTGTGTACCATCGCTCATTTTCTTCCTCCCCTCATCCGCTGCCCTGTCGGCTCAAGGTGTTGGTACTGGGACTCTCTTCGCGGATCTCGGGCTGGGTTGGCTCTCTGATCCTTCCCTCCCACACTCAGCGGAGACGGCGGCGGACGCTGGCGACGGCGGACGCTGGCGACGGCGGCGGCGAGGACGACCACGACCTCGATCCTCGAACGACAGCGGCGGCGGCGATAACGACCACGGCGACAACGACGGCGACGGTGCCAGCCACGGCGGCGGCGAGGGCGACGACGGCAGCGGCGACGACGGCGAGAACCACGACGACGACGACGACGACAGTGGCGAGGACAACGGCGACGACGACGACGACGACATCGATCCTTGAGCCTCGAAGGCGGCGGCGGCGGCGAAGACGTCGCCGCCGTTGTCGTCGTTCCCAGCGCTCGCCGCCAGCCCCTGGTGGCTCTGGCCTCGCTCGCTGTGCCCGCCCGCTCTCGCTTGGAGGGCGAGGGGAAAAACACACACAGACAGAGTTAATCGTCGACCCCCAGGAAAATATGCAAAGATATGGGAAGTGGGGGGGAAGACAAAAACCAAACAAAAATTGAAAATATGGGGAATAGTTTTATTTGTGTGTATTTATTCGTGTGTCCTGGGGCCCCTTCAGTTTATCGCTGGGGTTTCGCCCTGGTGCGGTGGGCTGGCCGGTCGTCGCAGGCGTCGCTAGCGCGGTTGTCGCTCGTGCGCGTCGGCCCTTCGTGTCGTGGAAGTGTAAGGAGGAAGTGCAAGGAGGAGGAGGAGGAGGAAGTGCAAGGAGGAGGAGGAGGAGGAAGTGCAAGGAGGAGGAGGAGGAGGAGGAATTGGAGGAGGAGGAGGAGGACTTGGAGGAGAAGAAGGAGGGGGAGAATGAGGAGGACCAGTGCAAACCCAAGGCGCATCATCGATGTTGCAACACACCCTCGCCTTTTAGTTCCCGTCTCATCGGTGCCAACAGGTATGTCCTTTCATCGCGGGAAGTGCCCCATTGGAAGACACCCGCTTGATCAATTTTTCTAGTTCCAGAACGCCAGTCTTGGGACTTCAACGCCACTCCGCGAATCGACAGTACTGTTGCGCCCTGACGGTCATGGATTATGTCAGAGTGCCAGTCCTGGGGCTTCAACACCGCGACTCAGCGTTATTGTCGCGTCCTGACAACCCCAAGTTGTTCCCGAAGACCATTCGTGGGACTTCCACCATACGAAAATTTGAAACCATTCTGCACTTTGAAGACGAATGTGCGTGGCGCTCAGGCGAGAGCCAACTTTTGAAAAGGAGCAGCCTTCCATCCGTGAAATTCTGGCAGAAATTTCAAACGAATGTGCGCGGCGCGAAGACGAGACCCATGCTTTGAAAAGGAGCTGCCCTCCATTCGTGAAGTTCTTGCAAACTTTGAGGCGAATGTGCGCGGCGCTGAGGCGAGAGCAACTCTTTGGAAACGACCCGCCCTCCATCCGTGAAGCTCATTCGAGCCTTTGAGACGAATGTTCGTTGCGTTAAAGTGACGGCTGCAGTTTGAAAACGGCCCGCCCTCAGTCCGTGACGCTGTAGTAATTGCTAAGCTTCAGAATCATAAACTCAGGATCCTCAATTGTAAAGGAGTCTCCGACGGAATGCCCGGCCCGTCCTACCGACACGTCTCGGGGCGCGACGGGGAGGAGTCATTTATAAGAAAAATGGATGGAGGAGGCGGGGGAGGAGGAGGAGGAGGAGGAGGAGGAGGAGGAGGAGGAGGAAGAGTAGGAGGCGGAGGAGGAGAAGAAGATAGGTTAGAGGCGGGCAAGTTGAGACAACCGTAGTTGGCGTTCGAGGGGGGCCCTCGTCGCCATGGTTGGGATACGGGGTGTTTTTGTCGCGGATGCCCCGCGCGGGGCGTAGCCATGCGACTGCGTATCCACGGGGGCGCGCCTCGGAATCCAGACCGCGGGGGCGTGAATATATACGGATTTGTTCGCCGCTCGTGATCGTGTGTGCTTCTCATGTGCGCCAGGCCAGCTGCGCACGCTTCGTCGCATGGCGAGGGGGTCGAGTGCAACTGCCAGTGGCCCTTGCCCGGCGTGGCCTCTGATGTGGGCCCTCGCGGTCCCCCCGATGGCTCGGTGCGGTGCGGTGGCAGCGGCTTGCACGCTCGGGCCCCCCCCGTCGCGCCCCCCGAGGCCACTCTTTCCTGGGATCGCTCCTTCGTACAGCCGAAGGGGGGCGGCGGCGGGGACTGGCGCGAATGCTGCCCGCGCCCTGCGGCCAAAAAGCCGAAGGGCCCACGTAAATTCAGGCCCGCAAGCCTTTCGGCCCATGCGGACCCATCAGCCAGAGTGATGATAAGGTCGGTCAATTGCAGAAAGACATCGGGTTCGTATCACATCATACGAACACGCTGGCTCATGGGCACGAGCCCACAATTGCCGAGTGGTAGTTCTGATGGGAATCAGATATGCGACTGTGTACGTAGACATCGCTGCGCTGAAACAATGTGCTAATGCATCCCACTTTTGTTGTGTCCAGCGGCGCAAATGGCACTATTAATTGAACGCCCCCGAGGGGGCAGACACCGCCGCCCCACTGTTTTCCCGAACCCAGAGTTTTTTTTGCGGGGGGGGGGGTCATGGCGACCCCAGAGGGTCCAGAAAGGCTCGAAGGCGGCGTAAGAGGTAGGCAAGAGGCTCTAGGGGCGCGGGTGGTGGTGGTGGTGGTAGTGGTGTTGCTGCCACAGACTGGCGGCCGTCGCTTTCTGGGAACGCGGGGAGTTTGGGAGGCGTGGTGGAGGAGAAGGAGGGGAGTTGAAAAGCTACTCGGGTGCGGGGGGGGGCGGATCGAAGACGGCCCCAGAGGGTCTCCAGACACCCCGCTGAACTTAATTAAGTACGGTAGGTTTGCGTCGTGTCGACCAGCGGCGACCCCAGCGCGGGCGTTCAAGGTTGAACGCCGCCGGCGACCCAGAATCGATCGATGTTGAACGATCGGACGTTGCGGCAGCGGCCGATCGTTCAAGGTTGAACGATCCCTGCGGTGTCAAAAACCAACGCTGGGGTCGTCACGACGCGAACCTGCCGTACCAGAAGGCGAGAGGGGGGTCTGAGACGGCCCCTGTTCCGACTTGGCGCGGAGTTGGGGCGAGGGGGGCGACGACGGCCCCAGAGGGTCGAAAAAGACGCCGAAAAAAAAACGCAAGACGGTCCAATGAGGCCACCAAAGGGCCCGAACAGGCCCGGAAGACGGCCCAACAGGGCACCCGAAGGTGTCGAAAACGGCGGAGCGAACCGAAGAGGGACACGGAGAGCCAGAAAGGAGCATTCCCAAGAGTTTTTGGGGTCTCAGAAGGCTCTCCAGGGACCCCACGGGCGCGGCGAAGACGGCCTAAGAAGGCCTCAAAAGGGCGGCCAGACGGCCGAAGGAGGTTCCGGGAGACCTTCAGGACGGCCCAGGAGGACTTGTAGTGAGTCCAACGTGACTGGAGAGGCCCCAAGAGTGGCGCAAGATGCTGCAAGAGAGCTCCAAGAGGCGCAAGAGGAGGCCGAAGCTGCGAACATCATCAACATCCAAAGGGCTTTTGCAGGTTTTTGGCTTCAAAGTTTTTTGCCTGAGCATGCCGCGAAGAGGGCATCGGAGGGATCCGAGACGGCCTCGGAGGGCCCGAAAGAGGGGCCAGAGGAACCCAAGAGGGCTCCAAGAGGCCTCGAAGACTGCCCCGGAGGGCCTCCGGGGAGGTCCCAAACGGCGCCCAGAGGCGTTCGGAAGTCTCGTGCGAAGGCCTGCTTGAGTTGAGGGCAGACTTGCCTCCAGCGGACGCTTAGTGCGCAGCCTGGACCCCGGACCGGCGGAATGAGCAGGCCCGGGGAGGACCCCAGGAGGGGTCGCCAGGGCTCTGCGGAAAGGAGTCGGTACGAGGAGTGCGTGGGGAAGGGGACTGAGGGGGGAGTTCTTGCAGAGCATGCGGCGGGGATTCCACACGCCGTACCCTTTGGGGCGGCGGATCGCTTCGCTCATTCCGCCAGCCCGTATTGTGCCATCGCAGGCGTTTGCCTGCGCGTTCGTGGCCTCTTGGGGCCTCTTGGGGGCCGCTTTGGGGCCTCTTGAAGCTTCTTTCTGAGCCTCTTGGGGGCCTCGTGGGGTCTCCAGGGGGCCTCTGGGGCTCTCTTTGGGGCCTCTTGGTGCCTCCTGGGTGCCTCTTGGGGTGGAAGGCTCGAATTGGTGGATCGCCTTCCCCTCTTGGGCCCCTCTTTGGGCCCTCTTGGGTGATCTTGGGCGCCTCTGCGGCCGTTTTGGGCCCGTCTTGAGGCCCTCTTGGGCGACCTTGGGCCTTGGGGCCCTCTGGGGTCGTTTTGGGCGTTCTTGGAGGCCTCTTGGGCCGCGTTGAGGCGATCCTGGAAGCCTCTTGGGCCGTCTCGGAACGCCGGTAAACCGAAAAGGCGAGAACGCCAACTTCCTTCAAAAACTCAAGCACAAACATTAACTTCTGCCTATGCGGGTCCTCTTGGGAGGTCTCTTGGAGACCTCTTGGGCCGTCTTGGAGGCGTTTTGGGTTGTCTGGAGGCCATCTTTGGCGTCTTGGACCGCTCTTGGACCGTCTCGGACCATGCTGGGCTCTCTTGGAGGCCACTTGGAGCGCTCCTGGAGCGCTCTTGGGAGCCTGCTGGGACCAGGCCGGTACCTGCCCGGGACCTTGCCGGGACCTTCCCAGGTCCAAGGGCCCCCAGAGGCGGCCCCGCGCGCACGAATTAGACATATTGTTAACCAGTTGCCGGAGATCTTAGCACGCTGTTGGCCCGTTGGGCCAGCGAGTTCCCCAAGACGACCCCGTTCTGTGTGCGCGGCTGCCGCGGGCACGCACGCCTCGTATCCTAGCCTCTCCCAGCACGCGCCAGGCAGCGGCACTGGTTGTTCCGAGACTTCCCGCGCGTTGCTGTCTCTCCTCCCTTCTGTGTCGCTCCTCTCGCTGTTGTCCTGCAGCTGTGCTCTCCGCCGCTCGCTCGACGCGGTAAATCCCGTGGCCACCCTTTTTGTCACGATGCTCCCGCGGAGGCTGCTCCCTGGCGGGCTCCATCTCCGTGCCTCCTCGCCCTCAGCGCATCAAACCAGCCACCCCAAAAACAGCCAACAAAAGACACAGAACACATCAGAACACAGACACAGCATCAACAAAAAAAAAGACACAGAACACATCTCCGTGCCTCCTCGCCCACTCCCCGCCCCTCTCTGCCCCTGACCCCCGTCTCGTCGCTCCGTGGGTGTCTGCGTGCGTGGCGGAGCGGAGCTGAAGTCGAGCCCCGCCTTAGCATTTGCGACGGTGCCGCCACCTTGCCGCTGGCCTGGAGGAGTAAGTGTGCGATTTGTGTGTTACTGTGTGTTAATGAATGTGTGTGTGTGTGTGTGCGTTCATGTGTGTTAATGTGTGCCCCGATTCGCCCCACGCTTCTGCGGACTGCCTCTGCCTCGCCGCTGACGGCGACAGTGTGTGTATGTGTGTATGTGTGTGTGTGTTTGTGTTGTGTTTGTGTGTTTGAATTCGCGTTGGGCACCTGGGCCGCGGGTGATATTGCTATGCAGCGCAGTCGGTCTCTTTTTTTTGTTCTCTCTCTCTCTCTCTTTGTCTGTCTGTTTGTCTGCCTGTCTGTCTCTCTCTCTCTCTTTCTCTTTCTGAGGCCACGGCTCACTCCATAATGTTGCAAACTGTAGGTCGGCTTGTTTGCTGTTGAGTCCCGATGTCCGCTCTCTTTCACCGCCTCAGAAATATCGGAGGTTGGGTTGCGCGATCGAAGTGGAGTGGAGAGCCCCCCGCTGATACATCGGTTTCGGTTTCGGTATCCGTGTCGTGCGGGCGAAGCGAAGCTACGTGGGTGGGCGAGAGGAACGACTCCGCTATGGCAAGGGCAGGTCAAGTCAAAAGACTGCCTCTCCGGTGGGCTGGCGTGGCCGGGAGTGTTCCACCGTGGTGTCCCGCCGTCGGTGTCCCGTCGGTTTACGCGGGCGGTGGCCGAGGGTGTCACACCGTGGTGTCCCGTCGGTGTCCTCCCGTCGGTGCCCCGTCGGCTTCCCGTCGGTGTCCCGTCGGAGCTCCGTCGGTGTCCTGTCGGGGTCCCGTCGGTGTCCCGCCGTCGGTGGCCCGTCGGTGTCCCGTCGGTGTCCCGTCGGTGTCCCAATTTTTGTCCCGATTGGTGTTCCGATGGTGTCCCGATTGGTGTTCCGATTGGTGTCCTGATGGTGCCCCGGTGTCTCGATGGTGTCCTGGTAGGTGTCCTGGTAGGTGCCCCGATTGGTGTTCCGATGGTGTCTTGATGTCATCCTGGTGTTGTACTGGTTGGCGTTTCGATTGGTGTCTCGATGGTGCCCCGGTGCCAGCGGTGCCCCGATTGTGTCCCGATGGTATGGCGGTGCCCCCATGGTTCCCCGATCGTATGTCGGTGGTTTTCAGGATCGCTAGTGAGATCGCTAGTGAGATCGATCGTCGTGTTAGCCCATCGCCCTCATGCATTGTCGTCAGCATGGTCGTCTTGCATCGTCGCCAACTCGTGAGCGCATCAGCATCGCCACCATCACAATCATCGCAGTTGTTCTCAGTTGTGTCTTTCCCCCGAAACCTCCTTATCATCCGAGGAGTGGTCGTATAGGATATGTTGTAGGTCGGTTCGTACGGCTTTCTGGTTTGCCTGGTGACCTTTTGATTAGCTTTGTTGTTGTTGCCGAGTTGAGTGGACGTCTGTGGTCGCGCTCTCCTCCCCTTCCTCAAAGTCAAGCTTCTGCCGTGAACAACTAGGAGCATTACCGCAAGCACGGGAGCATCCAAGTTGGTGCTGCTCCCCACGGGGATCCGCAGCCACTTCGGCTGAAGGGCTCTGACAGCCCAGCAATTTCTTCCCCCCGCGCACTTCGCTCACGGGGGTCGACTCATTGCCAGGAGCGTCTCGCGCATTCTCTTCAAAGCGCGGTCGCTCCGTCTCTATCTGACCGTGAACCCGAATCGCCGAAGAATAACATCATGGCCGCATACTATTACCAGGACGCCGCGGCCGCCGCGCACTATGGCCCCTGCCCGATCGGCGTCCCGCCCTGGGTGCCATCCTACGTTGCCGGCGGCGCGCCGGCAGCGACCGCGGCCGCCCAGCCGCCGTCGCGAGAGGTCCCGCCCCACGGGAGAGAGGGCGACAAGAAGAGCCCCGAGGAGATGGCGAACGACCTGCTGAGCAAGCTGGACGAGCAGTCCATGTGGAAGCTGGCCAAGGAGCTGCTCGACCTCGGCCTGGTGCGCGTGGCGAAGATGGAGGCCGTGGGCATGGACGCGGAGGGCAGTGAGGGCGAGGACGGCAGGGTCGGCGCCGCCGGCCAGTCCCCGCCGCCGCGGTACTTCACCGGCCCGCCCCCGCCAGGCTCCGCCGCCGCGGCCGCTCCGCCGCTTCTGGCGATGCCCCCGCCCCCGGACGAGTGGGGCTCGGTGCCGCAGGAGTGCCAGGTGCAGTATCCTTCGACCGACCCCTATACCCCTCATCCCCATCCCCATCCAGACCCCCACCACCAGAGCACCCCGGTTGGGGATATGCCCTTCGAAGCCCGGAAGGGACAGCCTAGGTCCCCATCTAGGGGGCTACATCGGCCAGTCGGGCACAGGCCACGTCCATGGGGACAGGGGTCGGTCAAGCGGTGCTCACAGTTGCAGATGCTGCACGCGATGCAGGAGCATGCCTCCTACGCCTCGCGGGTGCTCGGCGGCCCGGTGCCACCGATGGCCGCCGCTCCCTGGGACCTCGTGCCGCCCATGCAGGGCATGCCGCTGCCCCCCCCCGCGGCGATGCCCGCGTGGCCAGCCGACCACGCGCCCAGCCTCAGGCAGCCGCGGGCGCAGATCCAGCTCGCGAAGCAGCTGCCCCCCCAGGCCAAAGAGGCCGGGCGCCGGAGCCAGCAGAGGGTGGAGGTGGACGACGAGGACCACGAGGGCGCTCAGGAGGGCCAGGGCCCTCTGGTCGACGAGGCGACCGCGACGACCATGATCCTCCGGAACCTGCCCCCGACGTTCACGCAGCAGGGTACGCAGGAGTGGCTGGACGAAAAGGGCTACAAGGGCAAGTACGACTTCGCGCTCTTCTTCCCGGCGCGGAAGACATCCCGCCTCAGCATATTCCCGTACGCGTTCGTCAATTTCCTCACGCTGGAGCTCGCCCAGGAGTTCAAGGGCCAGTTCCACCTGTCTCGTTTCTCGGGCGAGCCCTGCAGTGAGGTGGTCGAGGACAACGGCAAGCAGGCACCGCCGCTGAGCGTCGTTGCGGCCCGCAGGCAGGGCTTTTCGGAGAACTACGTGCGCTTCTCCCACCTGCTCGACGACACCAGAAGCACTCAGTGCAGGCCCTTCTTCGCGGACGAGTCGATCAAGTGCCTCTCGAAGGACGAGTTGGAGGCGGCGCAGAAGCAGGCCCAGCAGGTGGCCGCGGAGAACCTGGCCTCTGAGGCGCCCTGCACCACCTTCATCGTGAGGAACCTGCCACTGGCGCTTTCGGACCAGGATGCCGCGCGGGAGTGGCTCGACAGCAAGGGCTTCAAGGGGGAGTACGACTTCTTCATCTGGTTCCCCGAGAAGAAGCAGCGCAAGGCGGCCTTCGCGGCCGACGCCGCCGAGCAGCCCCAAGGGATGGGGTACTTCTTCGTCAACTTCAAGGACGCCGCTGCGGGCCAGAAGTGCAAGGACGACCTCGACGGTCATAGAAGAAGGAGGAACAACGGCATAAACATGAATTGATGGCGCTCCGCGCGGATTTCTCAGATCTGCGCTGGACCCCCCTCCCTGGCGCGCGGAGCGCGCCAGGGGCGGCGCCAGAGGCGCCGCCGGGGTCCCAGCTCGGATCCAAGAACTCCGTCGGCGCGCCACTAAGTGTATGTTTACGCCGATCTGTCTTCTTTCAGGAGGGAAAGAAACACACAGACACAATTAATCGTCGATCCCCCGGAAAATTTGGGAAAATATGGGAAGTGGGGGGGAAGACAAAAACCCAGAAACTATGGGGAAATATGGGGAATCTTTTTATTTGTGTGTGTTTTTATTTGTGTGTCCTGGGGCCCCTTCATTCTTCGAGGTCAGCAGTTCGACGATTCGGGCGAGCGCCTCAACGTGGTCGCCGCGCGGAAGCAGGGGCTCGACGAGCTCCTGCGGCACTTCGGGAACCTCGGCGAAGGCGGGCGCGTGGCCCCGTGGGTGGCGACCGACCGCGCCGACCGGTCATCGGCCCAGGCGTCGTGCCAATGATGTAATTACACTGCCGGGCAGAAACATCCAGCATTGCTTCCTCCTCCTCCTTCTCCGCCTCCTCCTCCTCCTCCTCCTTCTTCTCCTTCTCCTCCTTCTCCGCCTCCTCCTTCTCCGCCTCCTCCTCCTCCTCCTCCTCCTTCTCCGTGTCCTCCCTCCTCTCTGCTCCCTCCTCCTGCGGTCTCCCTCCTCCTGCTTCCTCCCTCCCTCCTCCCTGCTCCCTCGTCGGACTTTTCCTCCAGGATGGCCAAGATCGAAGGAGAAGAAACGGCATAAACATCTACTTTTGGCGCTCCGCGCGGATTTCTTGGGTCCGCGCTGGGCCCCACTGGCGGCGCCTCCGGCGCCGCCCCCGGCGCGCCGCAGATCCAAGAAATCCGCGTGGAGCGCCAGCAGTTTATGTTTATCCAGTTGTTTTCTTATTTGTAAAGAGCATTGTCCATCGTCGTCGTCTGCCTGCTTCTACCCGCGTTTCTATCCTCTCTATCTCTCTCTCTTTCTCTCCCTCGCTGGGTCCCGACGGATTGGTTCCTCAACCTGCGGGCCCCATCAAGGCGGCCCCTGGAGGTCGAAACGGAGGAACAACTGCCAGCACAACGGCCAGCATGGAACAAAAATCCGGTCTACCCGAAGTCTGGGCTTCACGCCCAGCGCGCGCTGTGTCCGAGGATTTCCTCTTGGACATCCGCCGATCTGATTTTTGCCATCCGCGGCCCCAAAAGTCCAGATCCTTTCCCCCTGGGCCAGTCTTTCGCCCCTCGGGGCCTGACGACGGGGCCTCAGGGCCTGACGGGCCCCAGAGGCAGAAAACGGGTCAGAACGCCAGGATGGGAAACATCACATTGTCGGAGATTTGGGCCCGAGTATCGCCAGCACCAGCACCTGCGCCTGCGCAGGGCGCCCTTCTCCTCGCGGATCTCCCCCCGACGCGCCCCGGGCTCGCCCAGGCCGCGCCAGCCTCCCTGCTTTTCCCTCTCCTCGTCCTCTTCGTTGTCGTCGTCCTCCTCATTCTGCTCCTCCTCTCTTTCCTCCTCCTCCTCCTCCTCCTCCTCCTCCTCCTCCTCCTCCGCCTTCTATTCAAACGGTAGGTTACCAGTGCAGCCAAGTAGTGATTAAGGGCACTCCCTTTGGCATTTGGCTCAAAGGATCCCTTTGCGCGCCCGCTCTGAAGTGTTGTTGCACATCGCTCTACATTTTCCACTGCGAAGAACATCTCGTTCACAATCCGCCTTGCGTGTCTGGTTGGAAGCGGAACGCGTTGCTCCAGGATCCACAACCGCCCTGGCCCGCGAGGCTCTCCTCCGAGCCGGTGTCTCTCGCTCTACAGCCCGCTCTGCACCAAAGTGATCTACACGTTCGTGCTCTACGCTCGCACTGTTCGCCCACTTCGCCGCGGCAGGCCACGCGCCTCGAGGGGCCGCCAGGGCCTCCCCGGCGCCCAGCCGCCAGGACCGACGCAGGTGGCCCAGTGCGAGTGCTTCATCCAGTACGCCCACAAGGAGGACGGCGCGCCCCGCGCCACGGCCTCCCCCCTCGGGCGCTTTCGATAAATGTCCGAGATGCTCGGGGGCCCGTCGTCGTCGTGACAGCGCCCTCGCGGCGCCGCAATCCCTTGGGAACGCCCAGCTGTCGCGAGGATAAAGAACGCGACCATCCAGCGCGCGCTCGCGAGCTCAGCAAGTCTAGATTCGCGGATTCTCATGTACGGCCACGTCCACGTTCCGGGCAACATCCACGAACACCAACGCTATTTGGAGGACCGCGCCCAAACGGCGAATTGCTACCTGGAGAATCCAACTTCGGAGTGACGGACGAGTCAGCACTACCGTCGGTCAGGGGCCAACTCGTCCTCCATCGTTGGGGCTCAAGGCAGTGGATCCGGCAACTGCGAGCCAGGCCAGCCGCCGCCGCAGTTCCGAGACGGGCAGCACCGCGAGTTGCCGACGCTGTAGGCACCCCGACGCCACGTCAGTACGAGCACTACGTGGCGACTCGCAGGAGACGCGCACGCGAGAGCTACGCGAGCTACATCTCCGGTGGTGGCACGCCACAAAGAAGGATATGGCACGAGCATTGCGGGCAGCCAACATGCCGCAGGCAATCCTTGACCTCACCCCCACACTGGTCAACAACTGTCGGGGATGCCGTAAGTGGCTACCACGAGCGCGTCAAACCATTCCTACGCCACGCCTGATTACCCCGTCGAACCAGCACGTTGACCGCGACATCCTTTACTGAGAGGATTGTACGATACTGCGCTTACTCTGATGCGCCTCACGGTGGAAAAAGGCCAGGATATCACATACATATGAGACTCGACGTTGCTGGCAGCAGTTGGCAGGTCATGGATCCCGGTGTTTGAAAGAGCGCTTTCTGCCGCTGCTGGCCGAAAACCGAGGGGGGTTCCTGAGGGTTTCCATCGCGCCCCCCTCTAGAAAACAGCGGGGGGGTCACTGCCCCGCCCTCCCCCCCCCTTTGCCCATCATAAAAGGGAGGGGGGGTCACTGCAGGTCGAGCCCCCCCCCTCCCCACCTCCTCGCCGCCGGCAAACGACTCCTGTATGGCGGGGGCAGCAGCGGGGGCGGCGGCGGGGGCGGCGGCGGGGAGTGGGGGCAGAGGGGCAGCGGTGGGGGCAGTGGGGACAATGGGAAGAGTGGGACCGTGATGGGGACAGCGATGGGGGCAGTGGGGACAGTGCGGCAGCCGGGGGGGCACAGGTGGGAACAGTTGGGGCAGCGGTGGGAAAAGAGTGGTGTCGGTGGGGCAGTGGCGGGGACAGTGGGGACAGTGGGACAGTGGTGGTGGGGGCCGTGGCGAGGGGGCAGTGGGGCAGCGGTGATGGGGGCAGTGGTGAGGGCGGCTGGGGAATTGGGGCAGAGGTGCAGTGGGGAGAGTGGTGGGGGCAGTGGGGACGGTGCGACAGTGGTGGGGACAGTGGGGGCAGTGGGACAGCACAGTGGACAGCGGTGGGGGCAGTGGGGCAGCGTTGAGGGTGGGGACAGTGGGACTGGTGGGGGCAGTAGGGGCAGTGAAGAGGGTGGGGCCGTGGTGGGGCCAATGGTCGGGACAGTGGGGATGCGACAATGGTGGGGGCACTTGTGGGGGCACTGGTGACAGTGGTGGGAACAGTGGGGACAGTGGGGCAGTGGTGGGGACAGTAGCGACATTGGGATAGTGGTGGGGACGTTGGTGGTACGTGGGGACAGTGGTGAGGGGGCAGTGGGACAGTGGCGGGGACGGTAGCAGCGGGGGCGGTTGCGAGGGGACAGTGGGGCAGTGATGGGGACAGTGGTGGGGGCAGTGGTGGAAACAGTGGGGACAATGTAACAGTGCTGCTGAAACAGTGGGGGCAGTGGGGCAGTGATGGGGACGGTGGTGGCGGTGGGGACAGTGGTGAGGGCGGTGGCGACGACGGCGGCGGGGGCCCGGGAACCGTTTGCCGGCGGCGAGGCGGGGGGGGTCGAACCAGCCATGTTTCCCATTGGTTTTCTGGAGGGGGGGGGTTCGAACTGGCATTGGCCCCTCTTGGTTTTTTCGGAAGGAGAGGGGGGGCGGGGGGCGGAGGGGGTTTTGCCGGGTGAAGGGGGAAGGGTTCGAGCAGGAGTGGATTTTCGGACGGGGGGGGGGGTCCGGAGGAAGGGGGGTGGGGATTTCCACGGCAGAGCGGCGGCGCATCGCGTTCTCTCATATTTTGATGCATGGAGACCTTCATTGTGCACGGCGAAAGCGGGATGACCTCCAAGTGCTTCGTAGAGGAGATGAGGGGGGACGGGCCCAGGTGGACATCCGTGCACCACGCCAGCGCGCTCGTTTCATAGAGCGACGCGGCGCAAAGCTACGGCGCGCGCCGCGCGCCGCTGAGGAGCAGCTGGGGCGCGGAGGCACAACCGCCAACTTCGACTCCGCGCCGCGTCGCGCCATCGTTGGCGCTACGCCATGCAGCGTTGTCTGCGGCAGGCAGCCCTCCACGCTGCCACCGCTCGAAGCAGACGAGGATGGCGAGGGCGTCCATGTCGCTGGTGCCCGGCCCGCTGCCGGTGGCGAGTCGCGGCCCAGCCGACCGCGATGTCGCCGCGCAGCGTGCGATCGATCGGATACTTCGATCGCCCGCGTGAGCCGCGCCTTCCGGACACGCGCCGCCGAGACTGGAGAGGGGCCTTTCAACGTGGGTGGTCTGGTGGAGGTGCGCCGGCCTCCGCGCGCAAATGACGCGCCAGGCTGAGAAAGTCCTGGTATTGTCCCTCCTGTGGGCCCGGCCCTGCAGGGGCAAGGTTGCGGCCGAGTGCCGCAACGCCGAGATGGTCTGCAGATTCCTGGGCGCGCAGACCGTCGTCGGCGCCGTCTCCAGCGACGCGTGCGCCAGCGTGGCGCGAGCGGGCCTGGCCTGGGATCGCGCGAAGGACTTCCTAGAGCAAATCGCGCCAGGCTCAGGGGCCTGGGCCTTCGGCCATTGGGAGGACGCGCAGGGCGAGCAGCTGATCGAGCAGGTTCCGCAACGCCCTGATGTCCTCGATGCTTTGCGCCACTTATCCCGCAGATGTTTTCAGCCACCTGGCGTTCGTGCCGTGCGTCTCGCGCGCGGTCAGAGACCTGTGGGCGACTGGCGGGGCTGCAACCGCAGTCTGGCCACCCGGCGTGCCCCTCGGGGCCTGGCCGACGCCCGCCAACTGCGCGGCGTCAGCTTCGACGCTCGCCGCGGATGGGCGCTTGCATCTTCCAGTTTGTCCTGGGCGACGAGCTCCTGCCGGCAGCCAATCTAGCGCCGGGCAGGGCCAGGGCGGGACGGGGCGTTCGATGTTCGCGTGTCGACGTTCCCGAGGGCGCCGACAGATTCGCCGAGGGTGGTTCAACATCAGCTCTGTCGGTGATGCCTGAAGAAGCCGACGGCGATTGTTTTGACCACGTCCAACATGCGATGCTGGTAGTTCGGCAGGGGGTCGGGGGCGCGGGGGATCTGGCCCAGGAGCAACGGGAACTGAAGGGCCCCGAAAGCCAGCAAAGGGCCCGCGCTGCCGTCGAGCACGCGGCCGCCAGCATAGGCCACAGGTCGCGCTAGTGGCCCCAGCGCTGGGAGACTCAACGCCAACGTCAGCACATCCACTCGCAGTGTCACTGCTACCTGCGCGGCGCCGCTCTAGCGGAGGTAGAAAACTAAGGAAAACACGTGGGGTTATACTTGGACACAAGAGTGCGGGATGCATTTCTGAGCTGCCACGCGGGCAGCCATGTTGCCAGCGCGCCCGCCGCAGCCGCGCTTGAGGTCCGCGCCGCCGTCGAGGCCGCGGCAATCAAGCGCGGCGCCGATCTTCTGGCCGCAGAGGAGCAATTGAGGCTGACCGAGGAGGTGTCCGCCGCCATCCTTGAGGAGCTCACCGTTTGGGTCAAGTGCAACTGTTTCGAGCGACGCCCACTCATGGGCGCTCGGAACGCAGCGGGCCCCAGGGGCGCGTTGAAATGGAAACGCCGGAAGGGATCGCGCGGCAAGACCTCCAGGATCACCTGGCGCCGCATGGCGCTGAAGGGGTTTCGGCGAGATGGGCGTCAGAGCCCAGGAAACGCTCGCCGGTTCGGCGCGGCGGCGTCTCAGCGGTTTCCTCAGATGCGGCCCGTCGCCCGGATCGGGCGCGCGTCGCCGCGGACACGAGGGTGCCGCGGTGCCGGGGCAGGGCCATGCTCCATGGGAGGTGAACTTCGCCCTGCCGCCCAGCAGCGCGGCCATCCTCGGGCAAGTTCCAGGCGCCGGGTTCTTCGACGAGTGGACCGTGTGCCTGCGCTTCATCGCGCCAGAAACGGGCTGCAAGGATGCGCCCAGGGCTTTCTCCGCGAGGCTCGCGCCCAGCACCTGTGGCGCCGGCGGCTCAGAATTAGTGCTCGCGCTGTCCAGTCGCGCCGGCGATCTGAAGTTCGCAGGGCGCAAGGAGCGCGTCGACGACTCATCGGCCGCGTCGAGAGCGTCTTCGGCATGGCGAAGGGGGATTGCGACGGCTTCGCGTACTGCGGAGCCCGCCAACTCCGCGGTGCCGACGGCCTAGTGACGCTCGACCAGGACGAACACATCGACGCGCTGATCCCCGCTAGGCACGTCGACCTGGCCAAGTCGAAAGCCCTCGAGCAGGCCAGAGGTCCACTCCTGGACCGCTTTGTCTCCTTCCTCGGAGCAGCCGCCGACGCGCTGCCCCCGCGACGCCACGTCGCCGCTTGCATCGTCGCGCTGCACCGGGCAAAGAACAAGCTGGCCATCAGGCGCTTTATGAAGCTCAACTCTCGTGTTCTGGCCACGCAGAAGATCGAGGCGTGCGTCGTCTCCCCGGCGATGGAGTCGCCGGGTCAGATCCGCGTGCGCAGCGACGGCTCGTTCAAGCGTGAGGAGCAGACAGGGCGCGGCATTCGTGGCGCCGTCTGCGCGCGTCTGGGCAAGTGCCGCAGTTATGCGAGGAGATCAGCCTCTCGTTCGTCCGTGTGAGCCGATCGCGCAAGCTTGTGTGTATACCTTCATTCGGCTCCGAGCGGCTCGCAGCACGTGAGCAGCAGACGGCCGACGGGCGTTCCTGCTGACGGTCCACGAGATGGTGCGCGGACCCGCCTCAGCAGATGAGATCAGGGGCCGAGGGAGGAGGAGGTTTACGCTGTGCCGGCCGAGCTGGTTGTGGACGGCACGTCCGCCTTCTTCGCGCTGGCCGTGGACCACGTGCGGCCGCCATCAGATATTAGCATCTGCCACCTGATGTGCTAGCTGACCAGCTGCGCTGCGACAGCCGCGACATGAGCCCGAACTCATGACGAAGGGAAGTATCGGCCAGGAGTTCGTCCTCGACATCATGGAGGAGGAGCTCGCGTACAAATGCTCCGCAGTGAGGTTGAGCGAAAAGCGGCACAAGAAGACGGTGCCGAGCTCCAGCTAGAGCAAGCTCAAAAGGACAACGACGACGCCAATGAGTGACCCACTCGGCGTCGTATGCCCGAGCTGTGTTCGCGAACGCGTCGGACGACTCGCATATCGCGAACTATGTTCGCGACTGCTACACAGTGGATCAGAGAGAGAGAGAGAGAGAGCGAGGAAAGAGAGAGAGAGAGAGAGAAAACAACAAAGAGCGAGCGAGATCGTGAGAGGGAGAGATATAGAAGTATGAATCTCCTCGCACATCACGAACTATGTTCGCGAATGCGACGTAGTGAGTCATGCCAGTGAGGGGCTGTCTCCATGAACTATTGTCGTGGGGCGGCAGGCCGTCGCGCGTGGACAATTCGTATCTTGTGTCATGTGCTCCACCAAGTGTCAGCTGCAAACGTTTCGGTTCAGCTGGGACAGCAATTATTATTAAGAGCCTTGTGAGTAGAAGGCTCCCTGGCACTTTGTAAACAAAAAGGACAACACAAGGGGGTGGTCAATCGACCCGCCTACTCTGTACTGTCAGTCGCGCAACTGTTTGTGGTCTGTCCGTTGTGGCGCGTTGGTGGCCTGGACGGCTTGCGTCCGGACGACCAGCGAGACGCGACGGACCCTAATTGAGCACTACACTCGACTTGTAGGTCAGCGGTGCAGCGTCGCAGTGAATAAGGGCAGCTGGCATGTGCGGGTCCCTTGGCATATGGTTCCACGGATCCATGTACGCGCCCGCTTTAGACTGTTTTTGCACATCGCTGTACACGTCTCGTTCACAAAAACACCTCGTTCACCATCCGATTTGAATATCTAGTCTCCCCGTCTCCTCTTCTTCCTCCTCCTCCTCATCCCCTCCCTCCTCCTCTTCCCTTCGTTCCTCCTCCTCCTCTTCCTCTCCTCCTTTTCCTCCTCCTCCTCCTCCTCCTCCTCCTCCTCCTCCTCATCCTCCTACCTCTCTGCCTCCTCCTCCTCCTCCCCGGGCATTGCCCCCCCCCCCCCCCTTCCGGAGATCTCCCTGGAGGCCTTCGCGGGCTTCACGAGGCCAACACAATGTCCAAAACACGTTCACCAGGAGCTTTGATAAGTACGGGGGTCGATACAATGTGGGGGTCACCATGGAGGCTTAAGATAAGGATGAGTTGCTCCAGAGCGTTCCGGGATGGTTTGGCAAGGGCGTGGCCGTCGATACACCCCCCAGAACTTTTGGGCCGCAGAGATTCTCAATTTATCCTTATCCGACTTTGTCCTCGTCCTGGTTTCGCCTTAGTCAATGTAAACGGGGTCAGCCATAGCGCGGGATCTCGCAGGATTTTGCGCGGCCAGGGTTGTATTGACCCTGGGGTGCTGCGCAGGATCCTGCATGATTTCGCAGGTTCCTGCGAAGCCAGACCCACCCAGGTTTACACTGACCTGGGTCAGTAAAAGCCCAGCACGCGCCTTTCATAATGAAGGATGACGATTAATAAACGACCGGGGGTCGTGTTCACGCGGCGGCGCCCGGGATGGCGATTAGAAAAAACCGGCCGCGGGCTGGAAAACGTATTTTGTTGGAATCGTCCTCCTCCAGTCAGAACCTTGTGCAGAAATAGCAGGAAACGATTTGTTTCCATCGTTCTCTCCTATTTTTTGATGAATCGTCATCCCGCACTATGCACTCGCATCCCTGAGGCGATCTCACGACGGGAGCGCTTCCGACAGACTTCGGCCTCCCGGGGCCTTCGCTGGACCCCTAGAGGAGCATCCCAAAGACGCCTCGGACCGAGAAGTTGGCCTCGGGGCAGTGGTGTGGGTTTCGGGGGATGGCCGCCTCTTGAAGAGTCAAGATGTTGGATGTCTGGGTTCGCGAACCCTCGAGCATCTATCTCCCCATGCATCCGACGTCGCGATTTTGCTCGCAGCGCGGAGCCCAGGGGTCCCGACCCATCTCGCAGGAGTGGCTTTCCACCCCGAGCTGGTTTCTGACCGATGCCCCGTGACGAGACCCGTTTGGGCCTCTGGAGGCCGAAACTGGCGACAGTCTTCCGTCGTGATTCTTTCGCGACGCGCAGAGGCGGCATCACCCAACCATATTTGTAGTATTTGCGTGTTGGCCCCGCATGGGCGACGAGTTGTCTCAGAAACCTTCTCATGCAAGCTCGGCGGCGGGCGCTTTCCGGTCGCTCCGACTGGGTAGCAAAATACGCACGTTTGCATGACATTTGCGGCTCGGACGTGTTTATCTTCAGGAGGGAAAAAACACACAGACACAATGAATCGTCGACTCCCAGGAAACAATGGGGGAATATGGGAAGTGGGGGGGAAGACGAAAATCCAGAAAGCATGGACACATATGGGGAATCCTTGGAATTTCGTGTATCTATTTGTGTGTGTGTGTGTCCCAGGGCCCCTTCATACCCCACAGACGCACATACGGTCGGGAACTCTGGCTTAGCGAGCCGCGCCGCTGGCTCTGGCCGGCCACGCTCTGGCGCGAAACGCTAGCCACGTCCCAGTCCCAGCCCCAGCCGGTAGCCGCCCGAGCCTTCTCCAGCCTCCCACCCCGCGGAGCGGAGTGACACGCCATCCACTCGCAAGGTGTACAGTCGGGGCCCTGACCGCCGCGGCTGCGGAGGAGGCGGGGTCGGCGGCCGCGGCGCTGCGGCGGCGGCGGCGGCGCCACTCCCCTGACGCGAGGCGCCGCCCGCTGACCTCGCCGCTGCGGCCAGAGCGCCAGAGGCGTGGGCTGGCCTCCATACGACGCCGCCGCCGCGTCGTCGCCGCCGTCGTCGCCGCAGCCGTCGCGCGCGGGGCGGCGGAGGAGCGGGTCCATGCCGATCCAATCCATCCGCGTCGACACATCGATTCCGGCCAGCCCGGGCCGATTCGATTCCCATCTTCCGACAATCCGATGTGCGGGTCGATGTTCGCATGGCGTTGTTGTGCATCCTGGCCGGGCCGATCCGATTCGCTCTCAATTCCGTGCCCATGCAGCCCGATCCGATGTACATCCTCACTCGATCCGATTTCCCTATTCGATGTTGACTGATCCAGGCGGAGGCACGATCGCCTGTGCAGGACGCCGCCGCCTTTGCCGCCGCCGCCGCCTTGGCCGCCGCCTTGGCCGCCGCCTTTGCCGCCGCCGCCGCTGGCGACTTTACCGCCGGCTTCGCCGCCGCCGCCGCTGCGGTCGCCGTCATCGTCACCGTCCTCATCGCGGGTGGAGCCAGGAGGTGTTTCGGGTCTTCTCATCGGTTTTGCGATGGCCTCCGAGGTGATCGGAGGCCATCGTGTGGTTGCCGCCGCCGCCGTCATGTCGCCACCGCCGCCCACTTTGTCTCCGCCCTCGATGCCTCTGGCCCCGCGGCCGCGGCGGCGGCGACGGCAGCAGCGGCGGTGGAACCGTTCGACGGTTCTTGATGTTATGCTTCGGGGGACCCCAAGGTGCTCGCCGTGGGCTGTATCGCGCGCAGCACGAGGAGGAAGAGGCTGAGGACGATAGCTGAGAATGAGACGACAGATGTATTTCCCACAATCAACGTTTGCACTTACAGTTTCTTGCTCAGCGTCTCAAGATCTTGGATGGGTGTGCCTGGATTTCGTCTGGTGCCCAGTTGGTGGCCGCCTTTGGCCACCTCGTGGCCGCCCCGTGCGCTGGGTGGGTGTGCCGGGTCTCGCCTGCCGACTTCTTCGAGGCGGTGGAGGCCGTCGGCGAGTGGCCAAGCGAGCTGGTTGAGCCAGAGGGGCTCTTCCTGCCGAAGCCTGGCGGTGGCACGACGCCCTTGGACAGGCGGCTCCTCTGGCTGCTGCCGATCTTGTACCGCCTGTGGGCGGCGGGGCGTGCCCGCGAGTTCGCACGCTGGCGGCTGAGCTGGGCAGGGGCGGATGTCCAATTGGGGGCTGAAGAGCTCGCCTGGGAGCTCGCCCTTGAATTGGAAACAGCAGAGGCGATGTCCGAATCCATCGCCGGAGCCGCACTTGACTGGTGCAAGGCGTATGACCAGGTAAACTTGGAGTCGCTGCCAGGCCTGCTGCGGCGGGCAGGGCTGCCGGACTGGCTCGTGAAGCCAGCTCTCAGCGCCCACAAGGCCCGCCGGCGGATTCGCGTCGGGCGCGCAATCGGCTCGCCGTGGTCGCCCAACTCTGGTCTGCTCCCAGGGTGCGCCCTAGCTGTGTTCTTCCTCAGCGTCCTGACGCTCCCATGGCACTGGCGTGCTGGGGCCTTGGAGCCAAGGCTCCGCCGACGCATCTACGTGGACGATTTCACGCTGTGGATGCGCGCGCCGGCCGAGGAGGCAGGCGAGGCGGCAGAGGCCGTCCAGGGCGCCCTGGCCGTGACGCTGGATTTCGAGTCCGCGATGGGGTGGGAGCTCAACCGAAGGAAGAACCAGCAGTTTGCCAACACCCGCGAGGTGCGACGCTGGCTTGCCGCGCAGACTCCGGCGGTGGCGGCCGGCACCATTATCCGGGACCTCGGGGTGGTTGGAGTCGCTGGCGAAGGCGGGCGCAGCGCCGTGGCAGGGGGCGAATAGCTGACGCCAGAACCGCTTTGGCCGCATCGCGCGCATCCCCGTCGGCTTCGGCCAGAGATGCCTGCTTGGCGCGGCGGCGGGCACGGCTGCCGGGCTGTACGGCGCGGCATGCGGCCGTGCGCCAGAACGCGAGCTGCGGGGGCTCCGCGCGGCCGCCCAGCACGCGGCGTGCCGTCGCGGCGGTTTCCGGGCGGCCGCGGAGATCGTTTTCGGCGTGTTCAATCCCAGCTGGCGCCTCGACCCAGCCGCCGTTGCGACCATTGCCCCGCTCTGGCACATCACGAAGGCGATCCGCCGCGGCCGTTTCCCAGCGCAGCTGTGGCGCAGCGCAGCTGGCGCCATCGCGGCTGGGCACCGCGGCAGAACGGGCCGATCGCGGCGCCCGTGCGCAGCCTTGCGGAGCGGCAGTTTTCCACGACGTCGAAAGCTGGACGGGCGTCCCAGCAGCGCTGGCGGGGTGGCGCCCCGCAGAGCACGCATTGCAGGATTCCCGTGGTCTGCTCCTGGCGGCTTGGGCCCGCCGCGAAGCAGCTGCGGTTGCCGCCCGCCGCGGCGACGTGGTGCACCTCGCCGGCGTGATAGGCCGCTGGGCTACCCGCAGGTTGCTGGAGGAGGGGCAGCTCGCGCCAGACCTGGCAGGTGCACTACGCACGGTGCTCGCAGGCGTCGTCGTCACGCAAACGGTTGTGGCCAAGTGGGGCAAACCGACGTTGTGCCCCCACTGCCAGACGGCCTACGAGGATCCTGACCACCGTTTCTGGCAGTGCCCGTGCTGGCAGGAGGCGAGGGCGACCGCCCTGCGAGGCACTGGGTTTCGCCTCGAGGACCTCTGCGCAGTCCTGCCGCCCGGCACCGCTCTCACGGGTGTCCTTCCCGAGGACCCTTTCCTCAGCGCGTTGGCCGAGGCAGCCCGCTAGCCCATCGTGCCCCCGCCGTTACCCGCTGTTCAGCTCGACCTGCAGCAGCGCCCGCCGCGGCGGCGCGCCTGGACAGATGGCGCTTGCCAGCGGCCGACGGACCCACTCCCGCCCAGGGTGGGTTGGGGAGTGCGGATCGACGGCCCCGACGGCGTGCAGGATGGCAGCGGACCCGTCGACGGGCCCCAGACAGCGCAGAGGGCGGAGCTGACAGCCGCCATGAATGCGCTGAGCCTCGCGGCGGGCCCCGTTGAGGTGACCACCGGTTCCCGATTCGTCAGCAATGGGGTCGCGGCGCTCCGGGCGGGGGCTTCCCCGACGGAATGGGCGCACGCAGAGCTCTGGGAGACGCTGGCCCCCCACTGCCTGCACGGGGTCCTCGTCGCGCGGTGGGTCAAAGGGCACCTAGACGCGGCCAGCGCCCGGGCCCGCGGCGTGGCCGACGACGACCGCTTTGGCAATGTGGCGGCTGACCAGCTCGCGGGCGTCGCCGCGCGCTCGCGGCTCCCGCCGCCAGCTCTGGTCACGGGGCGGGACAACCGTCTGCGCGCCCTGGGCATCGCGCAGCGGATGCTGGCTGAGGTGGAGCTGGCCGCCTTGAAGGTCAACCACAGCGGCGCGGGCGTGGCCCCGCGGGCCCGCAGGCCACTGCGCTGGCGCCGCGGCCGGCGGGGCGTGCTCGGTGCGCAGCCAGGTGGGTCGCCGCAGGGCCCACCCCCCGCGGCCGCTGCCGTGCTGGCGCCGCGGGCCAAGCGTGCGGCGGCGACGGGAGGGCCCGGTGTGCCGCCCTGTTCGCCGGGCGAGCGTGGTTGCCGCACGCTGCTTCACAAGGCCCAGGGTGGGTGGCTTGCGTGCGCTGCGGGGCGTCGGCGCCAACGTGGCCGCGGCTGGCGGCGTCGCCCTGCGCGGGCTGGGCCGCCGCGCTGCCGCCTGGGGCGGCAGCCCTGCTGCTTCTGCCCGTCGTCCGGGCTGGCGGGCGCGAGGCCGCCTGGCGCGAGGCGCTGCAGGCGCGCCTAGTGCAGCGCCCAGGGCCACCGGACTGATTCGCAGCTCGGGCGGGCTGCGCGCTTGCCGCGTCCTCCCTGCCCCCCCGGCCCCTTCCTCTTACGTCGTCTTCGTCAGTCGTTCCCTCGTCTTGCCGCTGGGCTCCGCTGCGATGGTAAAAAAGTGCCAGGGTCTCGCCTGTTGCCTTGCTGGTGGCCGCCGCTGGCCGCCTCATGGCCGCTCCGTTCTCTGGCTGTGTCAGCTGGGGTTGCGCCAGGTGCCTGGTTGGTGGCCGCCGCCCCGCGACCGCTTCGCGCGTTGTGGGAGCCGCGTAGCTCGCACCGCATGGCTTGCACCACGTTGGCTTGCAGAGCATAGCTTGCACCGCATGGCTTGCACCTCAAAGCGCTAGCCACATGGCCTGCACCACATGGCTTGCACGCACAGCTCGCACCACATAATTTGTACCACAAAGAGTGCATCGCATAGCTTGCACCAGATGGCTTGCACCACGTACGTTACACCAGCTAGTTTGCACCACATAGTTGGCACCAGGTCGCTTACATCGCATAACGTGCCCCAGAAATCGTGCACTATGAATAGTTAAATGCGTACAAAGTTATAAGCATGTCTACAATTTCATGTATGCATGTAATTTATATACGCGCTAACACTCAGACGTGTATATGCACAAACATATATATATACACACATATTATGCATTGACATGTGTGTATACACGAGATGCGTACACACATATATATATATATAGACAGAGAGAGAGAGAGAGAGAGAGAGAGAGAGAGAGAGAGAGATAAAGAGATAAAAAAGAAATAAAGAAATAAAGAAAGAGAGAAAGAGAGAGATATTCCACGACCGCAGCTGCCTCTCAGTTCTGCGCCCTTGCGCAGGCTGCCGCGGGCCCCACGCCGTTGCCCGAGGCGGGCTCGGCCCGAGGCGGGGGCCGTCCTCGGCCGCAGCCGCCGCCCGCCGCGCGCCGCGACGCTCCCCTCTGCCGCCCTGCCGCCCGTGCCGCCGCCGCCGCGGCGGGCCACCGTGGCCCGTCGGTGGCCCGTCGGCAGCTCGTCGGGAGAGCGTCGGTGGCCAGCCGGCCGCCCGTCGGTGGCCCGACGGTGGCCCTGCGCAGGTGTGTGTGTGTGTGTGTGCGTGTGGCCTGTCCTGTCGTTGTTGTGGCCTCCGCCATTCTTTCCCCGAGTGCCTGGGACTCGACGTGCGTATTTGTGCTTGTGTTTGTGTGTGGGTGTGTGCTTGTGTGAGTGAGTGAGTGAGTGAGTGAGTGAGTGTGTGTGTGTGTGTGTGTTTGGCTCCACTGCGCCACGCTTTCTGGCCTCGGCCTGCCACTGCTCGCGCTGTTCTCCTGGCCCTTGGCATGGTCTCCTCTTCTCGTGGCGGCTTTCCCCTTCCCCCGCCCCCGCGTGCCCCTTCGCGCATGCCCCCTCGCGAGCGTCGCCGTCGGATCCCCCACGTGTGGATCCGGCTTCTCCCTGCTGCGTGGCCTGGCCCAGCCCGCGCGCGTTGTCTCCGCCTGGCCCTGTTCTGCGCCGCGCCGCCGCGCGCGTGGCCGCGACGCCAACTACGAGTGTATGTGTGTGTGTGTGTGTGTGCGTACGCATGTGTGTTTGTGTGCGTGCGTGCCCGGCTCTTCGACTGCCTCCGCCGCGTCGCTGCGCGCGTGGCCGCGACGCCAAAAGTGTGTCAGCGCGATGCTGAGCACGGATGCAGGACGCACTGGCTTGATCATGATGGGGCTTGACACTGAAGTTGCGGAGTGGTGCGTCAGTGCCGACTTGGATTGCACCAAACAGGTTAACGGAAATAGGAGGGCAGCGAAGTGATGCGGCGAATGCCAGTACAATCTGCAGCCGCATGTTTCTGAGGCCTTCTCACCAGTCCTAGTTACTGGCGTGGCGGAGAGAATGGGGCCCATGCCAGGGTTGGCCATGGCCAGCACTGCATGCGATGAGCGCGGGGGCACCTGGGGTTTAACCGCATGCCGATGATAATAAAGGGACCCCCCCCCTTCAGTGTTTAGAGTTGATTATCGTCGCCCTATACAAAATTCAAATTGGGCGGCGAGCGCTGAGGCCGAACTTCATTATCACCTCGAAACGCTATGTTGAGATAGCAACATCAAGCGATGTTGATATAGCAACATCAAGCGAAGCGATCACACTTTTTCAGGATGTGTCAAGCGAAACCAATAATTTTGGGAGGCAGACTCAAACGAAACGAGCAATGTTCTTATTATTATTCTACTTTCCTTTTCTTCTTTTATATTTCTATCTGTCCTCACGCTCGCCTGAACTTTTTTATCCCTGGGGTTGATTATCCATGGAAAATGAAGCACATGAGCTACCCTACACGAGCACTTAAAAAATCAATTTTCATAAAGCGTTTGTAAATTAAAATTGATAGATTTGGAACTTTGGATTTTTCCTTTCTTCGTCCTCTTCTTATTCTCCTCTTCTTCTTCTTTCTTATTATTCTTCTACTGTATTCTTCTTCTTTTATATTTCTCTCTGTCCCCACGCTCGCCTGAACTTTTTTATCTCTGGGGTTGATTATCCATGGAAATTGAGGCACATGAGCTACCCTACACGAGCACTTACAAAAAACAATTTTCATGAGAGATAAGCCATTGTTGAGGATATTTCTATGAAAACTAAACGCCAAGGATGTCTCAAAACGTGCTCGGCTTGGTCTCCTCTTGATCATCTCTTACTTCGAGATTATGCTGAGGTCTGCTGGGCTACTTTTATTATCTCTCCCTGAACCCCGAACTTTATTTTCCCCTAGTGTTTATTCTCACGGGCATGAGGTTACACTCCGAGGCGCGGGGGCACCCGGGATTGCAATTCCAGTTTTCAACTCCGGGCCCCTGGGGTTCAAACTCCGAGGTCAAAGCAGCCTCATTGCGAATTGCGAATCGCAGATCCGCTGCGTGCAGCCTTCAGCAGGTCACATGCATTCAACTCGAGACGCCTGGGGCCGGACAAGATGAGGGGCATCTCATATTGCGTGGTCAAGCATCTCACGTTCGCGTTGGAAGTGCGTTCGACTCAGAGGAACAATGGGTTACATGTTTTCCTCGAACACCTCGCGGGAGCCTCAAGCTGGACCGCGTCGTCAGCGCAGAGGCATGTTAAGCGTGAAAGTGTGCGAACACATGAAGGCGATGGGTGCTGCCATGACTTCATGCAGGCGTGAACGGGGAGGATATCCCTGCGAAGAAACCCATTTGGTTCATGACCAACAGCCCGTTGCATCGGAAGGGCCCCCAGTGCGGAATGTCAATGTCAGTATTGGCTTATCGAGTCAAGCACAGGAGGCAGAACGAGGAGATCAGAGGTATATCCGGACCGACTTTGTCGAGCTGTACTTGAAGGCACAGTTCACCAGATGACGGCCGAAGATCGATTGGGGGTCTCCTTCAGAACCTGTGTTCTCGATTGGAGCGAACCAGACGAACGACTGTAAAATTACCCTGCGACGTACCCAACCCTTTTATACACGTGGCGTTTATATTCAGGACCACTTAATGCTGACTGGCATTCTGAAGGACCCGCAGTGCGCAAGAAGAGCACTCAGAAGTGAAATCAGAAGAGAGCATCAAGAAGAGGAACAGCAAACATACAACATGGAAGCACAAGGGCGTTGAAAGAAACACAAAAGCGGGGGGCGGCGAGGGCTAAACCAGAACATCGGTTTAACTCAGCAGCGCGCTGCGCTGAAAGAGGCACATGCATGAGGTGCATAGTGGGGGCGGAGACTCACCCAAAAGTGCAAACAAAAGGGCGCGGCAGCGAACCCAAGGAAATGAACCCAAACGTGGAAGCGAAAGGTCGCGGCCTCGAGGATAAGCAGGAGCACCCAGTCACCGCGTGGGAGTTACCTCGGCTGGGCCTCCCAGGAGCCCACGAACGTGGCGACGGTTGCGCAGATCGCAAGCCCCCCAGGGGGCGGCGAGGTACCGAGGTGATCGGCGTGGGACGTACCTCCGCTGGGCCTCCAGGAGCCCACGACAGTGGCGACAGTTGCGCAGATTGCAAGCCCCCCAGGGGGCGGCGAGGTACCGAGGTGATCCGCGTGGGACGTACCTCCGCTGGGCCTCCCAGGAGCCCACGAAAGTGGCCACAGTTGCGCAGATCGCAAGCCCCCCAGGGGGCGGCGAGGTACCGAGGTGATCCGCGTGGAACGTACCTCCGCTGGGCCTCCCAGCAGCTCACGAAAGTGGCGACAGTTGCGCAGATCGCAGACGGCACGAGAGAAGAGGAGAAGGGAACACAGGAGACAGGAGAGACGGAGGAGAGGAGGAGAGGAGGAGGAGGAGGTGGAGACCACACCTCTCTATCCAGAACGCGTACCCAACACCACAGGAGGGTTGGGAGTAATCAGACAGGGCACGAACCGAATGGATGTTGAGATGTGCCTGCGTGAACCTGGAGCACACAAGGTAAGGCCACATCTCGCCTCATGCTTCCAGGAAGCTCAGGACCAACATGGGGTGCATGCCTGCGCAGACTTGCACAGGATTTGAACGCCGGCCAGGTACTCCAGGACAGGGGCTTAGAGATATTGAAGGAAAAGCAGCGGAGGAGATAATTTAGGGGAGGAGCGCGCAACGTCGCCACTAAATTTACCTACCGGGTTACCCGGGACGTCCAGCCTCACCAATGGATCCGCGGGGCGCGCCAACACTAGGGGCGGTTGAAAGTTCCAGGGGCGTGCGAGGCAAGTGGGAGCGCTAGTGACGCGCAGCCAACGTCAGGAAGTGAGTTTGATCCAGAACTCATGGTGAATCCTCGTGAGGACGGGGTGGGTCGACTTAGGAAACACGAGGTCTACGAGAAAGTATAGGGCATCAGCATTGGACGCGAGGCCAATCCTGAGTACCGACCCCGGCTGGTGGCCCAGCAAGTTAAGTACAAGTCCGAAGAAAAGAAGATCTTATCACCCGCTCCTTCAGTAGGAACCCAGCAGTTGCTAGTCTCTGCGGCTGTTACCGAGGGGTTTGGGCATAATCGTTGGGTGCGTGAGAAGGGCTACAGCTGGCGCTTACAGACGTTAAGCGTAAATGCCTCTGCACTAAGGCCAGAAAGGAAATGTTCAGCAGGTTGCCCGTGGATAATCGTGAGGTGGGTGTGTCTGGAAGACTACTGAAGTCCATGTGCGGCACTCGGGGCGCCGACAGCCACTGCGAGGATGTTTGCATGGATTTGCATGTGATAGTGGGTCTGACAACGGGGACGCATCGCCATGCGCGTTTAAACATAGGACAAGGCGGGCCTGGCTCACAGTGCACGTGGACGCATTCGCTTTAAGTTGAAGTTCGAATGCGGGAAGGCTCGGGCAAGGGCCAAAAGGTTTGATGGCGATCAGGTTTCTGAACCGAGTTGCGGAGTGGAGCCGGGAGGGTTTGCGGTCCGAGGGTGGTAGAGGCATGCTGAGATAGTTGTTATATAGTTTGACCTGGAGCAGTACATAGTAAGTTGTGTGATGCCAGGCGCAAAGCAGGCCCGCGAAGAAGACGACCAGGAGCCCCTGCCGAGGAACCATGAGGTTAAGAAATTCAGAGCTCTAGTGGCTAGGGCAAATTACGTCGAACTGGACCGCTCCGAGATGTAGTTCGTAATCAAAGAACTTGCGCGTTCTATACCAGCCCCTGCCAGAGGTGCATAGAACAGTCGTGCGACATGGGTGAAGTACTTCAAGAACCACGAGAGGTGTGGATATTAGTATCTGTATCAAGAGCACCCTAGGGAGCAAACTGTGTGGATCGATACCGACCGCGCAGGTTGCAGGAAAACGCGGAAATCGGCCAGCGGAGGCACCGTGAAGTGGGGATCACATCTCAGAAAGCAGTGGAGTTATACTCAGAGCGTGTAGCACTGTTTGCTAGTGAAGCGGTATATTACGGAATGGTTAAAGGCGCCTCAGTGATGTTAGGACTGCAAGTGGTCCTCCAGGACTTCGACGGTAAGTGTGGTATATCATTATAGAGCGATGCGGGTGCAACCGTTGCCATTGCGAGAGCGCACGGACTGGGAAAGGTACAACGTATCGAAGTCCGCCAGCTTCGGTAACACATGAGAAATTATTGACGCTGTGCATGAACTGGCACCCACCACGACATGTTTGTTACACACATGTCTATATTTACACCAACATACATACAAACATATCAGATTTGCCATCGCGTGCCGCAATGCCGGAATCTTGCGCTCAGGATCAGTCGAGATTTTTGTGTTCGATTGCGTGGTCTTATTTTGACATAGCAGAAGGTAATCATATTTTTGTCTTGCGTGGTGCCCTGCGACTCTGAGAAACAGTGTATCGCGTGTTGGGAAGACCCCGCACGTTCACGCCCTCAGCATAGTTGCCTTCTGCTTGCACCAGTTCGGCCATCATCTGCTTTCGGTGCACGTCTGGACATGCTAAAATGGAGTCCTGGTACTGATGCGCCGTATACTGGCCTAGAGTTCTCATCATATCCAGTCGCTTTCGATTTTATATTCCACCCGTCTCCACACTTTGCTTATCAGCCGAAAGGGGGGCGTAAAGTTATGGCGTTGCGTCTGGGCGAGCAGGTCATGCTTCAATTGTGTAGTTCTTCTTTTCTTTGCAGGGAACTGATTTTCTACAGGGGTGAGTGCTCGTCGACCGACGCCGCTTAGCTCAAATCAGAGTGAGGGGGCCGAACGGTCATTCATTGTCCCTGGGTGCGTGGCTGAAAAGGGAATCCGTGGTGAGGATCAGGCTTGTTGTTGCTGTCGTCGTGGTCCCCCCTGCGACCCACCCCGCGACCCACCAGCGACCCACCCAGCGACTCACCCCGCGACCCACCCCGCGACCCACCCAGCGACCCACCCCGCGACCCAACCGCGACCCACCAGCGACCTACTCCGTGACCCGCCCGCGGCCCATCCGCGGCCCACCCCGCGACCCACCCCGCGACCCACCCGCGACCCACCTTGCGACCCACCCCGCGACCCACCCCGCGACCCAGCCCGTGACCCACCCCGCGACCCACCCGCGACTCACTCGCGACCCACCCCGCGACCCACCCGTGACCCACCCGCGAACCATACGCGACCCACACGCGACCCACCCGCGACCCGGCCCGCGACCCACCCGCGACACACCCGCGACCCACCCCGCGATCCACCCACATTGCTTTAACGAAAAGATCGGGGCCTGCGGTGGAGTCACTGCCTGCAGCGGGCTTGTTCAGAGCTTCGCAGACTGACGACGTCTTTGTCGCCCCCTCACTCTTATCCGCAACTGTGTTTTGTTTTGCTTTGTCGTGAAAAAAGGCTTCTACCATATTTTCAGAAAGTGGAGAGGATGTCCGCTTGCATCGAGGGTAATCGTCGCCGAAGGCGAGGCGTTTGCTGGAGTGCCCCGTACGTCTCAATTCGTGCGCCGCGCGTGGCGACAGCGCCCTTGCCAGATACACGCCGGAACCGTGGAGACGGGAGGACGCCCTACCTGCAGGGCTTCGGGGGCCCATGAGCAGGCCCACGCAGACCCTGCAGAGGTCCCAGGCGACCGCTACCCAGGCCTCGTCGTCCCCATTCTGGGCCTTCGAGGAGGCCCCCGTCGCCACGGGTGGATTCGCCTCGAAGTCCGGTTCAAAGCGCACCCGGGAGAGGGCCGGGCACATTTCTGGTGCTCCCAGAGGTCCGTCCGAGGCGCCGGGCCGCCTGGAAGGGAGGGGGTTGAACGGGAGGGGGGGCACGAAACGGGGAGGATACGTTCCTCGGAGGAACGTATCCTCCCCGTTTCTTGCCCCCCTCCCTTTTAAATTTTGTTCCTGGCCCAGTTCCAGGAGGCGCCGCGGAGTATAACTTCCTCCGTCTTTTTTCCTGTTGCTGCTGCTGCTGCTGCTGCTGGTGCTGCTGCTTCTGCTCATGGCCACCCTGGCTCGAACCGCGCATATATGCGCTGCAGGCGTCCAGCCCCTGCGCCGCGCCAGCAGCACTCCCCGCGGGCTGGCCCGATGGAGGGCCCGGGATCTCCACTCGAGCCGCAGTCGGCCGATGCCAGCCTCGAGGCGGGCGGCCACCCCTGGGACACGTGAGCGACGGATCGAAACGGGGCCGTTCTCACCGACATCGAGAGGCGCAAGCTGCCCGCATACGGCCGCACGTGAGCGCCCTCGTGCCCACTGTGGCGTGTCGCGCTGGCGGTCCGCGCAGGCCACCCCCGCACGAGGTCGCCGTGCGGTCTCGTGCAAGGCCCCGTCCTTTCTGTTGTCGCTCAGGTGCGGCACCCCCGTGCTCCTGGCGCCCGTCGGCTGCAGGCCGTCGTCTCCCTCGACGGAGCTCGGAGGAGAATTCCCTGAGGGCCTGAGCGGCGCGGAGGCGGCGTGGCCGAAGATTCCCACGCCCGCAGACCCGTGGCTGCTGCCTGGCGGTTCGCGGACCATGTGTGGAGGCATGGCTGGGAGAACAATTATCATAATAAGCATAATATTAGTACTAGTAATAAGAACAGCAATGCTAATACTAATGACCCTATCAGTAGTAATGACACTAATGGTGATACTAGCCGTAATAGTACGATTAGTATTAGTAATCACAATATCTATAATGCTATCAATAATACAAGCAATACTTATACTAGTCGTAACGAAAACACTGAGACTACGAATTGTAGCAATAACACACCATCACATACGATTCAGAACAACAATAATAATACCAAGAGTCAGAAGAATAATAGGAATAATAATAAGAACAAGGGACGGCATAAGCAACCGTTCGGAGCTCCTTAGAAAGGTTACGGTCGGAATATGTTGCTTTGCGTGACGGTCCGCCAGTTCTGGCCCACCACTTTTCGGCGCGACACGCTGTCCACGCCCTGCTCCCCAGGAGACAACGTTCCGAGTCTTTCGAAGCCTCCCGGCCGGCGGAGCGGAACGACACGCCATGCGCTCGCCAGGCATAGCGTGTCGCCGTGGCCGCCGCTGCGACACGCTGCAAGCAAGTTTTTTGCCGCATGTTTGTGCAGCTGCTGTTTCCTCCAGGGAGATGCCTGACGCGGCCCTGGACGTGGGGAAGCAGCAGCGACGAGGTGGCGTCGGACGGCGGTTCCTCGAGCGGCAGCTCCTCGCTGGAGTCGGAGGCAGAGGTGGACAGAGCAGGAGCGCCAGCCACATTCACCGATCATCATCAGCAGCAGCAGCAGCAGCAGCATCATGACCAAATCATCGTCGTTATCATAATCGTTATCATCATCCATCATCTTCTTTAGCACGAACGTCAGCATTTGCATCAATGACATTAGCATCAACAACATCAGCATCATCATCAGCATCATTATCGTCATCAGCGCCGATATCACCACCATCAACACCATCATCAGCGCATCATCATCTTTTTCAGCATCATCAACACATCATCACCACCATCACCAGGACCATCAGCCTCGTCATTACCATCAACACCATCAACACCAATATTGTCAGCCTCATCATCACTACCAACGCCATCAGCATCATCATTATCATCAGCATCAGCATCCTCATCATAATCGTCATCATCAGCATCATCATCAGTATCCTCATCCTCATCCTCATCATCATCATCACCATCATCATCACCATCATCATCACCATCATCATCATCATCGTCAGCATCATCATCATCATCATCATCATCAGCAGGAGCTTCCGCCAGAGGCCCGACCTTCATCGACCTGGGCCACCCCCACGCGAGGCTCCTGCTGCTGCTCCTCGGGGGCCGCGGCGAGGATGGCTGGAGCGCCTGACGCCGCCTGGGCCTCTCCACGGGCGGCTCCCGGTGCCGCCGCGAGCCGTGCCGCGCTGGGCGGCGGCTCTCTGGCCCGTGGCCGCCGAGGCCTGTGGCCTGTTGGAGGCCGGCAGGGAGGAGTCCGGGGTGGCCCAGCACGGGTTCCAGCCAGCAGGGCGGGGGGGCGGGTTTTAGCAGCCTGGAACATGTCCCTACCCCTATGCTGGGCACCTCCTCATCACGGTGCCAATCTCGGGGATTCCCTTGTTTTCTGAGGGTGCATCCCCAAGATTGTCGTCGCCTTTTGGCGTGTCGATCTTAGGGATAGGGATACGTTCAGAGCCCCGAATCATCAGGGGTAACTCGGGTCAGGGCTAACTCGGGTTCGTTTTTCGGGAATCCGAACCCGACTTACCCCGGACCCGAGATACCCCGGATAATTCGGGCGTCCAGAGCCCCGAATCATCAGGGGTACCTCGGGTCAGGGGTAACTCGGGTTCCTTTTTTCGGGAATCCAAGCCCGAGTTACCCCGGACCCGAGTTATCCCGGATAACTCGGGCGCCCAATACGTTCGAGGATGGTAAGGGCTCGAGGTTCTGCGGTCGAGAAGTTTGCTGGCCGTTTCCGTGCTCCGGGGCGCCCGCTTCTCGGGGCCCCCGGGGCCATCGAGAACGGATCGGGGGTGAACATTTGCACCAGATGATCCTTGAAGGGAGTAGTAGTAGTACTACTACTACTACTACTACTACTACTACTACTACTACTACTACTACTACTACTACTACTACTACTACTACTACTACTACTACTACTACTACTACTACTACTACTACTACTACTACTACTACTACTACTACTACTACTACTACTACTACTACTACTACTACTACTACTACTACTACTACTACTACTACTACTACTACTACTACTACTACTACTACTACTACTACTACTACTACTACTACTACTACTACTACTACTACTACTACTACTACTACTACTACTACTACTACTACTACTACTACTACTACTACTACTACTACTACTACTACTACTACTACTACTACTACTACTACTACTACTACTACTACTACTACTACTACTACTACTACTACTACTAACTACTACTAACTACTAACTACTAACTACTAACTACTAACTACTAACTACTACTACTACTACTACTACTACTACTACTACTACTACTACTACTACTACTACGTCTACTACGCCTACTACTACGACTACTACTACTACTAATAATGATAATAATAATAATACTAGTAATAATAGTAATAATAATAATAATATTAATAATGGCCCTTATCACCCCTTCTTGAGTGGAGTTGCCCGTATCACCCCTTCTCGAGAGACTTTCTCGACCCTCCAGCCGCATCCAAGCAGCCGGTGCGATCGCGATCTGCCCAGAAGGGCCGTGTGGATGACTGTATGGGTGCCTCTCGGGGTTTCCCCGTCTCACCGGCATGTTTGTGACCAGCATGCGCTGTTCCCACCGTCGCAGGACGTTCGCTCCCCCCTGCGAGCGTTTTGGCAGTCTGGCTTTGCGCGGCGTCGTTCTCAATCGGCCCGCCCGCCCGCGCGGTTGCCGCGTGCCCTGCTGATCGTGCAGCCGAATCCAGCCGCCAGGCTGCCAGCAGTTCTGGCTGCGGCGTCGAGGCCTTGGCTGGTCGTGCTCGCAGCGTTCGCCTGTGACTTCCGCATCTCAGCTAGAGAGAACGAGAGAGGGAGAGAGAGAGAGAGAACAACAACATCAAGGAGACAGAACAACCAAACCACGAGATGACAACAAAGAACAAGAGGGAACAAAGAACGAGGGAAGACAACAAACGAGAAAGAACAAGCAACGAGATAACAAAAACGAGAGAGAACACACACAAACAGCGAGATAGAAACAAGAGAGGGATAGAGAGAGAGAGAGAGAGAGAGAGAGCAAACAAAAGAGAACGAGAGACATGCGAATCTTGCTAGAAGGAGCCATGGGCCACGTCAGGGGGGGGTAGGCTTAGGGGGGATGCGCCGACCTCCAATGGCGCATGCATCGCCGATAGGGGCCCGATAGGCCCACTCCGGCCAGGGACGTGCGGATCCGCTATCGGGGACGTATCGCCGATGCATCGGCGATGTATCGCCGGTTCCAGCTCGATTTTCCCCCCCCTGAGCTGCTTCCCTCCCGCGTTGCCCCTCCAGGAGCAGCCACGGCCTTCGACGCCGATCATCTTGCATTCCGGCCGGGGTGCTGGCGCTTGCATTCCAGCCGGGGTGCCCAGGATGCCCATTTGCTGCGCGCGGGCCGTCTCGGACGCCAGCGCGGAAGCCGTCCTGACGGGAGCAGTCGCCTCTTTGCGGATCAGGAGTCCCAGACATTCGACGCCTGGAGTTCCTCCAGGCGTGGGCCCTCAGCCCTCTCGAATCCCTTCTCGGGGGCTGGGCTCGCATCCCGACTCGTTTTTTGCCGGCGGCCTTCTGGCCCGAAACGGCCCCCGCCGAAGGCCCCCAATTCAGAGAAAGAAGCTCTGGTCTCGGCCATTTCGAGCCGCCGCACGCCTGGGAAGCGTCTTGTTTGTTGTTCGGTGTCTTTCTTGATCTTTTTTGTTTTGCTCTCTCTCTCTCTCTCTCTCTCCCGCTCTCTTTCTATTTCTCTCTCTCTCTCTCTCTCGATTCCCCTCTTTCTCATGAGCCCCCGTGTGCCAACACGAATGCCGATCCTTCACCTTGCCCGGCGTCTGTGTGGGCTGAGGCGCTTGGCCTTTTGTGGGTGGCGGTTGGGCGCTGAAGTTGGCCCTTGTTGGGCCTGCGCCATCGACGCCGCGCTGCGGCGGACTCGAGGAGAGCATCCTCCGTGGCGCCTGCCACGCCAGCGCGTAGGGAGGCAGGCAGAGGTGTCAGGAGGGGAAAAAGCACACAGACACAATGATTCGTCGATTCCCAGAAAATATGGGAACATATGGGAAGTGGGGGGGAAGACAAAAACCCAGAAAACATGGGAAAATATGGGGAATCTTTTTATCTGTGCGTGTTTCTCTGTGCGTCCCAGGGCCCCTTCAAGGTGGTCCGGGGGGAGGACCGCGGAGGGGCGGCGAGAGGGAGAGGCAGCGCCCCGTGGGACCCTCCAGGGCGGGAGCCAGGTCGCCATGCCGGCAGAGTCCTTCTCTCCGGGCTCGGAGGCGGGCGAGGGGGACAGACAGGCAGGAGGTCCGAAGGGGGGGCACGTGGCCACAGGGACCACGGCCAAAAGGAGGCTGACGCCCTGGATCAAAGAGGCCGGCGGCGCGCGCAAGTGCGCTGGTGGCCACGCTGCCGCGACCAGCGCGGTCACATGTCACTTCTGCGCGGACAAGCACGGTTTCGCCTCGTTCTTCGTCTTGGCCCCAGGAGACAGTGAGTCGCCATGCTTCCAGAGGATCCGTTCGGTCGTACCACATGAGCACGCGGCAAAGGCCATGGGCGGCGAGTGCCCAAGGACGCGCATCCACACAATATCGGACCCCTTGCGCCCAGGTGCCAAGGGAGCAAGCAGCACGGTGATGCGAATTTCTGAATCAGGCCAGCGATCGAGAGCTTGAAGGCTGGATGGTTCAACCTGAGGAACACGCAGAAGAAGGAGTCGCCGTCGCAGCAGACTAAGACGATCGAGATAGCCATGGAAGCGGAGCTGGCGAAGCACAAGGACGCTCCAGTGGCGCCGAAGGTCCAGTTGGCGAAAGTCCAAGAGGCCATCCTGAATTACGAGTCTTTGGGGGCCGCAGTGTGCTTCGCGCTTGCCTTCTGCGGAGACAAGCAAATCATGCATGTGTGCCCGCGCTCCAAGGCGCCCCCCCCAAGCCGAAGAAGTGAGCGCGGTGCGCGGGGCCGACGCAGCTGAACGAGCCAGGGGGCGCCAGCGCCAGAGGCCATTGAAGGTGCGTGAACGAGAGGTGCGGCCGCAGGCGGGCGGAGAAGGGCGCAGACGCGTGCGAAAACCGCGCCAAACAGTCCCAGGGGCACAGGCCGGAGGATCAAGCTGACATGGTCTACTTCGGCCACGGAGCCCCAGAGCAGGAAGGCACCCTGACGGCCCTGTTGGCGGCCGCGCTGGAGTCCACCATCATCGCCGCGAGAGGTGAGGAGATCAAGGCAGATAGTGCGTAGGTGAAGGAGCTCGGCGCGGTCGTGAGCACCGTCGACTCCAGTGGCGAGGAGGCCTACAGAAAGCTTGTCAAACATGCGTCCACGCTCTCGGAGAAAAGCGCCCCCGCGAACGTGCCCAGGGACTTACAGATGCGCCCCTGTCGCGAGGGCGCGCGTCTCTCCCAGGACACGTTCGCCTCCCGCCCGCCCGAGGGCTGTGCCATGCTGAGCGATGTGAATCGCGACAAGATGACCGATTGCCTGCTCCCGTGTTTTGATATGTCGAACTCCAAGGGCAACCTGCAGACGGCCAAAACGGGCAGGGAGAAGGGGCGGCTCTCGAGGCCGCGGGGGCGAGCGCGCGAACGCCGGAGAGAAACCGGAGAGGGCCTGATCGAGCTCAACAGCAAGGTCTGACCGGAAGGTCGGCGGGGTCTGACGAGGCTCCTGGGCGACGGCGCCTCAGACGGCGGGCCGGGGTGGGGCGCCGCCATCGCGCAGAGAGAATGTCCGCCGGGCAGCCTGGGCAGTGGGCCACCGCGCGGTGGCGGCGCGGCGCGCCGCGGCGCCAGCTGGCCACGAGGCTGAGGAGGCGCAGCGCAAGTGCTTGCCTTCGCGGGCGGGGCTCCGCGCGACCCTTCGGGTCAGGGGCGTCGCCGGCGGGGGGGCGCGCGAGGCGGCCGCCGCGGGGCCCGGAGCGCGCCGGGCGCAGCGGTCGCCTCATGCTCCAGAGCAGGCAGGCCGCGCGCAGCTGCATAGGAGAAAATCTTTCGCACTTCGTCTCTCAACCCGGCGGGGGCCCAGAGAAGGGGGGGCGCGCCCGTGGGGCGGCCCCTAGCCCCCGTCGACTGATGGGCCCCGCCCTTACCTCGACGGCGCCCGCCCGATTGCGGGCCCTCGACGGGGGGGCGCGCCCGCGCGAGGGAATTGGCCCTGTGAGGATTCGAGGCCGCGCTGGCCCCGTTTCTTCGGTCTGCCACGCGCGGTTGAGATTGTTGGATCGCCGCGCGACCCCAGCACGGGGCCTCCACTTGCGCCCGCCCGCGCATCTCCGAGACGGCCCCGAGCCCCCGTCGACTACTGGCGGGCGCTCTCCCGGTGCGGAGGCGCCCACCCGTTCGCGCGCGCCCCCCATCCAGCCGCGGGCGGGGGGAGGACGCTCGACGGGGAGGCGTGCCCCCGCGGAGAGGAGAGGCCCCATTGAAAACGGGCAGGGCCACGGCCAGGACAGCAGGGCCGTCGCGTGTTTCGCAGCCAGTCGCTGCGCGAGCAGCCCTTGGGGGGAGCGGGGCCCCTAGGGGCCGGGGAAAGGCCCTTGCGCCGCCTGCCCGCCCGCGACTCTTCACGGCGGTCCCGAACTCCGCCGTCCTGTGGGTTCCGCCACGGTGGGGGGGCCCCGCTGCGCCCTCTCCGTTCCGCCGCGGGCGGGAGCATTGGTCTGGGAGGGAGGGGGGCCTCAATCGCGAAGGATCCTACTGGGGCTGGGCAGGGTTTCGGGGCCGCGCTTCTCGGCCTCCGCGCGCGTGAGAGCGGCGTTCGCTGGTGGAGGTGTCGCGAAACAACTGGGAAGTAAGAGCGAGGTGATGAGGCGGTCGGGCACCCCGACGCGAGCAGTGTCTGGGGGGGGGGGGGGGGGGCCGGCCCCCTTGTCCCCTCCAGGCCCCCACCTCCCCCCCCCGATCGGTCGTTATGGATGGGTCATTCCCATCGCAGAGAGGGGCATCAAGTTCCTGGGAGTGGCAGGCGCCCTGCGCACAAGGCCCCGGCACCGTCGTCCGTAAATGGGAACCATCGTCACTTCACTCTCCCTGTTTTTTCGGCCATCGCACCGCTACCACCGCCTGGATTTTTAAAAAATGTGATCGGCACTCTGCGAGGGAACAACACCTGGGTCTTCGCCAATCGATGAAACCTCAAGCTTCGACCTTCGATCGATCCCAAGATGACTCCCAAACAGACTCGTGACCCGAGCGGAGAAATGGCGACGCAAGGGTGGAAGAGACGCGCGTGTGTTAGGACAGTCCAAACGAAGTCGCCACTCTCTGGCGGCGTGAAAAGCGGCCGGGAAATACCCTGTGAGGACTTCTTAGGCGATATCGCCACTTTCAAGCGGCATGAAGATCGATCTGACATTTTTAATCGAGGAAATCCCGCGCGAAATCGCCACTTTCAGATGCCATGGCCAACTTGCAGATCGCCCTGGAAGGCGATCTGACATCTGTGTTGAAAAAGCCTCGAGCGGAATCGCACTTCCCGACGCTGGCGCCACTCGGCCGTTATAATATTAAAAGGAGTGGGAGATGCATCTGGAATTCCCAAGTCGGCCCACGATCTCCACTCTTTAATCCAGCAGGTTGTACTAGGCCTGGTCGGGGATACGCCCCCGTGTGCCAACACGAATGTGCATGTTCCTCATTGCCCGACGTCTGTGGCCATCTGTGCTCAGCAGCTCGGCCGTTTTGAATTACCCGCCCACAACCACCCTAGGGCATCAATTTCCTGGGAGTGGCAGGCGCCCTGCAGTACAGGGCCCCCGGCGCCGCCACCCATAAAGTGGGAACCATCGTCACCTCACTGTTCCCCAGTGTACCGCTGGCGCACCGCTGCTAGGGCTCATCGAGGAGACTAGCATGTGTAGAAACATATACGTACGTACGTACGTACGTACCTACATGGATACATACATGTATACATATATATATGCATGCGTGCATACGTACACATACGTATATATAGTGTGTGTGGTGTGTGTGTGTGTGTCTGTTTCTTTCTCGCGCATTCTCTCTTTCTAACTCCCTCTCTCTCGCTTCGTCTCCCTATCTGCGGCCTGCCAGTCCGTGGCACGGTTCGCGGCGTGGCCCGCGTAGAATCGGGCGCCGGCCGGGCCTAGGGCCAGGGCGCCGCCCCCTTCGCCCGCGCACCTGCACGCAGACTCTTTTGCCGAGGCCGAGGCGGGCCCGAGGCCTTGGCCGCGACCTTGTTTTCGTGCTCGCGCATGCTCCCCGAGCCAGGCCTCACCGGGAGGCACACGGGCCATCCAGGCGAGGGAGAGGTGAAGCGGTGGCAGAACGGCAGTTGGCCTTCGGCGGGCCCCCCTCGTCGCCGCGGCTGGACGCGGCTCGGAAAAGTCGTGTGGGCCCTGGGAGGGGTCCTGGGGCCGATTTGGGGCTGCTGCTTTCTGGGCTCGCCCCGCTCCGAGTCTTGATCTTGCGCTGTCTTCGGCGTCCATGGAGCCCTTTCCGGGCCGTTCGAGGCGTTCAGGCAGACTCGGGACGAAAGGCCCGTTCGGGGGGAGCTTCCAGGGTCTCAAGAAGCCGTTTCCCTCAGGGCCCTTCCTCACGGCAATCTCAGTGCTCGTGCATGCTCCCCGAGCTGTGCTCCCACAGTGTGGGTGGTGCTGGCCGTGACTCCTGTATTCTCCCTCCCGTTGTATCCCGTCTCGGCCACAGGGTCTTACTTCATACTTAGGGCCGCTCCCTGCTCTTGAACCTCCGCTCGTGTTGCACGGCGCCGCTGCTTGCACCGCGAGCAAGTTCTGCTGGGGGCATCGCGGGTGTGATTACCACACCCGCGAGCCGTCCCGATTGTGTAGTTTTAGTCGCAGCGTTGCGTAATTAGCAGCATTTGATGAGCGTCACGCCATTTGCAGGATAAGCGATAGCTCGTGGATTCGCGAACAGAGCCCGCGAGAACAGCAACGTCCAGGAGCCAGTGATGTGGGTAGGCAGGGCAGGCGAGGGCTACCGAGCCAGGAGGAGGCAGACGACGCAGGGCTGGGGAGGAGGAGGAGGGAGAGGGAGAGGGAGAGGGAGGAGGAGGAGGAGGAGGAGGAGGAGGAGGAGGAGGAGGAGGAGGAGGAGGAGGAGGAGGAGGAGGAGGATGAGGCGGAGGAGGAGGAGGAGGAGAGGAGGAGGAGGAGGAGGAGGAGGAGGAGGAGGAGAGGAGGAGGAGGAGAGGGAGGATGAGGAGAAGGAGGAAGAAGATGAAGAAGCAGTAGAAGAAGAAGACGAATACTAATAATAATCATAAGAAGAGGGAGACAAATACGAATACTAACAATAATCAGCACAAGACGAATACTCATAAGCAGACGAAGGCGAATCATAATAAGAAGAAGAGGAGGAGGAGGCTGAGGAGGAGGAGGAGGAGGAGGAAGAGGAGGAGGAGGAGGAGAGGGGAGGAGGAGGAGAGGAGGAGGAGGAGGTGAGGAGGAGGGAGGAGGGAGGGAGGCTGAGGAGGAGGAGGAGGAGGAGGAGGAAGGAGGAAGGAGGGGAAGGAGGAAGGAGGAAGGGGAAGGAGGAAGAGGAGGAGGAGAGGAGGGAGGCGGAGGAGGAGGAGGAGGAGGAGGGAGGGAGGGGAGGGAGGGAGGGAGGGAGGGAGGAGGAGGAGGAGGAGGAGAGGAGGAGGAGGTGGGAGGAGGAGCACGAGGAGGAGAAGGAGGAGGAGGAGACGGATAACACACAGCTGCATCATCATACATGTCGAAGGTCCGCTCGGATTTGTTGGATTTTCCCTCGCGCGCAGAACGTGCCAGGGAGATGGGTTCAGTGCAGCGAAGATCCAGAGAATCCGCGCGCACCTCCGAATGAATATGCTTCTGTGCTTCTGGTTTTTCGGTTCCTCTAGAGAGGAGAAGGGTGAGGAGCAGGAGGAGGTGGAGCAGGACGAGGAGCGGGAGGAGGAGGAGGAGGAGGATCTGGAGGAGGAGGAGGAGGAGGAGGAGGAGGAGGAGGAGGAGGAGGAGGATGCGACGGAGGAGGAGAGGGAGGAGCCAGCGGAGCAGAGCCACTCTCAGGTGGGCCTGCGGGAAGTGCCAAGGAGAAGCGTATGCGGCCAGAGGCACCCTGAGCACTGAGCATGCGAATTAGCCGAGGAAGGGCAGGAGGAGTTGATGAAGGAGGTTGAGGAGGAGTGGGAGGTGAAGGGGGTGAAGGAGGAGGAGGGGGAGGAGGAGGAGGAGGAGGAGGAGGAGGAGGAGGAGGAGGTGGAGGAGAACCAGCGTAGACCCGAATTGCATCAACGATGTTGGAATACACCCTCCCGCCAAGCTGCCTCTTCATAGGCCACTACAAGGGTTCATTTCCAGTGAGGGAATTGCCCCGTTGGGGGGACAACCGTGTGAAAATCCGGATGCGTGCCAAAACACCGTTCTCAGGATTGCAACGCCAAGAGTTAGACTGATTGTTACGTCGTCGTGATCCTGAATCGTGCCAGAACACGAGTCCTGGGACCTCAACGTAATTGGTGCGCCCTGACAATCCTGAGTCGTTCCAACACGTTGTTTTGGGTACGTTCACCAAGAGAACCATTGAAGCTGCTGTAATTTTCAAAACGAATGTGCGCGGCGTTAGGGCGAGAGCCACATGTTGAAAACGCCTGTCCTCAATCCGTGAAGCTAGCGCAATTGTGCAAACAAATGTGTGCGGCGCTCAGGCGAGAGCCACATTTTGAAAACCACCTGTCCATAATTTTTGAAACTCTTGCAACTTCTTACAACGGATGTGTGGTGCGGCGCCAAGGCGAGAGCCACATCTTGAAAACGAGGGGGCCGAGGGGCGTGGCATTCCAGGTGGTCCCCGCCTTGTGCAGCCAAGCAACAGGCTAGCATTCATTTCAATGTGTGTTGCCTTCGCCGAAAATATCGTCGTCGTCGCCCGCCGCCGCCAGCGCCGCCGTCGTCGTTGTCGTCGTCGTGGGGCCTCCAGAGGTCCGCCGGATGTCCCAGGACCAAACGTAACTGACGACGGTTTCCACTCGGCGCTCCTCAGACAACGAGGCCTAGCTGAGATCCCTTTCAGGGCACTCCAGTACGCATTACTTTGGCGTCGTCGTCTTGATCGTCTTGATCGTCGTCGTCGTCGTATTTTTCCTCGTTGTCGTCATCGGACTCGTCGTCGGGGAAGAGGAGAACGGGAAGGAAGAGGAACAGGAAGAGGCAAGGTAAAAATGAGGAGGAGGAAGAGACAGAGGAGGAGGAGGAGGAAGATTCCGAGCTTTGTCATGGCGCCTGGGTGGCGCCTTTTCGGCCCGCCTTGTTCTCGCATTTTCAACGCGCCATGTCAAAATAGTAGCACTTCAAAGGGCACGAGCAAACAACAACATTTCACTTTACGTACCCACCACCAGAAAAGCCAAATAGCCCCCCAAGAAAATCTAAGTCAAAACCGTGGGTGTGTGTGCAAAGCAACTGTTTTCATGCGGCCGTTGGCAACCGTATACAACATTACCCACATCTGCCAACGACCGCATGTCTCGATGCAGAAAACCTGTTCGGATAACCGGATGCGCATTCCAATCTCTCACATCAAATACAACGTAAAGTAACGAGGTGGTTCAAAACAGCGCGGCTTGGGCGCGCGAACACTAACTCTCGGCTCTTTCGGAAGCGAGCAGAAACCTGAGCACGTGACATAACGAACCGACGCGCGAAACGAATCGGGGAATTCTGCATGGTGGCGCCTTTTCCAAACAAAAACATTCGATCATAACAAATCCATCTCTGTGCGAACAGGAACGTTTGGAAAGTATGCGGTAGTGAAGGCCTTGGCCAACACTGACGAGCAGCCTGAAAACTACAAGGGTCGAGCCGATTTGGGAAGTTAATTTCGAAACCAGGTGGTGGCGGCGCTTTCCCAACGACGACACGCTGTGAACGGAAACATGTTTTGAACAACAATTCTATAGAAAGGCCCTTCTAACCACACACGGACATCCCGCGCACCATACGGGGCGAGCCGACAGAGGAAGTGATTTTTGAAAATTGGTGACAGCGGCGGATGTCCACACAGACGCGAGCGCCGATAACGACGACTATTCTCAGTGAACGGGACACTGTTGTTGAACATGTGCGCTAGTGGTCCCTTTCTGGACACAAAGGAATCCTGACTGTGTGCGGTTCGCAGCCCTCAGGGATGGATATATTCAATGTTAATCATCGTCTGATACCAGCTATGCTGGTCCCCCAGGAGCCCTCGAAAGTGCAATAGCTTCGCAGTTCGCAGCCCCCTATAGTGATGGTGATGTCTAATTTCAATCTGCGCTTGGTACCCATGGTGCTACCCCCCTCCCCCAGACGCTTTCGAAAGTGCCGACCGTTTCTGAGTTCGCAGCCCCCCAGGGCTGGCGAGATCTAATCTGAACCTGCGCCTGGTGCCCACTATGCTGGACCCCTCAGCGGCCCTCGAACATGGCGACAGTTTCGCAGCTCGCAGCCCCCCAGGGATGGTGAGGTCTAGTTTCAATCTGCGTTTGGTACCCATTATGTTGTTCCCCCAGCAGCCGCCGAACATGGCGACAGTTTCGCAGTTCTCAGCCCCCTTGGGATGGTGAGGTCTAATCCAGAACTGCGCCTAGTACCCACCAGGCTGCCCCCCCAGCAGCCCTCGAACGTGGCTGTAAGTATGAGTTCTAACTTGAATGTGCGCCTGGCACCCACTATGCTGCCCCCTCCCCCTTTCAGCAGCCCTCGAACGTGGCGGCAGTCTCGCAGTTCACACCCCCGCAGGGCTGACGAGGTCTGATTTAACTCTGCGCTTGGTGCCCACTATGCTGGCCCCTCCAGCAGCCCTCGAAAGTGCAACAGTTTCGCAGTTGGCCCTCCCAGCAGCCCTCGAAAGTGGTGATTTGACTCTGCGCCTAGTACCCGCGATGAAGACCCCCCCAGCGACCCTCGAAAGTGCAGACGGTTTGGCAGCTCGCAGCCCCCAGGGACGGCGAGGTCTAGTTTCAATCTGCGCCTGGGACCCATTATGTCGCCCCCCCCCCAGCAGCTTTCGAACATGCCTGATTTTCGTTTTTCGCAGCCCCCCAGGGCTGGTGAGGTCCAATATGAACCTGCGCCTGGCACCCACTATGCTGTCTCCCCCCAACAGCCCTCGAAAGTGGCGGCAGCTTCGCAGACGTGTAGTCACCGGATTCCAGGGTAGCGGGCAGGTGAGATGTGGAAAGAGGAGGAGGAGGAGGAGGAGGAGGAGGAGGAGGAGGAGGAGGAGGAGGAGGAGGAGGGTGGCGGGAATGAGAGAAGGTCGCGACCCCGGTGCGCCCTTCAAAACGAGAGTCCAACGCAGGCGGGCTGGGAACAGAAGGAGCACCATGCGATGTTAGCAGCCTCGTCCAGACACCGCACTCTCGTTTCGCCACGCGGCGCGCCCGCGTTCATGAAGCACGCGCCCGGTGCTCGAATCCGTATCACGTAGTACCGCGCGCCGCCACGCGCGCGCGCCGCCACGCGCGCGTTCGCGTCGAAATCGTTTCAGCACCAGTGGTTTCCGAAGCATCTCAAGGTATAATTTTTCAAGCACACGTGACTTCCAAGTGTTACTCAGCAAGCTGTATGCCATACATACACACATACATACATATATACATACATCCATACATACATACATCCATACATACATACATGCAGGCATGCATGCATACACACATACATACATTCGTGCATACATACACATCCACACATACATACATGCACACATACATACGTACCTACACACGTACACATACAAATATACGTACATACATACCTACCTACATACATGCATACATACACACAAGCATACATACATGCACACATACATAATACATACAGACCTACCTACCTACCTACCTACATACATACATACATACATATATTCATACATGCATACAAACATACATACACACATACATACATGCATGCATGCACGCATGCATACATTCATCCACCTACATACAGACATACATACATACATACATACATACATACATACATACATACATACATACATACGTACAAACATACATACATACGTACCTACAAACACATACACATATTTACAGATATATACATACATACATTCATATGTATACATACACACGTGTATACATATGCATATTCATATATATATACATATATATACATGTATACATATTCATATTCAACCTGTGCGCGCGCACTGCCCCCATCGCCCTCATCAGGGTCACTTTATCAGTGCCATTATCGTCTGTGTCGATCGCCGCCACTGTCGCCATCATAATCACAATCACATTAATATGCGATGCGTGGGCATCAACACTGTCATCGTCGTCTCTACGTCCCGGCGTAGCCGCAGAGATGCGCCAGCCAGTGCCAAGTAGTCACCGCAATCGCGGCCGCACGGGTCTGGCAAACAAGCATCGCGGGTGAGAGGTTGGGGTGATTGCGCGAGCAGTGGAGGTGACGACTCCGCGTTCTGCTTGCACCACAGAGTGCACACCACCGACATTGCACTTCCAGGTTGCTACCACACACGGTTCGGGACCCACGCTCGCCAGCATCTCCAGTGGGCCGGGTGCTGGGAGGCGGGGGCACCGACCCCCTGTGCTAGAGATCTGCGCGCCTTCGCTCCCCTGCGAACGCCGCCGAGGGCGAGGGCTGTGTCCCCGCGCGCAACCCGAATCTGGCCACAGGAAGCAGTTTGGGACCCACGCTCTTTCCCTGCGAGCGCCGCCGAGGTCGAGAGGTAGGAGACAAGGGAGGAGGAGGGAGGAAGGAGGAGGAAGGAGGAGCAGGAGGAGGAGGAGGAAGAGGAGGAAGAGGAGGAAGAGGAGGAGGAGGAGGAGGAGGAGGAGGATGAGGGGGAGGAGAAAAAGAAAGGGGGGGACCTCTGGCCACAAGAAACACAATCAGAATATTCGGCGCTCACGAATCTTGGGGCATGTTCGTCGTCGATCTTCGAGGGCCCTGCGCTGCCCCAGGGCCTCTGTGGGTCCCCTGTTGGGGCCTCCGCTGGCAGGCCGATGGCGCAGTTGATGCGCCTGCCGTACCGTCCTGGGCTTCCAGCGCGCCGCCGTACTCCTCGCCGCCCTCCTCGCCCTTGTCGCCGCCGCCCTCCCTGTCCTCCTCGCCCTCCTTGCCCTCAATGCCCTGCACGCTGGCCCTCCTCGCCCTCTTCGTCGCCGTCCTCCTCGCCTCACCCCCCCCCCGTCCCCCCCATCGCAGCCGCCCCCTTAAGACCTGCCCTGGCGCGCGCTCCGACCAGGGTCTTCGGGCGAGTCCAACCGTGGCGGCGAGGGGGGTCCCCGCGCGCCATCCCCCTCCTCGTTGTCCATCTCGCCCTCCATCGCTGGAGGTCTCCGGGGCTCTCCGCCATCATCGTCAAGATCACATTCGCCTCCGCTTGGACAGTGTAAGCTTTTTTTCTTAATTCGCGTGCGCCCCCCTCAGGTGGGGAGCGGGGGCGCGAAGCCCGATGGGGGACGACACCCGTCCCCACCTCAGGGGCCCGTGGGGGTGGGGAGTTGTTTTGCCCGTCCAGGCCCTGGAGGTCCCCCAGGAGCTCTCTGAGTCTGGAGGCCTGCGGAGGCCCCGGGGAGGCCATCGCAGAACGCCCCCCCGCAAACCTTCGCTCCTCCTCCTCCTCCTCCTCCTCCTCCTCCCGAAGAGGGGGGGCCCGTGCTCAGGGGAGGCTGCGGCAGCGCTCCACGATGTGGCATCAACCGATCCTGCAGGGTGGGCCCTTCCTCATTTTCGGTGCCTCGTGCACCGAGACGTCTGAGTCGCTCGTGGCTCTTGTGCGGCTCTTGCCTTGCCTTGCCCGCTCCTCCCGCCCGGCCCAGCCGGCCCGGCCCAGCGGCAGGCAGTGGCGGGGAGCCCGGAGGCAGCGCCAAGCGCGGGCGGGGCCACCCGTCGGCAGCGGCGGCGGGGAGGAGCCCCGGCTGCGGCGGCCCGCCTGCGGGCGCGGAGGCGACGGACAAGGCGTCTGGGAGGGGGCCCGGGTTGGACAAAACAAGCCCAGGGGCGATCCGCTGTCCTCCGTCCACCTCCTCCGTCTCAGTCGGCACGGCGAGCAGGGGGTCAGAGGAGGAAAATGTATCCACACCGCTGCCCCTTCGCCCGTTTTGCCCTCTGCCCGTTTTCGGCCCTCGTCGCCACCGCTGGATTCGCCTCGAAATCCTGGTCAGAACTTACCCTGGGTGAGGTCCAGGGAGTTGCGGTATCGGTACCTTTTTGGTCTCCCTAGGGGTGTTGCTTCTCTTGGTCCGCCTCGCCCCCCATCCTCATCATCCCCCTCTCCTGCCATCCTCCCCTCGCGTTCTTTCTCCCCCGCCAGACTCTCTATCTCTCTCTCTCTCTCTCTCTCGCGCAGGTTGTTCATCATCCGTCCTCTTCTACTGGCCTCATGGGTTTCTCTGTTTATCCTGCCCGACATTGTCCATCCACATTGCCCCCCCCTCATCACCTGGCAGGAGAGGGAGGATGCTGGGCTCGGCGTCCTGGATATTTCGGCTGCGTGCCCTCTCTTTTTCAACGTCATGGTGTTCTGTGTCTTGGCCTGGATGGGCTCCCCTCCTCCCACCATCAGGCGTTGTCCGCCAGTTGTACGTAGTTTACCGATAGGAAGTGCCGTTGCAGGTCCACCGTCGCGGCCACGTTGTTGCCGAGGGGGAGCATTGCAACCTCTCTGATGTCATGGCGACGTCGACGGCAAAAGCTCGCACTACAGCTATCGTGCTACCAGAAGGAACGCGCACTGAAGAGCGAAGTGGCTTCTGGGGCCACGGCGACCCTCGGCTTCGAAGAGGCTCCCCAAGCAGGATCTGAAGAGCGGCCCTGACCAGAGCTCCTCCTCCTCCGCCTCCTCCTCCTCCTTCTCTCTACCTCCTCCTCCTCCTCCTCCTCCTCCTCCTCCTCCTCCTCCTCCTCCTCCTCCTCCTCCTCCTCCTCCTCCTCCCGAGCATGAAGTGGCCCTCCTTTCAGTCGCCCAGACTGTGCCTCGGCGCCCGAGGTGCGGGGTGCACGCGCCTGGCAGCGCGCCCAGGCGAGCCAGACTCATGAGGTTCCCGTTCGCTCCCTCCGAGCCCTCTTTCGGCACCGTCTTCGGCGCCGTGGGCATCCTCTCTAACTTCGGCATCCTCCGAGGACTGGGCTGCTTCCCTGGGCCGTCGCCCGCTGTCAGTCGGCCTCGGAGGACACGCGGTTGCCCTGCCCCCTACGCTGGCCGCAGGGCGCGCTCCGGATGGTGGCAACAAGGTTTGCGCCCGCGCTCGGGGGAGCACATCCATCGCAGCAGGCAGGCACGAATCGCGGAGCGAGCGGGGGGGCACCCTGCGGCCTCGGAGCGGGGCCGCTGCCCCTCTCCGGCCCCCGTGGGCAGCGCGTTTCGGCGGAGTGCGGTGCAGCAAAGACCGGCACTCGATTTTGCGCTGCGCTTCTGCACAGTTCCATCGCCAGCGGCATTCTGGGATCGCCCCCCACGGCTGGTGGCACCGACCGCAGAGCTTCTTCGGATCGAACGCGCAGTGCCTCGCAGATCCATCAACGGGCGGGGAGACCGGCCAGGACTGCCGGCCCCCTCTACGTGTTATGACAGTTTGACACCTTTCACGCGCTGGCAGGATGCTGTCTCGCAGGACCTTGCTGCCAGCCAGCGCCAGCCTCTTCAAGCTCATTGCTCTCAGTGGCCGTGACCTTATGTTATGGAGGTGACAGTCATGGCTTGATCGTTTGGTAGCTCGTGCCTTGGGCCGAACGCCTACTCGGCTGGACGCCATGGAGATTTCACTGACTCTGGCGCGTGATACGCGCCACAGTCGTAGTCCCACACTGCCCACTCGCCCTCCTCCTCCTCTTCTTTGCTTTCTGTTCCTTCTCATTCCTAGCTGGTGCCCAGCATGGTGGAGTTCCAAGCTGCAGTAGTTTCGGCAGCAAAGACGGAAGGGCCGGAATAGGTGCAATAGTTTTCGCAGTAGTTGTTGTTTGAATTGATTCAGTAGCTAGCAGTCCGGGCGCAATCGTGGCATTGGGATGCAATCGCGTATTCTATCCGACGCAGTCGCTTACGCCACTTGCAATGTTTTGTGTCCCCCAGTACTCGTTTGCGTACGAGTTAGCGCAATAGTCCGAGCAAGCGAACTATTGCACCTCCCACCGTCCCCTACTGGCGTTGTCTCCATCGCTCCAGTCTTCCCGCTTGCCCGCAAAGGCGAAGCTGGCATTTCGCATCGTCATCGTCATCATCATTCTCGTCATCATCATCAACATCATCATCATCATCATCATCATCGTCATCATCACCATCGTCATCGTCCTCGTCATCATCATCATCGCCATCGTCATCGTCATCGTCATCATCAGCATCAAGATCATCATCATCAGCATCATCATCACCATCATCAGCACCATCATCACCATCACCACCATCATTAGCATCATCATCACCACCATCATCGCAATGGCTGTTGTTTTGTTGTGCGTGTGTGGGGGGGACATGGCTGTGACGCGTGATGAGCCCCAGGCTGGCCAACAAGCCATTTACAAGCAACCGAATGCTGGCCTGCTATCTCCCGTGCCTCTTTGGAGTCAGCCAGGAGCGATTGAACGAACGGCACAATCTCTCAGGGCACTCGAAATTGCGCGCTTGCGCGGAGATGTCGTTGATCGAATGTCGGGTCGTTCTATCATGTCGAAAGTTTCCCTATCGCATCCGTATTTGCCATTCCGTGCCCAGTGCGCGTCAGGTCTAGGCTGGCACTTCAGGCGCTGCTTTTGCGCAGTGTGGCGCACATGCAGTAGGTATGCTTCTGCGGAAGAATACATCGTTGATAGAATTGACCTTCCTTCTGGCGCCAGGTTCCTCCTTGCGTCCTCGCTGCTTGCGACTGTGACTCTTCCAGTTGCTGGACAGGGCATCCGCCCGGTGCTCTGCAGGGCAGTAGGGTCCGACACAATTGGACATCATTTGGTGTGGTCCTGTCCTTCTGGAGGCAGGCCGTCGCCCTTTGCACATTCAGTTGTCCAGCTGGTCGTTCCGCAATCTCTTCCCGTGGTCTTCTCCCCGCCCACACGGCCGCCGCACCCAGCAGCTTCCTTCTGCAACTCGTGCCCGACCTCCGCATCAGAACTGTGGGGTGGGGGGGGGGGCATCAGGCAGTGGGGCGTACAAGTCCCGGCTGGAAGGGGCCCACGGGAGGGTGCGGAACCCGCCTTCTCTCACGAGTCGAGGGAGCTGTGTTGGTTTCGAGCTGCGGTGCGCTGCATGGGCTTGCCCATGGCACATCGGCTCCTTGCGGCGTTCCCAGCTTGATGGGCGCATTCATGTGCTCAAGCTGTGGCGTTTGCGAGGGTGCTGGGAGCGCAGACCAGAGGATCTGTTTATTGTGCGCTCTGTCGTGGCGTCGGCATCAGGAGTTCATCTGCTGCGCGGGATGTGCTTCCCAATCGCCACGTTGTATTGGCGTTACGGCCCCCTGGCGGAGCCAGAAAGGATGCCCCCCATGTTTGGGAGGATCTGCGCCCTGGCCTTCGACCCCATGGTCAGACCCTTGCGCTGGCCTCCCAGCAGCGGGGAGCATGTTCGTGCTTGTCCTCACTATCGTGGGCTTGCTGCTCGATGACGGATGGCTGTTTTCGATCACGGAAATATTTGTTTGTTGGTCGTTGTTCAACAAGTGGTTGGGCTCTTGTAGACGTCATGGTGTTCACCACTAGCATGGCCAAGCATGATTTTACGGCACGGCTGTCCCGATTGGAGTTGTTGGCGAATAGGTGCCAGTTTGTGTGGTGCTGAACATATGTTGGTGTGTCTTGGTCCTGGAGGGATGCGGCGCAGCTGAGAGGGGTCTTGGGGTACGTTGGTTCAGCGCGCGTCTAACGTCAAGGCTTCTGGTATTGGATTTGTATGTGGCATCTGATGGTTAGTAGAGCCTGCGCGACCTTCCTGCCTGCGCTCACTCATATTGGCCAATATCGCTCCCCACCGAATTCAGCGAGGAACCGGGAGTCGATGGGTTTGCATAGTGCTCGAACTGCCCCCCTCCAGCGCGCTCACACTTGACACCCCCATGTCTTGGGAGGAGTTAGCTTTTGTTATCCAGGCAACGTCCTTGGCACTGGACTTCCTGGCGGCCGTGCACCGACATTCTCCGCAGGATGCAGGTTGGTATTGTTCGAGCCACGGTCGTGATGACAGGGAGATGTTGTCGGACATCGCTGTTCCTTGTGCTCGTGAACTCGGAGCTGCGCTGCTTCACTTTCAGATCGAACGGCGACCGCGCCAGTTGCAGTGCGTCTTCTCTTTATTGCTGCTTTCCTTCGGCGCGCTTCATTTTGACAACAGGTTTCCCCTACGGAACCTATTGTGGCAAGTGTAGCGCCTCGATGTCGAGCCTTGCCCGTTTAGTCCCTCTCTGGCTGCACGTTCTGGTGCCGCCGAGCCAGTTCTTTAGATGCCTGGCGCATCGGCGGATGTAGATCGGATTTGCGAAACAACTTGGAGGGGCGGGGGGGGCCAGAGACTGAACATGGCCAGCCAAAGCGAGCACGGTAAATGACCACCACCACCAAGATCGGGAAAAGTTCGGAGTCTATTTTGGTGCGGTGCGGCTCTTGTGGGAACCCGCAGTTGCAGCTCCGCCGCCAACGACGACCAGGACACCCCCCTCGCGTCCAGGGACCAGAACGGGGCTCATAAAAACAAGCGCGGTGGTGGTGCATATAACGTCGGTTACAAGAGAGCCCGATTTGCATGCACCACCTCCAACTTGGGCGGCTGCTGGTTTGGGGAGCTCCCCTCCCGTGGCGCCCGTACGCCGCGCTGCGCCCCTGTTCGCCGCGGAGGTGTGGCGTTTTTTTACCTAACAGCTTTTGCTGATAGGCTTCTAGTAGGGTCAGAAGAGAGCAGCAGATGACTCCACATGCAGGGGGTCTGGGCGGGTGCCGGGGAGGAGAACCGGGAATCGTTTTTCGCCAACAGTCACACACTTCGTGCTCTTCGACCTCCCAGAACTGCAGTCCCGGGCCACATTCTGGAGAACCGGGAACAGAGCCGGGCTCGCTTTTCGCCAACAGTCACACACTTCGTGCTCTTCGACCTCCCAGAACTCCATTCCCGGGCCACATTCTGGAGAACCGGGAACAGAGCCGGGCTCGTTTTTCGTTAATAGTCGCACATTTCGTACTCTTCGACCTCCCAGAACTCCACTCCCGAGTTACATTTTGAGTGCCCGGAGCCAACTGTAGGCAACTTCGTGCTCTTCGAGTTCCCAGAACTCCATTCCCGGGCCACATTTTGGATGCCCGGAGCCAACTGTAGGCCACTTCGTGCTCTTCGATTTCCCAGAACTCCATTCCCGGGCCACATTTTGGATGCCCGGTGCTGAGGCAGGCTGATGCTGCGGCCGAGGCAGGCTGAGGCTGAGCAGGCTGAGGCTGAGGCCGAGGCTGAAGGCAGACTGAGGCTGAGGCTGAAGCAGGCTGAGGCTGAGGCTGAGGCAGGCTGAGGCTGAGGCAGGCTGAGGCTGAGGCTGAGGCAGGCTGAGGCTGAGGCTGTGACTGCGACTGCCGTTGCCGCTGCGACTGTCATCGCGAATGCGACTACGACTGCGAGAACAGCAGAATTCTACAACTGGATTTTCATCTGAATCTTAAGGGGAATGCTTTCAGATATGCTTCTACAATCGCTGTTAGGTTGCTTTGCCGGCATAATTGTATTTGTTGTAATTATTCTAAAGAATAATTATTGTTGGGCCCCCTGGTGCGCGACCCCCCTCCGCCTAGGCCGCAGCTACATTTTCATCATTTTCGTGAGGAAAGCCTCAGAAAAGTAATTATTCCAGATCCGGTTGTTTTGTTGTAATCCGTTTTCCCTTGCAAAAAACACTATAAAATGACATTTCTTGTTCTAATATAATCAAATTTCAAGAATCCCTTGCAAAAAATAAGGTAAAGTGGACATTCGCGCGCGCAAGACGAAATCCTTCCAAAAGCTTAGTGTTCGGAGCGATTTCAACATAAAAACATCAAAAAACCAATGGTTTTTTTCAACAAAAAAATGTCAAAATCTCATCCCGCGCGCTCTTGCGGATTCGTAGGAAACCCAACACTTTTTAAACATTTCTGTCAAACGGGCTTTTGCGAGCAACTTTTTCGAACTTCTGCGACAACGGTTGCGCACCTGCCAGGGCCATCATCCCTGTCAAATAATACCATGCGGGACACATTCGTTTTTTCTTCGCGCGCGCACGCCGTCGTCGTCGGCCGCGGGGCCCTGAATAGTAGCCACGGTCGTCCGCATGCCACGAAGTGAAGTGTCCGAACGTCATAGGGCGGGAAGCTGGGTGTGGGTGGTGGCGAAGAGTCGTTTGGAAATTTGGTAGAGCTTGAACCGGCCCCCCCACAAAGTGGGGGTATTGCCCGCCTCCTATGAAAACCCTGGCACTGGTGAGAACGGAGTGTCCCCACGTGCTAGTAATTGTTGTTATTATTGCTGTTGTTGTTGTTATGGCTGTTGTTGTTGTTGTTGTTGTAGTTGTTGTTGTTGTTGTTGTTGTTGTTGTTGTTATGGCTGTTGTTGTTGTTGTTGTTGTTGGTGGTGGTGTTGTTGTTGTTGTTGTTGCTGTTGTTGTGGTTGCTGTTGTTGTTGCTGTTGTTGTTGTTGTTGTTGTTGTTGTTGTTGTTGTTTTTGTTGTTGTTGTTGTTGTTTGATATGGCCTCAGCTCGATACTTCCCGCGACTGTTTCTGTTTGCGGGCGGTGGTGGTGTATAACAAGTGGCCTCGCATGATGAACTCAAGCCCCCCGTCGCTCAGACGAGAAACAGAGACCACCGCCATCGTGGGAAGGGGGGGCCCGGGGAGGTGGCACGCCTGAGCGTCACCCGGTACCGATGCTGAGGCGTGCCACCGCCCAAGTCCCACCCGATGTTGTCTCGGTGGTGGTGGTCTCCTCGGACGTCCGACGCCTTGTTCGTTTTCCGAATACAGGGCCCCCAGAAGTCCCGACCCGTTCCCCCGGGCTGTTTGTTCATCCCGAGTCGTTCTGTTGACGGTCCCGGGGCCCGGCAAGGTCTCCATGGAGGTCGACAAGGGCCCCAGACCGCCCGTCGTTCTCTGCTGCTTCTCACGGCGCGGCATCATTGGCCCTGCCCCTCTGTCTCCACGACGCGAGGAGGCAGCGCGAGGATCTGGGCCTCCTAGGTGGGGTCGGAGTAGATGGGGTCGGAGGATCGCTCCGCATCGCCGATGCATCGCCGATGCGGCTCGATGCGGAGCCCGATTTGCGCCACGCCGACGTCGCCGATGCATTGCCCACGTCGACGATGCATCGCCGGTGCATCGCCGGTGCATCGCCGATGCACTGGCGCTGCGGCGCGACCCTCCGACCCCCGTCTGCTCCGACCCCATCTGGGAGGCCTCCAGAGGAGGAGGCTCGGGCGAGGACCGCGCCCGCCGCGCAGAGGCCATCCAGGAGAGGTTCCACAGGCTGCTGCAGCCTGCGCCGGAGCGGAGGAAGCTCTCGCAGGAGCGGGGGAAGCTCTCGCAGGCCCCCACGGTCGGCGGGCCGTCGTCCCGAGGCAGGCCCAGATCTCCGGCGATGTCGGCGTTGCCAGGTTCGATGCTCGAGGTTTTCGAACGGTTTCGTTGCATCTCTCGTTTTCGGACGTTATTATTGTAATGGCCTCCGGCCAGTGCCGCCGATCCGGGGCGCTCCCGATGCGTGTGGGAACGGACGATGACGACGACGACCGACGACCGGGTCAACGACGGACGATGATGACGACAACGCTTCCTCCTTGGACCCCCCCTCCCCTTGAGCTAGACCCTCCCCCGTCCTCGCTCGAGCTTCCCCTCCCCCTCCCTCGATTCTTGGACCTCCCCTCCCCCGCTTGAGCACGACCCCCCCTCCCCCGTCCCCGCTCGAGCTTCCTCCTTGGACCCCCCCCCTCGCTTGAGCTCGACCCCCTCCCCGCCCTCGCTCGAGCTCCCCCCCCCCCCCTCGATGCTCGGATCCCTCCTCCTCCCCCGCTGCCCTTTCCGGTTTCTTGGACCCCCCCCCCCTCCGTCTCCGCTCCGTTTGAGCTGGACCCCCCCCTCCGTCTCCGCTCGAGCTTCCTCCTTGGACCCCCCCCCGCTTGAGCTCGACCCCCCCCCCGTCCTCGCTCGAGCTCCCCCCCCCTCGATTCTTGGACCCCCCTCCCCTCCGCGCTGCCCCCCCCCCTCCGCCTCCTCCTTGGACCCCCCCCCCCCCCCGCTTGAGCTCGACCCCCCCCCCGTCCCGTCCTCGCTCGAGCTCCCCCCCCTCGATTCTTGGACCCCACCCCCCGCGCGCTGCTCCCCCCCCCCACCCTCGATTCTTGAATCCCCCCCCGCTGCCCTCCTCGTTTCTTAGACCCCCCCGCTTGAGCTGGACCCCCCCTCCGTCCCCGCTCGAGCTTCCTCCTTGGACCCCCCCCCCGCTTGAGCTCGACCCCCCTCCCCGTCCTCGCTCGAGCTCCCCCCCCCCCTCGATTCTTGGACCCCCCCCCGCGCTGGAGCGTTCAGTGAATTGCGTGGATAATTCGCCGGATCCCGACCCCCCCCTAGAGCGAAGCTTGAGCGAGCTCAAGCCCACGCTCTCAGAAACTCTCGCGCCGGACCGGCGGATGCTGCTTCGCCTCGTCGATGCTCGAGGACTTCGGACGGGTTGCGGATGGCTCCGTGTTCGCACGGCTTCTGCCTTCGTGGTGCCTTCCAGCGGCTGCGCATCGCCCAGAGAGTTCCAGGGGTACGGTAGGTTCTCGTCGTGTCGACCGGCGGCGACCCCACCGCGGGCGTTCAAGGTTGAACGCCGCCAGTGGCCCAGAATCGGCCTACATGGAACGATCGGGCGATCGAAAAGCCGCCGATCGTTCAAGGTTGAACGATCCACGCGGTGTCAAAAACCAACGCTGGGGTCGGCACGACACGAACCTGCCGTATCCCAGATCGTCCCGAGCGGCCGCCGAAGAGCCGCCCGCTCGCGCGCCGAGGAAGCGCCGCGCGACCAGGGCGCGCCGCGCGCTCCCTCTTTCTCCTCCTCCTCCCCCTCCTCCTCCTCCTCCTCCTCCTCCTCCTCCTCCTCCTCCTCCTGCTCCTCCTCCTCCTCCTCCTCCTCCTCCTCCTCTCCTCCTCCTCCTCCTCCTCCTCCTCCTCCTCCTCCTCCTCCTCCTCCTCCTCCTCCTCCCTCCTCCTCCTCCTCCTCCTCCTACTCCTCCTCCCTCTCCTCACCGCCATCCAGTTTCTCGACCTCCTGCTCCTCCTCCTCCCCTCCGCACCCGCAGGGCGCAGCCTCCAGCGGCCGCGGCGCGGGCACGAGCGCGGCCCCGCGCAGCCGCAGCCGGGCCCGCGCGCCCTTCTCCGCCCCCCCGCCCGTGGAGGGAAGTCCAGGCAGTGGTCAGGCTTGGAGCCGGCTTGGGGCCCGAGGCGGCCCAGCCCTGGTTCCGGCAAGCAGGAGGGGGGCGGGGGAAGAGGTTCGAGGCTCTGGGTTCTCGAGCCGGTTTTTTTTGCCATCTGCCGCCTCCAGGGGCCGCTTTCAGGCCCCAGGACCGTTCCAACAACGGACCCGGGGTGAACAACTGCGCCAGGTGGGCCCCCGGGAGGGGTCCGAGGCTCGATTTTGATGAGATTTGGCGCTTATCAGGAGGAGAAAAAACACACAGACACAAGTAATCGTCGATTCCCCAGAACACATGTGAAAATATGGGCAGTGGGGGGAAGACCTTAACCCAGAAAATATGGGAAAATATGGGGAATCTGGTTATTTGTGTGTATTTCTTTGTGTGTCCCTGGGCCCCTTCACGTTTACCCTCCCCTTCTAGAGCGATTTTCTGGGTCACGACCAGCTCAGATCCCCTGGCCGCCTCCAGGGAGAGGCGCCCTGGCTTGCATACAGTCTCCCCAAGGAGCATTCTGAGAACCCTCTGTGGCTTGCGCGACGTGCTCTGAGAACATGTCATTCGCTAAGGCATCCTAGTTCTAAGATATCGATTTCAGTTTTATGTTACCAGTGCGTTTTTTTGTTGGCTCTGAGCGTATTTTTGCTGTCCTGCGACACCTCGTGATAGGCCTATTGGAATGCCGGGATGGCCGGTCCCCTGCTCAAGAATGGTGTCCAATGGGCCAAGCGCGGAAAGCGCTAAGCATCCGAGGCCACATCCCATCATACCTGAGGGGCGGAAACATCTGCATCTTGAAAGCGTTACTCCGTGGAACAACCACTACATAAACATAGATTCTTGGAGCTCCGCGCGGCTTTCTCGGATCGTCGCTGGCTGCCCGGCGGCTCCTGCGGCGCCGCCTCTTGCGCGCTCCACGCATCAGGGAGGGAGGTCCAGCGCCGATCCGAGAAATCCGCGCGGGGTTCCGCAAGCCAGTGCTTATGTAGTTGTTTGTTCCCCGAGTCATGGCTGAGAAGTGGAAACGTAAGCATCTCGAGTCAGGTGCTGCCCCACATTTTTTGAGTTCTTTGGTGCTGCCGTTTTCCTGGCACTCGGGGCCCTTCTCCTGGGCTCCAGGGCCGGTCAAAAGACGACCCTGGGCGACACAATTGTCCCTTGGGGGAAAGCAGCTTCGGGCACCGTGGTTCTGGACCTGGTTCCCTCAGGATCCGCTTCCCCCTCATGCGGTTGGGCTAGGACGAGGACAAATTCGTCCCAGAGCGTTCCGGAACGCTCTCAGAGCGTTCCAGACCGCTCTGAGGAGGCCGCGGCGCCCGACACAGCCTTCAGAGCCGCCAGATCTCAGAGATTCTCGAATTATCCCCACCCGGTTTTATTCTCGTCCTGGCTGCGTCTTGCTCATGCCTATTCTGCCGTCCGTCGCCGTCGTCGTCGCTCGTGGCGGTGGTCACTTTTCGCATCGTCGTCCTTTTCGTGGGCGGCGTCGCCCGCGGTGGCGGTGGCGGTGGTCGTCGTTCGTGGTGGCTGTGTTGGTCGTTGTCGTCGCTTTCGTGGTTGTCGTCGCCCGTGGTGGCGGTGGCCGTCCGTTCGTGGTCGCTGCCGTCGTCGTCGGCTTGGTGGCTCCGAGCGCCGCCGCCGCCGCGGCTGCAGGCAGTCCAGGGTGTCCCCAGAACACTCGCGGAGCGCAGCTGTCGAGGATGCCCAGACCTCACCGAGGATACGAGCCTTCGCACTCCAGGCGTGTCGTTCCTCGAGCTCGGCCCGCGGGGGCCTGCTGCTGGGCCCCAGAGCCATCGTCGACGGATCCGGGGCGCCAAGGGTGCTCCCGGGGCAGCCGCTCCGGGGCCGCGGCGTTAGGTCCAGAGCGCCCGGAGCGTGCTGGGACGCTCCGGAGCTCCTCCTCCTCCTCCTCCTCCTCCTCCTCCTCCTCCTCCTCCTCCTCCTGTGATGCTGGCCCGAGGTGCTCCCCGCTTCTCGCTTCCTTTTCTGTGGCTCCTGGAGCTCTCCCGGGCTGCGTGCACGGGGTGTTCATGGAGGCCACCTTGGGCCTCCCGGGGAGCTGCTGGGTCCACTCATGGGCCAGGGCCACCTCCGGCAGCACCCGGGCATGTTCCACACGCGCGGGTCCTGAGGGATCCTCACCACCCACCAAACCACCCCAACCCAACCCGAAGGCCCAACTTTATCCTCGATTTCCAGTGGGGGGGGTCGGGGAACACTGAAAAAACACATGGAACCCGTACCTCCCCCCGCAACCCGAAATTCGATTCAAATTCGGGTCTTCGGGTTGGGTTGGGGTGGTCTGGCAGGTAGTCAGATCCCGAGTCATCTCTTCCCGATCTTGTCTTCTTGCCGCCGTCACCTTGGGCGTCGTTCGTGGTCTTCCTCGTTCGGCGTCGTCGACGTTGGTGGGGAAGGTCATCTCGCGTTCGACGTCGCGGTCGCCTTCGTCATTCTGTACGTGGTTTTGGCCGTGGTCGTCGCCGTCAGTATTGTCTCTGTATCGTTTCTTTCGTAGTAGGTATCGTGGTGGTGGTGGTCGTCGTCGTCGTCGCCGCCCTTCTCATCCTCCTCTCCCTCCCCCCCCCATCCTCCTTCCTCCTCTGCCCTCTCTCCTGCCTCCGCCCAGTCTCCTCGTCACTGCCCCTACCTCACTCTTCCCTCGCTCCCCTCGTCCTTCTTCTTCTTCTTCTGCTCGGGGGCCTTGATCTTTCATGCAATGGGAACGTCAAACAACGCGCCGGCTTGCCAGCGGGTGCCCGAAGCCCCGGGGGCGCCTCGGGGGGCTCAGAGCTCGACGACTCACGTGCCACCAGATTTGTTTTAGCAAGATTTTGTATTGTGTGTGTCTACAGTCAACCCGCACAGTCAGGATGGGCAACCTTCCCAAGGGTAATTACCCTTGCATCCTTGCCTCCTCGGCCCATCCTTCGCCACTCGTTGGCCGCGCCCCGCTCGAAAAGCTTTGAAATGGGCGTCCCGTCTGCGTAGTAGCGTCAGCTTCAGCTCAGGTTTGCTGAGGCCTGTCTTGGCCCTCAGCTTGCTTCACGGGTTGTGTCCGTTCTGATGTTCCGTGTGCGCATGCCTGTCTTGGGACCGCCACTACTGCGTATGCCCATCGGCCGAGCTTCGTGTGTAGCAGAGTGTCGGGTGCGAGTGGCGGGGCAAGTTGTCTAGAGGGCAGAGGCGCGGCCAATCTTGCTGCTTTCAGGGAGCGGCGCTGGCGCGCAGCGTAGATGTTCGCGGGCGGAGGGGAGGGGCCAGGACGAGAGGGGGGGGGGAGAGAGGGGGTGTTCGAGACGGTCGGCGTTGAAAGGGGTGTGGCGAGGGATGGGCGGAGGGCTTCGCTGCGGCAGCGGCTCGCTCTCGACGAAGCCGCTGAGGCCACAGGTGGCAGAATTGCCGCGGGCGGTCGACCATCCTGGGAACGGCCTGGGCCTCTCGAGGGAAGGGAGGACGGGTGGGCGTGCGGAGCGGGGCTTGGGCCAGGGATGGACGTCTAGCACGGGGATGTCCCCCCCCCCCCCGCCTGCAACAGGATGGGCGGCCCGCGATGCGCACCAGGAAGCGCCAGAAGGCGCCCACGCCTCTGGCCAGTCTTTTGGTGCGTCTCTTCCCGTCGCGCAGAGTGGAGTGTGGAAGGGCGAGGGGAGCCCGAACGTTCACGTCCTCGTCCCAGAGAGTTCTATACCGACTGTGCCGAACGGTTGGGAGTTCAGTTTGCTTCACTCTCTTGGAACAGGTCTTGTTTCTGAAACGCTCCGTGTATTCGGAAGTACTGTGCGGAGTCATTGGGCGCTGCAAAGTGACTCGATGAGCTCTCTTTGAATATTCAGCCTGGTGTCCACTACTCCTTCCACTGTGAGAGGGCAGCTTCGGCAGTTGACGACTCAGCGAGTGCTCTAAGAAGTGGTAGTTGGTGTCAGCTTTCAGTACCCCAGGCAGTGCCTACCCATCGTTGGGCAAGTGTGTATTTGTCTCCGCGCGCATCGAAGGCATGGCATGCTGAGCATGCACTTCTGTAAGCTGAGCGTTTGGTTAGATAGTGTTGCGCCTACTGGGGAAGCGCGAATTCATATCGACTTCATTCTATCGAAGGCGCCTCTGGCAAGTCACCACCGCCCCTGCCTTTTGGATATGCTTGTGTGGTGGCATGTTGGCCGGACGTCTAGCCATGCTGGTGGACTGCGTGTTCCCGAGCCGTTATGGATCCATTCGGGTAGCACTGGGGAAGGGTCGTCTTATTGGCTTTGGGCTCTTCTCGGTCCGTTTGGGCCCTCTTGGGGGTCTCCTGGGCCACTCCTGGGCCGTCTTGCAGCTCTCTTGGGCGCTCCTGGGCCATCTGGCGCCCTCGGAGGCTGTGTTGGGCGCCTCCTCTCTGGGCCGTCTCGGGGCTCCCTTGGTGACCTGGTGGGTGGGCCGTCTTAGAGCCCTCTTGGGCTGTCTGTGGGCCCTCGTTGAGACATGTTGGGCAGTCTTCGGGTGACACTTGGGGCCTCTTGGGCCGTCTTGGGAGCTCTGAAGACCGAACATTAGTTTCATTTTCCGAAGATCTTTCAGGCACGTGCGACAACACATCGTTGCCTCTCTAGGCTCTCCTGGGGGACTTCTTGGAGCCTCCTTAGGACAGATCCAGCGGAGTGGAAGTACAAGCGGATCCACGCGGGCCCTCGCGGCTGCTTTGGGAGGTGCGAGCTGCACAACCGTCGCTATTTTCGAAGGCCCCTGGGGGGTCCAGCGGAGTGGAGGCGCACGCGGATCCAGGCGGGACCTAGGCGGGACCTCGCGGCGCCCTTTGATGGGCTGCGAGCTGCACAACCGTTGCCACGTTCGAAGGCTCCTGGGAGGTCCAGCGGAGGGGAGGCACACGCGGATCCAGGCGGGACCTCGCGGCTCCGTGGGGGGCTGCGAGCTGCGCCACCGCGGCCACTTTCGTGGGCTCCTGGGAGGCACGGCGGAGCGCCAGGTGCCTGCATGGCGCGTGTCCACATTGCGCGTGGCGCCGTCGCGTCATTTGGCGCGCGGCGCTGTTGCATCACACAGCGCAGATCTTCGGAACGTCACGTAGCGCATATGCGCTGTCTGCAATGGCCCACTCCGGCGCAGGTGTGCGACGCGCGTGGCCCGACACTGTTTGGCGAATGACCTCAGAGTGCTGCGTATCTTGCCATGTGTTCATCTTTGTGGAGCGCTCGTATAGATCGTCGCCTTCCTTGGAGAAGGGAGTGGGTACGTCTGAAGTAACTGTTGTTGTTTTTGTTTGTGTGTGTGTGTGCATGCGCGCGCGTGCTTAGTCCTCGTGTGCGAGCGCGGCCGTGAGCACGGCGCCGGCCGCCGTCCTCTCCCGCCGCTCGCCTCGCGCCTTGCCTCTCCTCGGCTCCCGCGCTGCACTGCGGTCGAGGTGGTGTCGCCGAGCGACGGGCAGAGCGAGGAGCCGGAGGAGGAGGAAGAGGAGGAGGAGGAGGAGGAGGAGGAGGACGAGCAGAAGGAAGAGGAGGAGGAGAAGGAGAAGGAGGAGCATCAGCAGCAGCATCACGAGCATGAGGGTCAGGAGGAGCACCAGCAGGAGGAGGAGCAGCAGCAGCAGCAGGAGGAGGACGCGGAGAAGGAGCAGGAGGGGCAGCAGCACCAGGAGGAGAGGATCAGCATGAGAAGGTAGGGGACATTTGGCGGGCAGGGGAATGGCGGGCTTGCAGCAGCCAGCCTCCGCAGTTGGCGCTGCCTGCTTCTTTTCAGGGGACGTTTCGCAGGATTTGGTCCTGCACAGCTGAGGCATCGAGGAGAAAAGCAAGAACACTGGCTCGGCGGGGGGGCCCTGGTCTGGTGCTCCTTTGTGGAGGAGGTCGCCATGGAGCGTGGCCTCCTTTTCTCCTCCCCGCCCTCTCCCACCCTCCCTCCTCTCCCCGCTTAATCCTTCTCTCTCCTCTCTCCAAGCTCCCCCCTCTCCGGAGGTTGTGCTGGGAAGGGAGCAGTGGACAGAGTGGACGAGGAGGGTGGGGGAGGAAGGAGGAGGGAGGTTGGGGAAGCGGGCGAGGTAGATGACTTGACTGATACAGGAGGGAGGGAGCGAGGGTGATGATGCTGATAATGATGCTGATGATGATGCTGATGATCATGTTGCTACTGTTGGTGATGCTGCTGGTGCCGGTGATGCTGATGATGATGCGGATGATTCTGACGATTATGATGCCGGTCGTGATGATGATGCTGTTGTTTTGATGATGGTGATGCTGATGGTGGTGGTGGTGGTGATGCTGACGATGGTGATGGTGTCGATCACAACGACGATGATGATGATGCTGATGCTGGTGATGATGATGACGATGACGATGCCGATGACGATGATGCTGATGATGATAATGATGATGATGATGCTGATGATGCTGACGATGCTGATGATTATGCTACTGCAGATGATGCTGATGATGCTGCTTATGATGATGATGTTAATGATGACGATGACGATGATGGTCATACTGATGCTCATGATGATGATGCTGGTGGTGATGATGATGGTAGTGGTGATACTGATGATGATGCTGACGATTACGATGATGATGATGCTGGCTGTGGTGGTGGTGGTGGTGGGGATGGGGATGGGGATGGCGAATGATGGTGATGGTGATGGTGATGAAGATGATGATGCTGATGATGCTGCTGATGATGATGATCATGATGATCATGATGATGACGATGCTGATGCTGATGCTGGTGATGATGCTGATGATGATGTTGATGATGGTGATGATGATGATGCTGATGATGGTGGTGATGATGATGCTGATGCTGATGATGCTGATGATGATGCTGATGCTGATGCTGATTTTTTCCTCGACGTCAGGACCAACATCTGATATCAGGATATGGTGTACAATGAAACCAGATTTAAAGTGATCCGTCGCAGAGAGCCGACTGTCTCGTGTTGCCCCGCTTGGGCCAAACTGCCAGGGTGCTGCTCGGAGGGGCCTCCTGCGCAGCGCGTGCCAAGCAGCGTCGAAATGCTAGCTGAGATATTCGGCCGCTTCTTCTTCGGCGGTTGTATCATGCTCAGGTGGGGCCTCCACCTCACACTACTCCTGGATGTGCTGGCTCGGCAGGGAAGGATTGGAGGCACGACGGAGGAGGGAGGGTGGTGGCCGGCCGTGACCGT
>CAUYUJ010014156.1:172500-190000 GCA_963575745.1 Prorocentrum cordatum
CCCCTCCGAGCCGTGGGGCCGCGGTGGGATCCCGGCCGCCTGGCCGCTCCTTGAGGCCGAGGCGCTGCCGGGGGCACGCTGGGAGGCGCCACGCCCGGCTCTCGGGGGCCTCTCGCCCGCGCGGTGGCGGCACGTGGGCGTGATCTCGGCATACCGAAGGGCCTCTCGGTCGGCGAGGTGCTCTCGAGAGCTGCTCGCCGGCGGCTCTGGCCCACCGCGCGGCGGCGCCGGCGCGCGGACCACGCTCCGGCGCCCGAGCGGCAACGTCCCCAGCCTGCCGGAGTCGGGCTCCCGCAAAGGGGTATGTGTGTGCCCCAGGGTGTGTGTGTGTGAGTGAGTGAGTGAGTGAGTGAGTGAGGTCGATCGGCTTTTGCACCGAGCCGCCCAAAACTGGTGCCCCCCGAGCCGCCGGCAGCTCCTGGCAGTTGCCGGTAGGTGGGGCATGCGGGGGGCATCTTTTTTGTGGCAGTTCAGTGCACCAGCGGATTCAAGTCATCCCCTCATGAGACCCCCCCCTCCTGTGGTGGATCCCGACGAAGCCTCCCGCCCCACGAGGCGGGGGGCGGCACGCCATCAGCAGGGGGCGGCATGTCGCGGGGGCCGCCGCAAGCAGAAGGTAACCTGGCCGCAGCGGCGGGGCGCAGCCCGGGAAGGAGGCACACCCGCCAGAGAAAGCTTCAGAGAAAGCATCCATTTTTCAAGGGAGGAAAAACCACCCAGACTCGACAACTGGCGTTTCCTAAACGGCCCTGGGCGTTTACTAAACAGCCCTGCCCTGTTCGATTCCTTCCCTGGGAGCGCTTACTAAGCGGCTTCGCATGTTGAGTGATTCTGATGGGGGTGGATTTTCTGCCCTCTGATTGTTTTGGACCCCAGACCAGGGAAGGCAATGATCTGGATGGGACCCAGGGCGTTGTTTCTCGGAGCTTCCTCTCTTTGCGTAGCAGCACTCGTAGACCCAGACCTGGACCACTCTGCAAGACAGCGCTCCGAGGGACGCCCCTCCAGAAGAGCGCGCGCAGGTGCGCCGCGACGGCGCCGCACGGGCGGCCAGGCCGGGCGCCACGGCGTGCGGGCGCGTACAGTGAGCGGCTTGAATAAGGAACACTTACTTTTCAAAAGGGGCTCGGTCGTTCCTTAGGTTCCCATACGTTATTTACAGTTCCTTATGCGTTATGTGTTAGTTATCGTTCCTTATAAAAGGGGCTTCGTTCCTTATTTATCGCTCCTTAGGTCAGGCCGAGTACTGTATCGGGCCCCGCCCGGCCTCGGCAGCCGGCGCCCTGCTGGCCAGCAGGCGCCAGCGCCAGCAAAGGCCCAGAGCTCCGGCGGTGCTTTTCGTTCCGATCCCGCCGCGCTTCCTGAAACTCAGAGCGTGAATGACCTACCCCGCTTTCGCTTCCAGGCAGAACCAAGTCATACCACGCGCCTCCTCGTCAAGCGGCATGACCAGTACAGGCCGTAGTTTGGCATCGCTTGGTATCTCTTGGAAGCGAGGGTGGTCAAAAGCGGGGTAGGTTTGTTTGCCCCCTAGAAACAGCAGCTGCTGCTGTACGGCAGGGTGGCGAGATTACTGGCAGGTGACGAGCTGCGCAGGACGAGGACCTTCCTCCCGGCTGCGCAGATGCCTATGCCGCAGAATACGTCCGGAAGGTGGGGCGCCCGCGGGATGAGTGCGTCAAGCACGCCGCCCTGGTTGAGGGAAACATCCACGATCAAGCCGATTGAAGGGCTGGAGTGCGCAGGCACTGCATGCGTTAGGACAGCGCTTTCGGCATTTGACCTGTGTGTTTTTGTTCGATGTTGGCCTCTGTGGGCCGTTGCCAGGCCCTAGGGACATCCAGCACGGATCCAGGACGGAACACTCACCCGAGAGAAGGGGTCGGGAGTTCTGGTCTGAGAAGGCAGAGGGGCTGATCAGAAACTCGGCTCGTTCGAAACCTCCAGGGCCATCTACAAAGGCCCCTGCCTCCTAAGAAGCCCCTTCGCCTTCTTAGAATCGGCGTCACCCCAACATAATTAGTACTACCTATACGACCACCCTTCGGGTGATAAGGAGGTTCGGGGGGGGGGGAACCAACGTCTCACTCGATCGGTCTCACTATCGATCTCAGTATCGATCTCACTATCGGTCTCGCTCGATCGATCTCACTCGATCGATCTCACAATCGATCTCACTCGATCTATCTCATTCGATCGATCTCACAATTGATCTCACAATCGATCTCACAATCGATCACACAATCGATCTCACATTCGGTCTCAATATCGATCTCACTATCGATATCACAATCGCTCTCACAATCAACGTCATCATCATCATCATCATCATCATCATCATCATCAACATCATCAACATCAATATCATCACCAACATCGTCATCATCATGAGGGCACCGTCATCATCATCATCATCATCATCATCATAAACATCATCAACGTCAGCATCATCATCGGGACAAAATCATCATCATCACCATCATCATCTCATCATCAACATCATCAGCATCATCATCATCGGGACATCATAATCATCAACATCATCATCACCATCATCATTATCACCGGGACACCATTTCCATCAACATCATCATCACCAACATCATCGGAATCATCATCGTCATCATCATCATCATCGGGACACCATCATCGTCATCATCATCAGCAGCATCATCAGAATCATCATCACAATCGGGACACCATCATGATCACCATCGTTCTCATCATCAACATTATCATCAACATCGTCATCATGCTCGGGACACCATCATCATGATCATCGCATCATCATCATCATCGACATCATCATCAACAACATCATCATCATTGGGCACCATCATCATCATGAGCAACATCATCATCAGCATCGTCATTCTCATTATTATCATCATCGGGACACCATCAGCATCACCATCATCATCATCACCATCATCATCATCAGCATCATCATCGGGACACCATAATCATCATCAACATCATCATCATCATCAACATCATTATCGCCGGGACACCATTTCCATCAACATCATCATCACCAACATCATCGGAATCATCATCGTCATCATCATCATCATCATCATCATCATCGGGACACCATCATCGTCAGCATCATCAACATAATCATCGTGAGCATCATCATCCTCATCATCGGGACATTATTATCATCATCGCACCATCATCAACATCATCATCTTCATCGGGACACCATCATCATCACCATCATCATCATCATCATTATCATCATCATCATCTCATCATCATCATCATCATCATCATCATCATCCTCGCGGGACACCGCGGGACACCGGCGGGACACGCGGGACACCGCGGGACACCGCGACACCAGCGGGACACCGCGGGACACCGCGGGGCCCCCGCCCGGGGATCACTCAGCCACACGGGACACCAGCGGGACACCGGCGGGACACCGCGGGCCCCCGGCCGCCCGGAAGGGATCATTTGGTCCGGCCGCGCCTCAGCCACAGGAGACTTTCTCTCGCCCGCCCACGCAGCTTCGCCTCGCCCGCACGGCACGCACGAACACGAAACCGAAATCGATTTCCCGGTGGGGGGGATCTCCGTTCCACTTCGATCTCACCCCCCAACCTCCGATGTGTGTGTGTGTGTGTGTGTCGCCCACCTTGGGGCGACGCGCGCACCGAGAAATCTTACTGTACATGCGTCGTGGCAGGCGCTTTCTGGCCACAGCCCTCGGGAAACGATGTACTACGAGATGGGCCCACTGCATGCTCGGGTCGGACGCGCGCCTCTCCAGGGAGGATATCTCGCACCAGCATGTCCCTGTGCCTGCCATGGGAGGCCGCCCCCTTCAATCAGGAGGGAAAAAGCACACAGACACAATTAATCGACGATCCCGAGGAAAATATTGGAAAATATGGGAAGTGGGGGGGAAGACGAAAACCCAGAAAATATGAGAAAATATGGGGAATCCTGTGATTTGTGTGCATTTTTTTGTGTGTCCCAGGGCCCCGTCATTCGAGCCTTCGCCCCTCGCCCGGCGCTCGCTCCGCCTCGCTGCGCCCCCTCAGTGCCTCCCGAGGCGCCGGCGCCTCCCGACGGCGGCGGGGCGAGGGCGCACAAGAGGCTGAAGAGGCGGGCGCCTCCGCGGGAGGTGGAGCTGCGGCCGCGCGCCGCGGGCGGCGGCGAGGAGCAGCCGCCGCCGCCGCCGCCGCCGCCCCCCGCCCGCCCCCACGTGTTTCCGTCTTTCTCCTCCTGCTCCTCCTCCTCCTCCTCCTCATTCTCCCTTCGCTTCCTCCCTCGTCCTCCCTCTCCTCCTCCACCTCCTCCCCCACGCTTTTCCCTTTTCTCCTCCTCCTCCTCCTTCTCCTCCTCCTCCTCCGTGGCAATTTTGGCTCAAGCCATCGGGGCTCGAGGCGCTGCGCTGCTGCATGTCTTGTCTTTCAGTGTTCCCTCAGAAGCTCATCCAAGACCTGCACGGTCATGTGCTGCGCGATGCGGCCACCATGACTGGAACGCCTCACCAAGGGCTTGCGCAAGCTGGTCGGTGATTGCGGCACCGCGGGCTGGTCTGCAGTGCCTACAACATTTCAAGACACATCACGTCAATATCATGTGCCACCTTCGTGAGCCGCTTCGCTGGGGAGATCTCCACCTCCATAGCCGCTCACTTCTCCGTCGACGTCAAGGGCGACCTCTAGGACCGCAAGCCTGACATCAGCACCAACTCCGACGTCGGCAAGAGCGGCAACGACAATGGCGACGGTAGGGACTTGAGCTCGGATGGCGGCCTCAGTGACGCGACTGGTTCAGGCAGCAGCGCCGACTACGTCGAGCACGGCTACCGATGTCGAGCTTCTCGCCAAGGCAATCGACGCAACGACGCGGGCGCTCGGCGAAGAGTAGCTGGCCACGGCCGCCGGCACTGAGTGGGAGCGATGCGTGCCAGACGCTGATTGGTATAGTTTAGGAAGTGTGTGTTCTTTTAATATTGCCGTGAGATGTGCCCCAATCATGGGCGACCCCATCCGGACATTCGAAGGATTCGTGGGCGAGGTTCGCTGACAGAGGCTCCCACGAGGGCGGCGACCTCCAGGACGAGGATGACCTGTTGATCTAGGGTGGCATCCGATTGTATTCAGATCTGCATGACGGCTCGGACTCTGATGAGAATACTTTCGGGTACTGCGGTGGTTGTTGCAGTTACTGCCCCTCGTCCTCCTTCCCCTCCTCTCCCTTGTTCGTGCTCGCACTGCTGGAAAGAATTCTTGAGGTGCCTTGCGTAGCGTCATTCTTCAGAGGCTATGTCTCGAGATGTGTTCGCAGAGCTGCAACTACCGTGCAATACTGCGTGTTGTATTGGCCTGCAGGGTACACTCACCCCCCACATCGGGATGAAAAGCTGGTCGCGGGGACTGCCCCGGTGGTTCTGGACCCCTTTCATCCAGGCTCCGTTCTTTTTTTTTTTCTTTCCAGCGAGCCGGATGCGATGGCTGGAGCTTCGGCGGCCGGCGTTTGGATCCTTTGTTCGCACGCTTGGCGGTGGCTGCCCACACGCGAGCCCTGCGCCACCACCCCACTTTCTGTAAGGGGGGAGGTGGGGTCCATCTCGCTCGGAACCTCCCGCGCGAAGTGAACTTTGCCTCCCCCCTTAGAAATCGTTGGCTGGTGGGGTAGGGCTCGCATGTGGCCTCCTACTTGGGTGTCCACGGCTGGATTGCCTTCGGAGTGCTGGTCAGCGCGCGAACCCTGGAAGGGGTCCCCGAACCGATGCTCGACCGCGGGACCGAGACCCCTCTCTCCTTCCCTCCTCTTCCCTTCACGCCCCGTCCCCCCCCTTCATTCCTGTTCGTCTTTCCCGCCCCACCCCCTCCCACCACCTCTCATTCCTCCCCTCTCCCTTCCCCCCCCATTCTCTCGATCCCTCTAATCATCGCCTCCTTGGCCTGATCGCCCGCTTCCCCCTTGGCTGCCCTCCTCCTGCTCCCTGTCCTCTTCCTCTCTGTCTCGCCCTCTCCTGCCATTTCCCCCCTCCCCCTCCCCTCCCCAGGCATGCGATGCTCTGATTTTTCGGGACGGGGTCTCCCGAAGACCTGACCTTTCCCCCGGATCGGCTTCTCATCCTGCGTAGTGGTTTGACGGTCTTGAGGCCCAGCGAGGGCCCCAAGGAGCCCGAAACGGCCATACGCTTCCCGTACAGTTTTTTGTTGTTGTTCAGGACGCATTGTTGTTGTTGTTCAAGACGGGAGCATGTCTGGGTTTCCTCCCCTCTCCTCCCTTCGGCCCTGTTTGCACCCGAGTTGACCCTCGCCCCCGTCCCGCTGCATGGGCCCACGCCCGCAGCCACGCCACTGCAGCGCACTTGTCTGGCCGCGCAGAAACGGACGTCCGCCGAGTTGACTTTCCCCCTGCGCGGCCCCCAAACCCAGACATGGTCGCGCCCTGAACAACAACAAAAATGCGTTCTGAACAACAAAAACCGTCGGCCTGGACAAACGCGTCCAACAATGCGCCTTGAACAACAACAACAACAACAACAACAACAACAACAGCAACAACAACAACAACAGCAACAACAACAACAACAACAACAGCAACAACAACAACAACAACAACAACAACAGCAACAGCAACAACAACAACAACAACACCAACAACAACAACAACAGCAACAACAACAACAACGACGACAACGACAACAACAACAACAACAACAGCAACAGCAACAGCAACAACAAACAACCACAGCAACAGCAACAGAACAACAACAACAACAACAAACAAAAAAGCAACAACAACAACAACAAACAGCAACAACAACAACAACAACAACCCATGGAGAACAACAACAAACCAACAACAACACAACAACAACAACAACAACAACACCAACAAACAAACAACAACAACAACAAACAAACAACAACAACAAACGACGACACGCAACAACAAGCAAACAAACAACGCAACAAGCAACAGCACAAACAACAACAACAGCAACAGCAACAGCAACAACAACAAAAACAACAAACAACAACAGCAACACCAAACAACACAACATAACAGCAACAAACAACAACAAACATCATTTACCGAAACGCTCAAGTGTCTCCCAGATGCCAGGGGTTTTCTTGCGACACCAGCCAATACCCCCACTTCGTGGGGGGGCCGTTCAAGCTCTACCAAATATCCAAACTACTCTTCGAGACCACCCACACCCAGCTTCCCGCCCTATGACGTTGGGACACTTCACTTCGTGGCGTGCGGACGACCCTGGCTACTACACTGGCGTGGGGTACACACCCACATAGGTTGATCACATCTGTTACATATGATGTGGTACACGGTACACGTGAGATGGTACGCAGTGCCAAGATAGTTGGTCACATTTTTGGGGCAAATTCGTGGGGATGCGATTACAGAAGTACATGTGTTACACTGATGTTATACAGTCCCAAGGATGACGCATGCATTGCTCATAGACTCATGGCGCTATGATCCTAACTCACAGTGCCCAACGCGCGTGTTTGGCAGGATTTCGACATGCGCGCGCGGCGGCCGCGCGCATGTGCACTTCGTCTCATTTTTTGCAAGGGATGGTGGCCCTCGCAGGCGCGCAACCGTTGTTGGAGAAGTTCAAAGCACCTGAAGAAGTTGCTCGCAAAAGCCCGTTTGACAGAATTGTTTAAAAAGTGTTGGTTTTCCTACGAATCCGCAAGAGCGCGCGGAAGGACATTTTGACAATTTTTTATTAAAAAACCATTGGGTTTTTGATGTTTTTATGTTAAAATGGTTACGAAACCTAAGGTTTTGGAAGGATTTCGTCTTGCGCGCACGAATGTCCACTTTACCTTATTTTTTGCAAGGGATTCTTGCAATTTGATCAAGTAAGAACAAGAATTTTCATTTTATAGTGTTTTTTGCAAGGGAAAACGGAGTACAACAAAAAACCGGATCTGTAACAATCCACTTTTCTGAAGCTTCGCGAAAAAAAATGATGAAATGTAGCTGCGGCCTAGGTTGTGGAGGGGGGTCGTGCCACAGGGGTCCCAACAATACATTTTCTTTAGAAGTAAATATGTTCAACAACACAACAACAACAACAACAACAACAACAACAGCAAACAGCAACAACAACAACAACAACAACAACACCCAACAAACAAACAACAACAGCAACAACAACACAACGACGACAACGACAACAACAACAACAAACAACAACAACACAGCAACAACAACAACAAAAACAACAACAGCAACAGCAACAACAACACAAAACACCAACAACAACAACAACAACAGCAAAAACCAACAAACGACGACAACGACAACAACAACAACGACGACAACGACAACAACAAACAACAACAAACAGCAACAACAAACAACAACAAAACAACACAGCAACAGCAACAACACAATCATTTTACCGAAGCTCAGTGTTCTCACCAGTGCCAGGGTTTCATGCGACGCGAGACAATACCCCCACTTCGTGGGGGGGCAGTTCTAGCTCTACCAAATATCCAAACGACTCTTCGCGACCACCCAAACCCAGCTTCCCGCCCTATGACGTTGGGACACTTCACTTCGTGGCGTGCGGACGACCGTGGCTACTACACTGGCGTGGGTACACACCCACAGAACTTGGTCACTTATTCGGGGCGCGCGTGTGCCCAGCATCCTGCAATTGTGACATACAATACATGACACAGACAGACAGAGAGAGAGACAGAGAGCAGACAGAGAGAGAGACAGAGAGAGCGGAGTTGGTCACATTTTTGGGGCAAGTTCCTGAGATCGTCGTGTTTTTTGTTGGTCTTGCGCGCGCGAATGTCCACTTTACTTTTTTGTGCAAGGGATGTTGAAATTTGATTATGTAAGAACAAGAAAAAGTAGCTCGCGCGAGCTTATGTAACATAAATGTTGAAAAACCATTGGTTTTGTGGGAGTCGGACAGCGCGCGCGGGATGAAATTTGGACATTTTTTTTTGGAAAACCATTGGGTTTTTGATGTTTTTATGTTGAAATCGTTACGAAACCTAAGGTTCTGGAAGGATTTCGTCTTGCGCGCGCGAATGTCCACTTTACCTTATTTTTTGCAAGGGATTATTGAAATTTGATTATGTTAGAACAAGAAAAAGAATCTCGCGCGAGCTCATGTAACATAAATGTTGAAAAACCATTGGTTTTGTAGGATTCGGACAGCGCTCGCGGAAGGACATTTTGACAATTTTTTCTTAAAAAACCATTGGGTTTTTGATGTTTTTATGTTAAAATCGTTACGAAACCTAAGGTTTTGGAAGGATTTCGTCTTGCGAGCGCGAATGTCCACTTTACCTTATTTTTTGCAAGGGATTCTTGAAATTTGATCAACTAAGAACAAGAATTTTTCATTTTCTATTGTTTTTGCAAGGACAACGAGCGTCAAAAAAACCGGATCCGGAGCCCATCCACTTTTCTGAAAACTTTCGCGAAGAAATTATGAAATGTAGCTGGCGGCCTACTAGACGCGGCGCAGGTCGCGCACCAGGGGTCAACAATTTAATAATTCTTTAGAAGGAAATATGTTCAACCAACAATCATTTTACCCGAAACGCTTCAGCGTTCCACCAGTGCCCGGGTTTTCATGCGACGCGAGACAATCCCCCCACTTCGTGGGGGGGCAGTACAAGCTCTACCAAATATCCACACGACTCTTCGCGACCACCCAAACCCAGCTTCCCGCCCTATGACGTTGGGACACTTCACTTCGTGGCGTGCGGACGACAGTGGCTACTACACTGGCGTGGGGTACACACCCACAGAACTTGGTCACTTATTCGGGGCGCGCGTGTGCCCAGCATCCTGCAATTGTGACATACAATACATGACACAGACAGACAGAGAGAGAGACAGAGAGCAGACAGAGAGAGAGACAGAGAGAGCGGAGTTGGTCACATTTTTGAGGCAAGTTCCTGAGATCGTCTTGTTTTTTGTTGGTCTTGCGCGCGCGAATGTCCACTTACTTTTTTTTGCAAGGGAGTATTAAAATTTGATGTTAGAACAAGAAAAGTAGCTCGCGCGAGCTCATGTAACATAAATGTTGAAAAACCATTGGTTTTGTGGAGTCGGACAGCGCGTCGCGGATGCAAAGTTTGGATCATTTTTTTTTGGCAACCATTGGGTTTTTGGATGTTTTTATGTTGGAAATCCGTTACGACAAACCTAAACCTAAGACCTAACCTACCACCTCTTAGTTTGGAAGGATTTCGTCTGCGCGCGCGAATGTCCACTTTACTTTTTTTTGCAAGGGAGTATTGAAATTTGATTATTTTAGAACAAGAAAAAGTAGCTCGCGCGAGCTCATGTAACATAAATGTTGAAAAACCATTGGTTTTGTAGGATTCGGACAGCGCGCGCGGAAGGACATTTTGACAATTTTTTCTTGAAAAAACCATTGGGTTTTTGATGTTTTTATGTTAAAATCGCTACGAAACCTAAGGTTTTGGAAGGATTTCGTCTTGCGCGCACGAATGTCCACTTTACCTTATTTTTTGCAAGGGATTCTTGCAATTTGATCAAGTAGAAACAAGAATTTTCATTTTCTATTGTTTTTTGCAAGGGAAAACGAGCGTCAACAAAAAACCGGATCCGGAGCTCATCCACTTTTCTGAAGCTTTCGCGAAAAAATAATGAAAATGTAGCTGCGGCCTAGGCGCGGCGCAGAGGTCGCGCACCAGGGGTCCCAACAATAATAATTCTTTAGAAGGAATAATGTTCAACAACAACAACAACAACAACAACACCAACACCAACACCAGCAGCAGCAGCAGCAGCAGCAGCAGCAGCAACAGCAACAGCAACAGCAACAGCAACAGCAACAACAACAACAACAACAACAAAACACCATACACTAACTTTCGGAGGTCCGCGCGGACCTACGAATATGTAGCACCCCACAGTTGCGGATAAGAGTGAGGGGGCGGCGGGGACGTCGGCAGTCTGCGAGGCTCTGAATAAGCTTGCAGGTCCGCGCGGACCTACGAAAATTCACGGTGGGAACTTTTGCTTGGCGTGTCGCGGCGGCGGCCCTGGCGACACGCTGTGCCTTGCAATCAAGTGGCGCGTCGCTCCAGTCCGCGGCGCGGGACGCTGGGGAAACCTCGGGAAGTTGACGCCTGGGGACCGGCACGTGGTTAACGTGTCGCGGCGAAGCACATGTTCCTGACCGTATGTGTTTGCAGATTCCTCTTCTTCGCAAGGCGCCGGCTGTGCACCAGTAGAGCACCAGTACTCGGCCAAGCCCATCCTGGGCGCGGCGAGCATCAAGTGTGCTGGCGTAAAGCCCGTGCCCCCTCCCCAGACCATCGGTCATGACGGAAATCATCGGCACACCGAGCATGTCTGGTAACACTCCGGACGAACCGGTCGAGACCAAAATCCGGCCTCCGTCGCGAATATTGGTAACGAGCGAGTCGCCGACGTCTTCGAAACTCTCGTTTGAAACCCGACGCGCCGTCTCTTCGTCACCGAGATTCGACCCCCTCCTGTCGCGACCGAAATTTGGCGCGACCGAAATCTGTTACCGAACGATCGGGGGGGGGGGCATCTGGGGGCCGTCCAGGGGAGCGTCTGGGGGCCTCGGGGGGGGATCTCTGGGAAAGCCTCTGGGGGGCCTCTGGGGGAGCCACTAGGAAAGCCTCTGGGAACATCCGCGGGGGCCCCTGGGGGACCCTCTGAGGGGCCTCTGTGGGAGCCTCTGGGAAGGCCTGGTCGCGGATGATCTGAGTCTGATCCGACGGCGCAAGTTCTTCGTGACGCCAAGGCCCCAGCGCTTCGACCACACTTCCCTGGTGCCAGATGTTCACCCTGAGCCGATTTGTTTGATTTTCTGCGGCCCAGAAAATGCGAGGGGCAAAACGTCAGGGGGGGACCAGCGCAGGGGGGGAAGCACCGACCTTGCATCGGCGATACATCGCCGATAGATCGGCGCCATGCCCCCGATGGCGCATCCGCGCGGTCCTGGGCGGGGCGGCCCGGGCCCAGATTGTCGGCGATAAATGGGCGATCGGGAGTCGACGTACCCCCCCCGGGAGCCTGCGGTCGGGAGCTCTTTCGCTCAGCGTGGCGCGGCGGGCGGAGGCCCTGGTGCCACGCTGTGCCCTGCACGGGTGCGAGGCCGGGAGAGAAGCTCGGCACGCGGACGCCCGGGGACCGCGAAGCGGACAGCGCGCCGCGCCGAGGCGTCTTGGGGCCAGCGGCGACGCCGCGGCGCGCCGAGCCGAGAACTCCTGACCGCATCCCCCCCCCTCCCCTTCTTGTATCATATTTCCTCGTCCCGTCGCTGCCCCTGGGGGCGGCCAGGCCGAGCACCACACACAGCACGGCGCGCCGCGGCGACTCTTCGGCGGCGCCCCGGCCCCGAGGGCCCCCCCTCCCCCCCCCCCCTCCGAGGGCGCGGCCCGCCAGCGTCCGCAGGCACTCCGCGGAGGCGGCCGACCAGAGCCGCGCCGTGCCGTCGCACGAGGCCGTGAGCACCTCGCGGGTGCCCCCTCCGGGGGCTGCCAGGGAGGCCCCCCCCCCCCACCAGAGGGCAGACAGTCCCCACCCCCCCAAAGAAGAGTCACGCCGACAAGCAAAGCCCCGTTCAGTAAAGGCGCCCAAGGAAGGAATCGAACAGGGCAGGGCTGTTCCGTAAACGCCCAGGGCCGCTTAGTAAAGATCAACTGTCGGGCCACGGTGTTTTTTCCTCCCTTGACCCACGGCCTCCTGAGAGCCCACAACGAGGCCCCGGGGGCCCCAGGGGCTCCAAGATGGAGCGAAAAGCTAGGGGCACCTGGGGCCAGGGGCGCCTTCTAGCAGCCCCCGAGCCGCCAGGTGGCGACACCCTACGGTCGGGAGCTTCTGCTCAGCGTGTCGCCGCGGCGGCCTCGGCGACACGCTAAATACGGCAGGTTCGTGTCGTGACGACCCAGGCGTTGGTTTCTGACGCCACGTGGATTGTTCAACCTTGAACGATCGGCGCCTTTCCGACCGCCAGATCGTCCCATGCTGGCTGATTCTGGGCCGCCAGCGGAGTTCAACCTCAAACGCCCGTGCAAGGGGCGCAGCCGAGTCGGCAAGACACGAACATGCCGCATGCCCTGCAAGCGGATAGCGGCGCGTCGGAAGGCGTGTCGCGCCGAGGCGCGGCAGGCCAAAACAGGCGGAGCGACACACTGAGCCACATTTTCTGACCGTGCCCCCACCAACCATCGATTCTCCTGAGTCAATGGGAAACGGGGGTAGGGCAGGGCTCGGACCCCGCCATGTCTTCGACGAAGCCCACATCCTACCGGCCGCCGCCCATCGAGCCGCCCAAATCGTTGAGCGGCGAGGGCAGGGTTCGGATTTCGCCACCGCACCTCCCGACCGTCGGGCGAGTACGCGCCTGACTCCACCTCGCCCCCGTGGCCCTCCAGCGTGCGCAGGCACTCCCCCGAGGCCGCGGAGAAGATCTTTGCCGTGCCGTCGGCCGAGGCGGTGAGCACCTCCAGGCTGTCGGGCGAGAACCTGGGCAGAAACATGCCCCCCCCCCCTCGACGACGATGACGATGATGACGAAGTGTCCGGGTCACAAAGTGTTCGCACTTCAGCATCAGGCGGAAAACATCATCACCGTCGTCGTCGGATGGTCCGCGGGCTGGCACCCGTCCCCAACTCCTGGCCACCCCCCTCTCTAAGAGGGAAAACAGACCTACCTCGCTTTTGACCACCCTCGCTTCCAAGAGATACCAAACGATGCCAAACTACGGCCTGTACTGGTCAGGCCGCTTGACGAGGAGGCGCGTGGTATGACATGGTTTTGCCCGGAAGCGAAAGCGGGGTAGGTAACTCACGCTCTGACTCTCCTCGCCCTCCCATCCCCCAGGGAGGTCTCCAGAGGTCCCCGGCAGTCTCCAGAAGCCTCTCAGCACCGGAGGCCTCCTCGGAGCTTATCCCCGGAGCCCTCCACGGAGGCCCCCTTGGGAGGCGAAAGCCGTGCCAGTGCCTGACAGCACTTCGGTCCTCCGCAAGCCTCGCAGAGGGGGACACCCGGGGGGAGCAGGGCCCGGACCCCCGAGGCGGTGTTTCTTTCACAACTCAAGGGGCCCTGGGGCACACAAATAAATACACATAAATAACCGAACTCCCTATATTCCCCCATATTTTCTGGGTTATTGTCTTCCCCCAATTTCCGATATTTGTTCATATTTTCTGGGGAATCGACGATCACTATAGTGTCTGCGTGTTTTCTTCCCTCCTGAACAACCCGGTGAGGGCCCCCGGAGGCCGAAGATAGCGAAAAACCTCCCGCCGTGGGGGGAGGAGGAGGAGGAGGAGGAGAGGAGGAGGAGGAGGAGAGGAGGGAGGAAGGAGGAGGATGAGGAGGAGGAGGAGGGTTGAGGGAGGAGGATAGGAGGAGGAGGAGGGAGGAGATGAGAGGAGTTGTTTTTTTTTCAAAATGCGAGGAGGTCGGGAAGAGAGGAGGACTCGAGGGGCGCGCGCGGCAAGGCAGAACGACCTCGAGTCCTCCTCGAGTCCTCCTCTTCTTCCCTGACCTCCTCGCATTTTGAAAAAATCCTCCTCCTCCTCTCCTCCTCCTCTCCTCCTCCTCCTCCTCCTCCTCCTCCTCCTCCTCCTCCTCCTCCTCTCCTCCTCCTTCCTCTCCTCACTCCTCCTCCTCCTCCTCCTCCTCCTCCTCCTCCTCCTCCTCCTCCTCCTCCTCCTCCTCCTCCCAGAGCGTTCTGGAACGCCCTGAGAGCGTGCCGGAACGCTCAGGAACGGATGTGTCCTTGTCCCAGCCCCGTCCGTACCACCGCCCCCTCCTCCTCCTTCTCCTCCTCCTCCCCTCCTCCTCTTCCTCCTCCTCCTCCTGGAGGGGGGGGGCCTCGACTCCGGATCCGCCTCGAAGTGCGCGGACAAGCAGGCGGAGGCGAGGGCGAGGAGCGTGGAACACACGACGAGGATGCTGGGATTGGATAGGATGGGATCTGGGGGGAGGGGGGGGGAGGGGGGGGCCTCGACTCCAGATTCGCCTCACTGCGGCCGACTTCGCGGGTAGGCCAGGAATGTCCGCCTTACTTTTCAAGCTCCTTTGAGGTTGATTCCCGCACCGCTTTGCCATTGCTGTCTCCAGCATACCCTTGCGGAAATATCCGCCTTGCTTTATGAGGCGGAAATATCCGCCCTACGCTTTTTTCGCATCGCTTGGAGTGCATTTCCAACACAACTTGAATTGGAAAGCCAGCCACATTTTTGCCACCAAGTGCGGCGGATCTGGAGTCAGTCGGGGGCGGCGCAGAGGGGGGCGTCCAAGAGGGGGGTTCGCAGGTAATGGTCTGAGGCATGTGCGCGGACGAGGGGGGGAGCAGGAGACGCATTCAAAGAAGAAGAAGAAGAAGAAGAAGAAGAAGAGTAAGAAGAAGAGTGGGCCATGAAACGCGGGGAGATATATCCCCCTTCCCTACGGTTGGGAACGTTTGCTTAGCGTGTCGCCGCGGCGGCCCTGGCGACAAGCCATACCCTGCGAGCTGATAGCGAGTCGCTCTGCTCCGCGGGGTGGAAGGCTGGGAAAGGCTCGGGACGTTGAGGCTTGGGGACTGGGACGTGGGCAGGGTGTCGCGCCGAAGCGCGGTAGGCCAGAGTCGGCGGAGCGACACGCTAAGCCACAGTTCATGACCGCACCGCCGTTGGCATTAAAAAAACGCCCACCAAGCATCATGGACAACGCTGCTGTGTTCAGAACACCCGTGCCCCCCAACTTCAATGTTGCAAACGGCCTGGCGGTGAGGTTCTGGGTGCTCTTTTTGAAGGGGCCCAAGGAAACACGAATAAATACACACAAATAAATAGATTCCCCATATTTTCCCATATTTTCCGGGTTTTTGTCTTCCCCCCCACTTCCCATATTTTCCCATATTTTCTTGGGATCGATGATTAATTGTGTCAGTGTGTTTTCCCCTCCTGACTTTTGTGCCGATGGCTGCGCACCGACAACGGCCGCGAACGCAACATTGAAATGGGGAGGTCCGGGGGCGGCACCGTCGACGCAACGTCTGAGGATGGGCGCTGTTTTCGCCAACAGCCGCATCCGCCCCCCTCCTGGCCTTGGGTCGGGCGTGTCCCCCTACAGGCGGATTTTAGACGATAGTCAAACAATACCCAAAAAATATTCAACAATGGTCCAAAAATCGTCCCCTGACCATTTTTGTCTGTGTGTGAACACTCCCCCTGTGGAGGGACAGGCCCGACCTACTCCTGGCCGTCCCCCCCCCCGCCTGGCCGCCCCCGATGCCAGGGCACACGATCGTCGGGTGCCAAGGCCACGGTCGCAGGGCCTCTGGCGTCGTGGCCCGGTGTCCCACGCGGGCGGGCGCTCTCGGCCCCGAGATCTCGGGGCCCCAGGAGATGGACACCACCACCGCCTCGATTCTCCGCACAAGCGTGATTCAAAAAAAGCACAAGTGTGATACAACAACAAAAAAAACAAGCTTTGTATCACACTTGTTCGGGCTCCCCCTCCCCACTCCACCCTCCTCTTTTCCTGGGAGGTGGAGAGGGTGAGGGTGGTGGCGGTGGAGTGCATGCCTGGGCCCCGCAAAATGCCGGCCCGGGTGGCGGCAGGCTGGCCCCCGCGGAGGGGCCAGGAGCTCCAGGGCATCGCGTCCCGAAAGAGCATGCGGTCGGGAACGTCTTCTTAGCGTGCCGCCACGGCGCGGGAGCTTGGAAGGGCTCGGGACATTGACGCTCGGGGACTGGGCGGGCCAGAACCAGCGGACGCTAAGCTAAAGTTCCCGACCGTATATGTTAGGAGGAGGAGGAGGAGCAGGAGCAGGAGCAGGAGGAGGAGGAGGAGGAGGAGAAGGAGGAGGAAGGAGCGCGATCACACTGCTCGGCCTCGACAGCTGTGCGAATCAAACTGTCGCCAACCAAACCTGGATCCCGAAGCGAGCAGTGTGAACCGCGGACTGAAAAAGGGGAATGAAAGGCCAACGACATTACCTCCGCAACACACGAGGGCGACCTGAGAGAGCAATACATGGGAGATCTGGGTCCTGAGGCGATAACATGGTGGACTGCACCAGGTCCACGTGGTCGTCCAGCGTGCTCAAGCATTCCCCAGTGTCGGCGGAACATATGTTCACTTTTCCTCGGCCCACGCCGCACGCGACGCGCAGCGGCGCTGACAACACCGAGGGAAGGGGGGAGAGGAGCGGAGCAGGAGGAGAGGGAGAAAGGAAGATGGAGAAGGAAGGAGGAGGGATGAGAATGTGAACGGGGAGAAGATGAGGGAAGGGGGCGGATGATGAACGGAAACGATGGGGAGAAAGAGAATAAGAAACAGAAGGAGAAGAAGAAGGAGGAGAAAGGGGCGAAGGAAGGGGAGGAACTGGAGGAGCAGGAGGACGAGGAGCAAGAGGACATCCTCCTCCATGCTCCTCCCACGCACCCCTCCTTCTGCCTCCTCCTCCTCCTTCATCATCATCCTCCCTCATAATCCTCCTCGTCCTCCTCCTCC
>CAUYUJ010014156.1:192500-285000 GCA_963575745.1 Prorocentrum cordatum
AATGAGGCCGGCGCCTCAGCGAGAGCAGCATTTTGCCCGAAAATGACGCCGGCGCCTCAGCGAGAGTCGTTTCCCGGGATTTCCCGGGGATCCTGTGTGTAAAAAAAGCAGTACGCGGAGGGTGCGCGGCCATCACCCGGACGCCATCAGGGGAAGAGGGAGAGTTATTCATATTGAGTAACTGTGGGGAGGAGGAGGAGGAGGAGGAGGAGGAGGAGGGGGAGGAGGAGGAGGAGGATGAAGAGGAGGAGGAGGAGGAGGAGGAGGAGCAGGAAGGAGGAAGGAGAATGAGGGGGCAGTCTGGTTTCTGGGCTCTTTGGTTCCTGCCGCACCCCTGCGAAGCCAGTGCCCCAGGGCGGCACCGCCTGCCCGGGAAGCGAGGCCTCCCGATCTTCGCACACCCCGCGGGGTGCCCCCACTGCCCGGCGAGCGCGGTGCTCTGGACCCCCCCCCAGGACACGCGCGCCTGTGCATCAATGGGTCTGGCGCCACGGGCAGCGCGGGCCGGGCCAGAGGGCAAGCTAGGGGGGGCCACATGCGAACCCTATACCCCTACCCCCCACGATGTCTGCGGGGGAGGGTGGGGTTCACTTCGTTCGAGAGGCCACGAGCGAAGCGAACCCCACCCTCCCCCTCAAAGATCGTGGGGGGTAGGGGTATAGGGTTCGCATGTGGCCCCCTACAAGCCGACGGGAAGGAGGAAACGAGGTGCTCTGGCGGGCCGAGGGGAGGCCGAGCGCGGCGCGGCCGGCGGGGCGAGCGAGCGCCATGGACGCGCCGCGGTTTCTGCGCGGATCTCTCGCCGGCGGGAGCAGCGCAGGTGAAGTCTGGGCTCGGGGCGCGAGCGCCGGGGATGCCGGTGAGCTGGCATGCGGCGCCTTCTAGGTCCGCTGGCAGTTCGGGGACTCCGTCGCGGCTCCGACCTCGGCGGGGCTCTCAGTCTCGTTCCACGCCGCGTCCTCCGACGGAGTCTCGGCATGCCTGGCCCTCCTGCGGAGGCCCTCTTCAGGGCGTGCTTTTGCTTGGTCCAGCCTGGTCGCCACGCGGGCACCCGTCTTGGTCAACGGGCCGAGGCAGTTCTGCACCCCACCGCACAGGACGACTTCAAAGTCATCAAGGGTTGCTGCGCTATGATGCGCTATGGCGTGTGCTCTTGCTACACAGTCGTGACAAAAGTTTCTTCAAATTGCTATGATGAAGCTCTCTCCCATCCCGCTCAAGATTCCTAACATGACATGATGCTGGGGTCATTCGGCGGAGTAGTTTCCGATCCCGGAGACGATAATAACTCTGTTACCCCAAAACGGGATCGGAAACTACTCCGCGCCAAACCATATAAATTATCGAGCGGGATGCGATTGCGCGCGGAGTAGTTTTGGTAAAACTACTCCGAACTACTCCGCACGAGCGCGTCATTCCAAAAGGCAAATTGAAAGAAACTTTCGTCACGGCGATGTATCTCAGCCAGGTGGCCGTCCTCACTTTGGCAGATGATGGCGACATTTGACGCGCGGTTCCGCAATCCAGCGCCGTGGAGGCGGCCCGCCACCTTCCAGGCGGCTTCGGCGGGCGAGCATCGCACGGCGACCCGGCCGCCCCTGGCGCCAGTGGCTTCGACGGGGCCGAACATGGAGAAGGTGGCTTGGATGCCCGACGTGTCGAGGGCACCGCGCTGATCGTCCATGATGATCCTCCGCCGCAGCATCTGGGCGCACCCCGCCCCGCATGGGACGACTCCTCGGTCGTCGGGGGGTGCTGCGCTGCATGGTCCGTCTCGTGGGCGGCGCGCTCGCCGTGGCCTGCTGGAAGCAGGCCACTCCCGACAGCCTGCGCGGGAAGGACCCGCTGGCGAGGCCAATCCAGTATACGCGCTGTCGTCTCCGGTGGCTGCGCGCCCCCCCCCCCCTCCCGGGGGCTGCGGCGCTGGCGCGGCCTGCGCCGTGCCTCATCGCGTCCTCGTCGGCGCCATCGCAGGCGCCAGCGTCGGCGCAGGCGTGCTCCTCGCGGCCGTGGCCGCCCTCGTGCCACTACATGAATGTTCCCTGGGGCATTACAGGGCAGTTTTTAATACATAGGATTTGTAAAACATAGGATTTCTAACACAGATACATGATTAATTTATGAATAATTTTCTGCATGAGCTAGCTCATCGTCGTTTTCAAAACTAATTCCCTGCATTTTTAATACATGATCCGCACGCGGAGCATGTATAAAAAACGGCACTGTACATGCATGTGGGACTTACGCGGTGGAGTGCCAGTGTCAAGTGAATACCAATAGAGCTAGGAGCACGGCAGACGAGCGAGCGCGGCAGACTATAGGACGGCAGCCACGGCGGCTCCGAGCGGCGGCAGTAGCACGGCACAGCGGCAGGCGAGCGCGGCAGGTCAGCGCGCGAAAGGGCAGACGAGCGCGGCAAATGATCGATGTCGTTGATATTTTGCTGCGGCGCAGTCCAAGCGATTCGTTTGATCAGCTTTGTGGATGTTAGAACAAACGTGTATGTGAATTCATGAACTATTTTCTCCTTGCGCTCTCAGGAACGAAGAAACTGGCATATTGTTTTGACCGCGGATGATCGTTTATCTGGATCGTGTGTGCATCGGCGTGCCGCCTCGGTCTTTGTCGAGTGAAACTTCAAGGCGCCGTTCGGATAAAAAAAAAATATCCTGCGAACTCTAACGTCGACTGAACCATGCCCTGCGCAATCGGAAGAAGAGTTAACAGTTCTGGAAGATAGGAGATTGCGCGCTCCAAGGTCATCGCGAGACGCAACACATGAGTTCTCACACGTACGACTCGGCAGGCTTGCGGGGCGGAGCGCCAGGTCAGGGCCCCCTGAACCAGGATACGCTAGACCGGGACATCCAACATACCTCGAAACAATGTTTTCCCGACGACGGCACGAACAGAAAACTGCGCTGTACAAGTGGGCGGCCCCCCAAAAAATCACTACAACATTTGCGGTATAAACTCAGACAAAGGCCACGAAAGCCTGCAACATCACCCCTAGACCTGGACAGAGACCCGAATCTTGCAGTGCAGCAGCGAAAAATGCTCTGGACGACCAAGCGCAGCCAACAAAAATGCACAGGGCGCGACCCCAATTTGACGCTGCAAGAAAGCGCGTCCTTTCCCCGATTTGCGAATGTCCCGGTTCATCTTCGCCCTGGCCTCGGGGGGGGGCTGACAAGGCTGCTGCGGCGAAGTGCACCGAGGGACTGGCGCCCGCCGGCGGGGCGCGGCAGGCGCCCCCTTGGCAGGACCGCCGCGGCGCCCACGCGCGGGCTCCCGGCCGGGCGCAGCCGAGGCACGTTCGTGGCCAGCCGCTCGGGCCCCACGCTGCCCCTGCGGCGGGGGGACGAAACGCCGGAAGCCGCGGCCGCGAAGCCTGCGACGCCTTCTCGAGCGGCTTCGCACAGCCGGCGGCGGCCGCTGCCGCGTCGCCGGCCGAGATCACGACGCGCGCCCGTTGGGGCGACGGAGCCGCGCCCCGGGCGCAATCTTCGACGCGCGCCATGTCGGACGACGCGTTCAGCAGCGCAACCAACGCAGGTATCTCGCCAGGCGCCGGTGCCGACGACGCGGGCGCCCAGTCACCGCGGGCCATGCGGAAGTTCCGAAAAGGCTGTATCGAACGCTTCGACTGGATTGCTGCGGGTCGGGAAGGCGGCGGAAGCGTTGCGACCTCTGTGGGCGCGTCCGAATTCGAACCGACTTATGCGGCGCCCTCTACGACTGGAGTCGCGCTTCCACAAAAGATTGGAGTCAGGCTCCAACCGATGATGGGCGTCGCGCCATCGTCGACTGGGGCGAAGAGCTCGTCCTCGGGCGAGTGCGGATCGTCGCGGACAGGCAGGCCAATGTAAAGGGTTGCCTCGCCGCCCTCCCCATCGAACGCGCTGCTCCTAGCTTCATCCGCCTGCTCGAGTCCCTCCTTGAGCAAACTTTCACTCTTGCTCGTCGGGCGTCTCCTCTGGCGCTGTATTGCGGCGGCAGGCGCGGCGGAAAAGCTTGCCCCCGTCGAGCTGCCGCTGGGCCTCGCGCCCGACGCCCAGGCTCTCTGCGTCGTCCACGAGTGCATGGCGCCAAGTTTTCGAAGAGCTTGTGCTTGGCCTGCAGCTGCCCCATGCCGCCCTGGACCAGCGACGCAACCTTCTTCTTGAGCGTCGCCTTCTTGACTGCATCGGCCACGGGGTTCGCGCCGTCTGTTTCGCTACGATCATGGCGCAAGTCTTCGTAAGCAGCATCAATAACACAATTTCAGCTGGCCCGGAAGTGCCCGTAGAGCCCGCGTTGACCGAGACCGTTTTCACGCGCCGGACCTCGTCGATCGACCTGGCCCGAGGGATCTTCGACATGCGACCTTTTTTTCCTCCTCGTCTTCCTCCTCCTCCTACTCCTGATCATCCCCGTCCTCATCCTTCCTCCTCCTACCTCTTCCACTTTTCATACCCCCCCTTCCCCCCCCCCCCGCCCGCCCCCGACGCCCCCCGCCCCACCTTACGCCACTCGCCCTCCCGCTCCCCCCCGCGTCGTCACGGCGGGGACGTCCTGCAGCCGCCATGAGGGCGCGGCGTCCAGGGACGCCAGCTCGCGCCCGCCACAGGTGTAGACGGGGATCCGCATGCGGGGCCGTGGATGAGGAGGGCGAAGAGAACGAGGAGGAGGAGGAGGAGGAGGAGGAGAAGGAGGAGGAGGACAAGCACCACCGACCCAGGGAAAGACAGAAAGGGCGGCCAAGAGCACGAGACGAGCACAGGAGAAGGACGAGGAGGAGGAGGAGGAGGAGGAAGAGGAGGAAGGTATGGACAAGGAAGAGAGGAGGACGAGGAGGAGCACGAGAGGGAGGAGGGAGGCCCAGGAGCGTCGAGGAGAGGAGCTGGAAGAGGAGGAGAAGGGGAACGAGGAGAAGGAGAAGGACGACGACGAGGGATGAGGTGAGGAGAAGAGGGGAAGGGAGGAGGGGGCGGGCTCTGAGAGGGGAGGGTCGAAGAGGAGGAGGAGGAGGACGACGAAGACAACTCGACGAGGAGGGTCGAGGAGGAGGAGGAGGAGGAATAATAATAACAGCACGATCATCAACCATAACAACAAAAATAATGCGATGACAAATCAAACGAATGGTATGTATAGTACGAAGGGTTGTTATACTAATGATACTGGCAGTCACAATGATCACACTACTAGTAACAAAACGTAGTAATATGCGAACTAGAAGGACACTAAGAACAATGCTAATCAATATTGCAAATACTAAAGCTACTAATAACACAAATACGAATACTGTAAAGAAGTGCTGAAGATCACCACTAATCTTCATCATGATTATCATGATACGACTCGTGATACTAGTAATAGCTATGATAACAAGCAACATGAGGGGGAGGAGGCGGAGCCCAGGATGAGGAGGGGGGGGACAATGGGATAATGAATCGGGAGTGCGAGTGGGATAAAAAGGAAGATGACGAGGATGCGAAAAAGTAGCTATATGTGGAAGAGGCGGCTAAGATGAAGGAAAGAAAGAGTGTCAGGAAAGATGGTGTGGGTGGGGGCGAAGGAAGAGGGCGAGAACGAGGAGAACGATCAGGTAGACGAGGAGGAGGAGGACGAGGAGGAGGAGTCAGAGGAGAGAACAGGAAAACGATGAGGGAGAAAGAGGAGAGAAGGCAGAGAAAATGAGGAAAAAGAGGGAAGAGGAAGAACAGTGAGGGAGGGGAGGGCGAGGGAATTAGCGTTGAATCAGAAGCAGGAAAAAGGCACTGAGGAGAAGGACCCGGCAGAGAAGAAGGAGGAACACTCGCAGGAACAGGAGGAGCACCAGGAGGAGGAGGAGGAGATGGAGGAGGAGAAGGGCGAGGATGAGAACGAGGAAGAGAAAGGGGAGAAGAAAGAGGAGAAGGAGGAACACCATCAGGAGGAGGAGGAGGAGGAGAAGGAGGAGAAGAAAGAGGAGGAGGAAGAGGATGAGAAAAAGGAGGAGGAAGAGGAGGAGGAGAAGGACGAAGAGGATGAGGAGGAAGAGGAGGAGAGGGCGCGGGAGTGCAAGGAAGATTGCGCGGCAGCGTGGCGGGGGCTCTCCGACCCAGGGCTGCGAGCCGAAAGCGGCACCGTTCCGTAATGATCCGGCGACAGCTAAAGCGAAGCAGGGACGATGATACATTTGGGCGAGGGTAAACCGAACATCTCTGAGATCAGGCGGCTCCGGAGGATGTCTCGGGCGCCGCGGCCTTATCAGACCGTTCCGGAATGCCCCGAAAGCGTGCCGGAAGGCTCCGGAGCGGATCTGTCCTCGTCCCGGCCCCGTCCAGACGGCGGCGGCGCGCGGCGAAGCCGAAGGCGCCGCGGCTTTTTTTCACGGGCAGGCCGTCCGCGCGCGCGTCCTGCCCCGCACGCGGGCAGCAAGAAGGCGCCGCGCGGCGCCGAGCTGATCGGCACGAGAAGCCCAGCGGAGCAACCCCCATGGAGCCTGGAGCTCCTGGCTGCGGCCCGCGGCCTCGGGAGCTCGGGATCCCGACCCCTGCCGTCGTCCCGGGTCGCGCTCCGGTGGCCCCGCAGTAGCCCGACAAGGGGCCCCAGAGATCGAGATGCTGGGGCGCACTGTGTGGTCACCGGCCACGTGGAGGCACGAAGCGTCGGGCAGCAACAGGTCGAACGCGGAAGAGCTCACTACTTCAGAAATCACGGGCCCCCTTTGAGGCCCCTGGGGAGAAATCTTCGAAATAGCTTAAACTTGTCTTTAAAATTACATATGCGTTTGTCCCTACGACATGCATAGAAGCTCGGATGTCGAGGAGGTTTGTCCCACCCGCAAGCACAGATGGGAAAAGTGAGAGCGTTCGCGCAGAACGGCGAGGGGGGAGGCGCGCCCAGGGCACGCGGCGCCTCATGTGCGGTGCTGGCGACCGGAGCGGTGGAAACGCGCTCCGGGTGTCTCGGGGACAGAAAGAGACGGGGCGGCCGCTCAGGCCCTTCGCGCCTCTGCGGCCCGAAGCGTGTAGGCATATATATATATATATATATGTATGTATATATACAGGTATATATATATGTATATGTACATATATATATATGTATATACACAAGATTTGAAGCTCGGAGAGATTCGCTTTAAAGTCTTGGTATAACGCACTATGTGCGAGGCGAGGGGGGGGACAAACGGGCGCTTCGGGCCGAAGCGCAGTTGCGTGTGGATGCAAAGGGGCTGCGAGACAGCAAAGCACGTGGGGCGGTGGAAAAGGTGCGCGCGGTATGACGACAGCGACGACGACGTTGTCGTCGTCGCCGTCGTCGGTCATCTGGAGGTGGCCCCAAGCCATCTGGAACCGCTCTCGGGCGCGTTTCGGCCCATCGGTTCGGGAGACAGGGGTCGCCAGGGCCACATGATGATGATGACAACGTCGTCGAAGAGGCTGTGAAAGGAAGGGTGTCGGGGGGGAAGTATGAGAGCGTGCGGTGATCGTCTGGGGTGGTTTGGGGCCTGCAGTTTTTCTGCGTGGAACTGTAAAACTTTGGGGGGCTGCTGGGCGGTTTGTCCAGCGGCGGGACGTGCTCGGGGCCGCAGAAGCTCTCGGGCATTCCTTTGGGGCAGACGGGGGGCTCGCAAGACTGCGGCAAGCGCGGGGCGTTCGGGGGCTTCGCGAAGGTTGGGGGGAGTTTTTGGTTGCGTTGGAAGGCGTGCTTAGGGGCCGTGCGCGCGCGTTTCTCGGGCGGTCTTCTCAGAGCGATGGAATGCTCGGAGGCCCGCTGCAGGCGCGGGGCCCAGGGTCTCGCAGCGCGGGGGATGGGGGGGGGCTTCGAGAAGGGGAGTTTCCCAGGGCGAACGACAACAAGGGGTGCACCGTCCAGGAGGCGTTTGGATCGACGCGGGGGGTGGTCCGGCTGGCTCGGAGGGTCGAAGGGGTGCCCCCTGGGCCAATCCGCGGGCGTTTTTCTGCCTGATTGTCTAAGGGGCGCAGCCGCGGCCTCGGAAGCCCCGTGGAGGCCCACGAAAGCGCGGCGACGCCGTAGGGGATCCCCGAGCTTCGGGCCCTCGTGCGTCATCGATGCGGGGCGAGAGCGAGGCGCGCCTGGGCGTCGGAGGCCGCCGTGACCCCCCCCCACACGAGCGAACTCCGCCTCGGAAGGTCCACGAACGGCCGACGCCGGCAAGCTGCGCGGAGAGACTCGAGCGACGAGCCGGGGCGTCGAAGGCCGCGCTGATTCCCCTCCTCCCTCCTCCTCCTCCTCCTCCTCCTCCTCCTCCTCCTCCTCCTCCTCCTCCTCCTCCTCCTCCTCCTCCTCCTCCTCCTCCTCCTCCTCCTTCCTCTCTCCCCAAAGTGGGCGCCACAGCGGAAGGCCCGCGAATTGCCGATGCCAGCAAGCTGCACAGAAACACTCGAGCGACAGAGTCGGGGGAGGAGCAAGGAGGCGGCACTCGGAAGGAGGACCATGAGATCTGGATCAGAGACGTCGTGGGCCCCGGGGGGCGCAGTGGGCAGATCTGGTCAGCCCTGGAACAGAAGCGCCTTCCCCTCGAGCGCTCGCGGTTGCCCGGGCCTGTCGAGGCCATGGAGGTGGTCTGGGGCGCTGCGCGCGAGTTGCCTTGATAGCTCGCCAGCCTCCTGTCTGCAATTGCTGTTCCAACCACTCTGTTTTGTCAATACTTGCCAGTTTGCGGGCAGCTTCATGCAATTCCCGTTCAGATCTTGTGACGCCGTGCTCTCTGGCAAGGCGCTTTGTGTCCAAGAGCTGGAGGGTCTCGTCGGAAATCCAAGGCTTGTTCGGCCTCCGCGCATTCTCCGGAGGCGTCCCGGCAGCTCGATTCATGGCAGTCCTCGTTACCGCCCGCTTGTGCTCCCGCGTGTCGTCGGACCCTGCTTCGGCGACGCCGTGGTGGAACGCCTCGGCAAAACGGCTCTTGACACTATCCTGCCAGAGCGCCGTGACGTTCGTCCGTCTCGTTTTTTTTTTTCTTGTTTTATAGTTTTTTTATGGGCTTCCTCTTCACAGCGAAGGCCGGCTGTGACCAAGCAGTGGTCCGTGGCGAGAGGCGCGGCCCGCCTCGACCTCGCATCCCGCACGCGGCTCGGTGCGTCACTGCTCCACAGCAGCAGAGCCAGCAGGTGAGGCCCACGGTGCTCCCCTCGCCGCCGGCGTCGAAGCCTGCTTCGACGATCGAGGCCTCGTCTGCGGCATCGCCCTCGAAGAGCGTGTTCGCGACCAGCACCGAGTTAGCCTGGCAGAGCTCGACAAGCAGCTCTCGGTTTGGGGTCTCGGCTTCGTGTAAAGCCTCGTTCCCAAAGATTTGAAGACCAATTATGTCTTCCTCTCCCGCCCGTTTCTGCCCGAGTCTTGTGTTCATGTCATCGAAGATGATTTTGCCAACGTTGGCGGAACAGCAATTGTAGTCGAAGGCCAAGGACGTGAAGAAATGCACCCGGTGATCCAAACCTTTCAGGTTGTGAAGAGCGTACGCACGTACCATTCCCACGATGCCCCCGCGGACGTGCAGCCTCAAACAACATATTCGGTCCGACACCTGCTGGTACGTTAAACCTTAGAGCACATGAAAAATATTGTACGGTTTGAACGAATGTGCGCGGCGACAAAGCGAGAGCTACACGTTGGAAACCACCCGCTCTCAATCCGTGAAGCTCTTGCGGTTTTTTTGAATGAGTGCACGCGGCGCCAAGGCGAGAGCCACATTTTGACTCCCCCCATCTGCGAAACTCTTACACATGTTTGACTCGAATGTGCCCGGAACTAACGCAACAATCACATGTTGAAAACCATGCGCCCTCGATCCGTGAAGCTCTTACAACTGTTTAAAACGAGTGTACGCGGCGCTGACGCGAGAGCCACATGTTGAAAACCACCCGCTCTCAATCCGTGAAGCTCTTGCAAGTGTTAGAAACGAATGTGCGCGGCGCTAAAGCGAGAGCCACATTTTGATAGCGACCCGCCCTCCGTCTGTGAAACGGTTGTCAACGTTTGAACATCAGGGTCATAAATGGTGAGGAGGTCTCAAGCGAAACGCCCAGCCCGCCCTTTCGACCGGCCTCGGGGTGCGACAGGGAGGACTATCTAGAAGGAAAAAGAATTCAACAGGAACGTTTCTGCCCCTTTCTCAGCCTCTGCAGAGACTTCCGAGGACATCTGGGGACCCCCTGGGAGTCCAAGAGAATCCGGCAAGTAAACACGCATTCCCACAGGGGGGGGCAGAGGGAGGACACGATGTCCAAGTCTGGCCTCTGCTGGCCAGGCAGCCCAGACACACAGGCGAGAAAGACGGGGAAGAAGACACCGACGACGACGGAAACGACGGAACAATGACAACGACGGCGACGGCCATGGCGACGAAAAACGAGGAAAGCTATGTGCGAGCGCCGTATTTCTGCTTCCTCTTATGATGCCTTCTGCTCATCGCTTCCCTCCTCCACAACTCCTCCATTCTCGAGTTCCCACTCCGCCTCCTGTGCCCTTCATCCCCTCTCCTGGTCACTTATCCTCCTCCTCCTCCTTCTCCTCATCATCATCATCAGCAGCATCCTTTTTCTTTTCCTTTCCCTTTTCTTCCTCTTCCTCCTCCTCCTCCTTCTCCTCCTCCTCCCCTATCACCCTCGTCAATCCTCCTCCATCCTCCGCCTACTCCACCTCCACCTCCTCCTCTTCCTCCTCCTCATTATCCTCCTCCTCCTCCACCTCTGCCTCACTCCACCTCCTCACTCCGCCTCCACCCCCGCCTCCTCCTGTTCCTCATCCTCCTCCTCCTCCTCCTCCTCCTCCTCCATTCCTTTTCCTTCAATTTTTTTTTCTCCCTGTCGCAGCCCGAAGCCAGTCTTTAGGGTGGGCCGGGCGCTTCGCTTGAGAATTCCTCACCATTTACGACTCTGAAATTTAAGAATGGGCAGCAACTTCACAGATGGAGGGCGGGTGGTTTTCAAAGTGTGGCTCTCGCGTTAGCGCGGCGCACAATCGTTTTAAACAAGAAAGAGCTTCACGGATTGAGGGCTGATGGTTTTCAAAATGTGGCTCCCGCCTTAGCGCGTCGCACATTCGTTTTGAACATTCGCAGGAGCTTCACGGATTGAGGGCTGATGGTTTTCACAATGTGGCTCTCCCCGTAGCGCGGCGCACATTCGTTTTGAAAATTCGCAAGAACTTCACGGATTGAAGGCGGGTTGTTTTCAATACATGGCTCTCGCGTTAGCGCGGCGCATATTCGTGAAACATTTGCAAGAGCTTCACGGATTGAGGACGGCTCCTTTTCAAAATCTGGCTCTCGCCTTAGCGCGGCGTATATTCGGTTTAAACATTTGCAAGAGTTCCGTGGATTCCCGTCATCAAAGTTCAAGAACATGTGTGCTGGAAGGATTCGAGATTATATGCGGGTGCAACAGTTAGATTGATTCTCCGTGTTGAAGTCCCTGGAATGGCGTTCTGGCACGATTCAGGATCGTCAAAAGACGACAGTCAGTTTGATACGTGGCGTTGAACCCCGAGAATTCAACGAGGTTGTCTCCCAACGAGGCAGTCCCCTCAATGGAAATGAAACGTTGTAGGGGCCTATGAAGATGGAGCTTGGAGGGAGGGTTTACTCCTACATCGTTGATGATCTGTGGGCTTACATTGGTCCTCCTCCTCCTCCTCATCCTCCTCGTCCTGCTCCTCCTCCTCCTCCTCCTCCTTCTCCTCTCCTCTTCCTCCTCCTTCTCCTCCTCCTCCTCGTCCTTGTCCTTGTCCTTGTCCTCGTCCTCGTCCTCGTCCTCGTCCTCGTCCTGCTCCTGCTCCTGCTCCTGCTCCTCCCCCTCCCTGCTCCTCCTCCTGCTCCTGCTCCTCCTCCCCCTCCCCCCTCCCCCTCCCCCTCCTCCTCCCCCTCCTCCTCCTCCTCTACTCCTCCTCCTCCTCCTCCTCCTCCTCCTCCTCCTCCTCCTCCTCACCCCGCACTCCTCAGTCAGCCGCCTAGTCCTCGTCCTTGTCATCGTCCTCGGCCTCGTCCTCCCGCTCCTCCTAGTGCACGAGCCCCCTGCGCACGCAGACGCCCCCGAGTCCTGGGAGACCCTGTGACATGCTTCGCTTCGTCCTGCCACGCCTCCTCCTCCTCCTGGCGCGGCGGACACGGCCTTCACCGCAGCGCGAGCCCCCCCCCCGAGCCTGGTGAGCAGCAGCTCAAGGAGAGGAAGAGCAGCGCGATGACAAGGCAGCTCCTCCCTCATCCTCCCCTCCCAGGCGGCGCGCCTGCGCGGCGCGGACGGCCAGCTCATCGAGGCTCTGGCTCTCCGGCGCTCCCCTCTCGAGGGCCAGGCCGTCCAGGGCTCTGACCTGGCCCGCGGGGGCCCTCCTGCGATCCGGGCGCCCATATCCCCATCAACTGCCGCTCCGGCCGCCTACATCTCCATGTAGGGGGGTCAATCTGCCAGTGAGACTCAGACCTTGCCCCGCGGGGCCGTCCAAGGCACTGGCCTGGCCCGCGGGGCCCTCCTGCGATGCGGGCGCGCGGCATGTCTTTCGCAGCGGCTTCGGGCGCCGGGGCCCTCACACGGATCGATTTCTGGCTCGAAAGCTGCTGCAGAGGTTAGTGGTCAAGGGTCCAGGCGGTGATGTTTCATGATGCTGCACTTTTGTTGTGGCTTCCTTGTCCTCCTCGTGTTCCTGCTCCTCTTCCTCCTCCTCCTCCTCCTCCTGCTGTTCCTCCTCTTGTTCCTCCATTTACTCATGCTCGTTCATTATCCTCCTCCTCCTCCTCCTCATGTTGGTCGCCCTTTTCCTCCTCTTCTTCTTCCTCCTCCTCATCCTCCTCCTCCTCCTCCAGCTCCTCCTCGTCGTTCTCATCCCTGTGACCCTCGTTCTTCACATCTGCTGCTCCTCCTCCTCCTCCTCCTCCTGCTACTTTTATTGCTCATTACCTTCCTCCTCCTCCTCCACCTCATGCTGCTCGCCCTTTTCCTCCTCCTCCTCCTCCTCCTCCTCCATCTCCTCCCCATCCGTCATTTCCTGTGACCCTCGTGTTTCATGTCGTCGTCCTTCTCCTCCTTCTCCTCCTCCTCCTTTTCCTCGTCCTCCTCCTCATCATAATCACCATCAGCAGCAGCAGCATCGTCATCGTCATCGTCATCGTCATCGTCATCATCATCATCATCATCATCATCATCATCATCATCATCATCACCACCACCACCACCACCGGTATCATCACCAGCATAATCTGGCTCCCCTTTCGCGTCGTCTTTGTCGTCGTCCTCATCCTCCTCCTCGATTTCCCGCCCATTCTCTCCTCCACCATACGTACCAATCCTCAATATGTCTTGTTCTCCTCCGCAGCATAATCAACAGCATTATCGCCATGATGATGATCATCATCATCAGCATCATCATCACCGTCATCATCATCACCATCATCATTATCATTGCCATCGCCACCACCGTCATCATCATCATCACCATCATCATCAGCATCACCATCATCATCTTCATCATCATAATCATCATCACCATCATCGCCATCATTATCATCATCATCGCCGCCACCACTACCAGCATCATGTTGATCATCATCACCTTGTCATCAACATTATCGTCCCCTTCATAAGCATCTACGTCATCAGCATCCTCATCATCATGGTCATCAGCATCTCCATCATCAGAAGCAGCAGCAGAGTTGTAATAACTATCTCCACCATCATTAGAACCATCCGCATCACCACCACCCTCATGATCCTCATCAGCATCATAGTCATCATCGTCGTCATCATTAGCATTAGCATCATCATTATCATCATCACCATCCACATCCTCACTTCTCCTCCTCCTTGTGCTCCCCCCTTGGCCCTCCTCCTCCTCCTTCTCATCATCCCCATCATCATCATCATCAACAACATCAGCATCATCGTCATGATCATCAACATCACCATCATACCGCTATCATTACCAACGCCACCATCATCATCATCATCATCATCATCATCATCATCAGCATCATCATCATCATCATGTTCATCCCATAAACAACATCGCCAACGTCATCAACATCACCATCGTCTCCAGAAGCAGCAGCATCATCATCATCATCATCATCATCATCATCATCATCAGTATCGCCATCGTCAGAGTAAGCGTCATCACAAACACGCTCGTCACTACCAGCATTCTCTTCACCACCGCCACCTCGTGATCCTCATCAGCATCATCCTCACCATTCGCTCTGTCATCCTCACCATTCGCTCTGTCATCCTCACCTTAATTCTCCCTCTCCTCCTCCCCCTCCTGGTGCTCCCCCCTGGACCCGCCTCCTCCTCCTCCTCCTGTTCTTCCCAACCCCTTCATTATGCTCCGCCTCGTCCTCTTAACCCTCGCGTCTCCATTTGCTCGACTGTCCTGGGTACTCCGTGCCCCCGAGAACGGATCTCCAGTCGAGAGAGCGCGCGACGGCAGAAAATGGCAAGGCCCCAAGAGAATACCACCGTCCCGAACACAAAAAAAAACTGGAAGCAGTCGTGGAGCATGCTTCGGATCGCTGCGATGTCGCATCGAAGCCATGCGGTCGTCTGAAGACCCCCTGGTCTTATTGGCGACCCTGGGCCACGTGGCCCCCCTGCCCCCCTTCCAGCGCTGGCGGGGGTGAACGCCGAGAGCCACTCCTCGGGCCAGCTTCGGTTTGGGGCCAGGGGCGGGGGGGGCGCAAGGCTCAATCTTCCCGTCATCTTTTTCTTGTGCGCATCGTGACGTGAACGGCCCCCTACTCTCCCCCCCCCTCCCCGCGGTCACGCCCGTGATCGCCAGGGGACTCAAACCTGGCCTCCAACGATGACAACAGTTGGGGCGGTGAAGTGCGCGAAATGGCCGAAGCAACTCAAGAATCCCTCAAAGTGTCACCCCTTTATGCCGTGTCGTGCGGGCGGCTGTTGTTGACTCACTCGGCGTCTGGCCGTCCCACGCGGTCTGCCACCGCCGCGCTGCCGGAGGCTGTGGCCACGCCGGCGCCTCCGCGGGAGAAGGGGAGGAGGAGGACGTGGAGGAGCTCGAGCAAGAAAGACTGCGTGTAAACATATGCTCTCGGAGGCCCGCGCGGAACTCTTGGATCGGCGGTTGGCCCCCCTTGCCCTGGCTCTCTCGGCGCGCCACGCTCGCCATCGCTCGGACGTCCACTCCCTGTGCTTCTTTCGATTTCGTGCGTGGCTTTCTCGCCAAATGATCAAGGATGCTCCTCGATGGTCCTCGCCGAAGGAAACATGCACACGTCCGAGCGATGCCAAGCACGGAGGGGGCTCCAGCGCCGATCCAAGAAATCCGCGCGGACCTCCGAAGTCTGATATGTTTATCATACTTCCTGCTTCTTCGAAGGGGGATGAACCGAAAGAACCCACGGGGCGCCTTGGTAACAATCCAGCGCCAGCTGCCGGCATCGGATGGCGAACAGCGATGCCCAGACTGTGCTGAGCAGGTGCGCCACGTGCGCCAGCGCCTCACCGACCCCCATGGCGGTGAGGCGGAACACCACGACCTTGGAGCACAGCGTCACCACCATGGCGTAGGAGTTCAGCATGACCAGGAATCCGTGCGACTTTCTCGTCGCCGCTGGGCCAACAACGTGCAAATTCATTTCCAGGGGCACGGAACGATTCGAGAGCGCGGCGAGCAAGAAGCGGGTGCGCCGCGCTGCCGACGGGAAGAACAACAGAGTCCTGAAGGTGACGTAGAGGGGTGGGACCAAGACGGGAGCCATTCCGAACTCTGATGGGATTTTGTATGTTGGCTCGAGCTCGTTATAAATGACGAGGACGGATAACACCCAACCGTTGATGTACAGCATGTAGTTTACCAAGGTCATCAGTACGTTGATTGGGCTATGCCTCCATATAGAGAGCCAGCACACCGTTAGACACGCTGACATCCCAAGCATCGCCCACAAAGAAGTGCTGCAGAAACCCGCGCTGTCATGACCCCGACCCCAGAACCACGCGACAAGGTGCGTTACAACTGTGAGGGCGCCCTGGCCAAGCGTCGTCCACACCAGAGGAGTTGAAACGAGCCTCCGCGTGGCTGGGCGTGATCTCTGCGATTGGCCAGATATCCAACCACGGGTGCTCTTTCTGCCAGGCTGGGAAAAGGGCCCGCCACACACGCGGTTGCAGTGGAACCAGCATCATGTATTCAGGAGCGGCCACCAAAACCGATTCGGAGTGCTCGTGATCCGTGTCTGGATGAGCATGGCGGTGCCTGATGCGCAAGCCATTTCCCCCCGCCGTTCGCATGACGTGATCATGCCAACAGTCTGAAGCATTCACTTCTGCCGGCACGCCATGCTCCTCCCCCACATGCGAGTGAGGCTTAGCGAGCCCACCATGACTGTGGACGACAACGCTGTTCGCAGTCACATGCGCATGAAACCCCATGAGCCGCACGTATCCCGGCGAAGACCAACTGGCTGGAAGCCGAGGCCTGGAACCGAAACGCGACCCCGCTCGAGCCACCTTGCATGAGTGAGACCCTGAAGCGCTGACACGAACAAGAAGCACTAGCCACTGCCCAGCTTCAACGGCTTCAGACGGGTGCGGCGGCAGGATCCACGAGGTCCGCATGCCCTCCGATTGTTTTGGACGTGGCTCCGAGAAGCGTCTAAGAGCCTCCAAGGCAGGTGGCCCCAGCATCGAATCGATAAGTCGAATCGGATCGACGCAAAGATCGAATCGGCAGAAATCGGCAGAAATCGGCAGCCACGTCGAAATCGACAGAAGTCGGCCTAATCGGAAACCCGATCACGGCAAGCCGGATCGGAATCGAAATCGGAAGGCCGGGAGGGTAAAGGAGGAAGTGGGGGAGGTGATTGGCCGTCCCATCCGCCCCTCCTTCTCCCGACTGTTGTCGTCGCGCGTCGTCGTAGACGTGAACGTATGTCGTCGCACGCGCGTCGTTGCATACGGGCCTTGGGGCCCCCCTCGGGCCCCCGACCCTCCACGGATCCAAGGGGACCCCTCTCACCCTCCCCGAACCCACAGTCCCCCCCAGAGTCCCCTCGCCCACTGTCCCCCCGCTGTCCCCTCCCCCACAGTCCCCCCCCCACTGTTCCTTCTCATTGTCCCCTCCCGCTGTTCTTTTCTGTTGTCTTCCCTACTGTTCCTTCCCCCTGTCCCCCTCCAATTGTCCGTCCCCACTGTCCCTCCCGCTGTCCCCTCCCACTGTCCCCCCGCAATCCCCTCCCACAGTCCCCCCCCCCCGCTGTCCCCCCCACTGTCCCCCCAACTGTCCCCTCCCACTGTCCCCTCCCACTGTCCCCCCTCCGCTGTCCCCCCCTCAAGGTCCCCCTCCATGGTCCCCCCCCCACTGTCCCCTCCAACAATCCCCTCTCACTGTCCCCCCCCACTGTTCCCTCCCAGAGTCCCCCCCGCAGTCCCTCCCCCAGTCCCCTTCCCACTATCCCCCACACTGTCCCCATCCCCACTGTCCCCCCACAGTACCGCCCCACTGTCCCCCCTCTGTCCCCTCCCACTGCCCCCCCCGCTGTCCGCTCCCACTGTCCCTCCCGCTCCCCCCCCCACGTCCCCCCCCCACTGTCCCCCCACTGTCCCCCACTGTCCCCCCCACTGTCCCCTCCGCACTGTCCCCTCCCACTGTTCCCCCCGCCGTCCCCCCCACAGACCCCTCCCCCACAGTCCCCTCCCCCACTATCCCTCCCCACTGTCCCGTCCCACTGCCCCCCCCCCCCCCCCCCCCCCCCCCCCCCCCCCCCACAATCCCTCCACTCCCCCCCCCCGCTGTCCCCTCCCACTGTCCCTCCCCGCTGTTCCCCTCCCCACTGTCCCCCCCGCACCGATGGCCCCCCCACTGTCCCCCCGCCATTGTTCCCCCCACTGTCCCCCCCGCTGTCCCCCTCCACTGTCCCCCCCCGCTGTCTCCTCCCACTGTCCCCCCCTCCAATGCCCCCCCCCCCCCGCATTCCCCTCCCAGTCCCCTCCGCAGTCCCTCCCTCCCCGCAATCCCTTCCCCCAGAATCCCTCCCACAGGTCCCTTCCACACTGTCCCCCCCCACACACAATCCCCTCCCCAACAGTTCCCACCTAATGTCTCTCCCGTTGTCCCTCCCCCGCTGTCCCCTCCCGCTGCCCCCCCCCAGTCCCCCTCACTGTCCCCCCTCACTGTCCACCACTGTCCCCCCGCTGTCCCCTCCCAGTGTCCCCCCACTGTCCCCCCCACTCCCCACTGTCCTCCTCCAGTGTCCCCCCTACTGTCCTCTCCCAATCCCCCCCCAAGAGCCGGAGCGAAGCTGGATCGGCAGGAAATCGGCCGAAACCGGCTGCCACTTCGAGTCGGCAGGAGGCGGATCGTGCGAAGGCGAAATCGGAATCGCAAATCGGAATCTCCTGATCGAGTCGGTTCGATTCGGCGGCTGGGGAAATCGGTTAGATTCGAGCTGGAGGAATCGGAAAGACCCCTGCCAAGGTGGCACCCCCCAAAACAGCTTTTTTGTTACAGCGCCTCTCCAGCCAGTCTGCTTCGAACAGTCCCCAGTGAAACAAGAAATAACCGCCAACAACCTACAACGCTGTACACAATTCACATGGATACAGCCTTGTGACTTTGAGAAATGCATACACGAGTACGCGGCCTCATGTTGAACGAACTCGCCACGACTGAAGCATATCGAGAAAGCGGAAACCCCAGTGCCAGCGGTGTATAAATGGGTGTGTTTGACAAAACATACCTTGCGGCTGTCACATATCCGCCGGCCCCCTTGTGGGGCCACCAGGCTGTAGGCGCGGGGTTCGCAGCCTCCTGTACCAGGTGTAGCTTGTAGTTTCCAGTGTTACAGTTCTGCTTCTTGCTGGTTACTGCAACTAGTTGATTGTTCTCCTTCTTGCTGGTTACTGTAACTAGTTGATTGACCGCGCGAGGGGGGGGAGGCCCAAACCGGCTTTTTAGCGTCCCCTGGGCGCGTTGTCTGAATTGCTGGGGGCGCTCGAAATCGCCACCACTCACGCAGATCCGCGGGGTCAGGGTCCAAAAACACAGGGGATTTGCCACATTTCTGAAATTCGGTGCCACCCCTCACGCAGATCCGCGGGGTCAGGGTCCAAAAACACAAGGGATTTGCCACATTTCTGAAATTCGGTGCCACCCCTCACGCAGATCCGCGGGGTCAGGGTCCAAAAACACAAGGGATTTGCAACATTTCTGAAATTCGGTGCCACCCCTCACGCAGATCCGCGGGGTCAGGGTCCAAAAACACAAGGGATTTGCCACATTTCTGAAATTCGGTGCCACCCCTCACGCAGATCCGCGGGGTCAGGGTCCAAAAACACATGGGATTTGCCACATTTCTGAAATTCGGTGCCACCCCTCACGCAGATCCGCGGGGTCAGGGTCCAAAAACACAAGGGATTTGCCACATTTCTGAAATTCGGTGCCACCCCTCACGCAGATCCGCGGGGTCAGGGTCCAAAAACACAAGGGATTTGCCACATTTCTGAAATTCGGTGCCACCCCTCACGCAGATCCGCGGGGTCAGGGTCCAAAAACACAGGGATTTGCCACATTTCTGAAATTCGGTGCCACCCCTCACGCAGATCCGCGGGGTCAGGGTCCAAAAACACAGGGGATTTGCCACATTTCTGAAATTCGGTGCCACCCCTCACGCAGATCCGCGGGGTCAGGGTCCAAAAACACAGGGGATTTGCCACATTTCTGAAATTCGGTGCCACCCTTCACGCACATCCATCGCAAGGCGTGGTAACCCAAACTGCGAGAACTCCCTCGGCCCTTTAATCGCAAGGTGTGGTAACCAAGCCCGTAAACCATACACGTCTTACCAATCGCCAGGTGTGGTAACCCCTCTTGTGATCAGTTGGTTTTGCTGATTGCGAATCGGCTTCGCATGAAGTTTCGATACTGCTTCACGACAGCGCCAAGGCCTCATGACTTAGCTCTTCCATGGCCCATTCTCCGAGAGAGGGGGCCGGCGGCAGGGGGCGAAGCCCTTACGGATAAAAAACTGTCTACGTGATGCACGGCCCGTGCCTACCGTCCTCAAGGGGGTGCAGGACACATGTGCGCAGCACTGCGGCCGTCATCGTCGTCGCGCAGAGATAAAGCCAATAATCTCCTCAATACCTGCCACCGAAACCACGCCGGAGGCCACCAAGTCACGGACTGCCCAAACTTATGTGTGCAACGACAGAGACTTACGTTGATACTTGTTTGTGGTGTATGGTGTGTTTGTATGTTTTTGTGCTGCATCCACGTGTTTTTCGCTGACGTGTGTTGATGGCTCCGTCCAGGCGGGGGCCCAAGAGTGCAAGTCATGATCCTGCTGCCAACGTAAGCCGCTGCAGCATTTTGTTTTCTCACACGCGCTGATCCCATAGTTAGAGTTGTCCCCCTCCTCCCTCTTCCCTCCTCCCACGTCCTCGTCCTCGTCCTCGTCCTCCTCCCACTCCTCCTCCTCCTCCTGCTCCTCCTCCCTCCTGGGATGTCACTCGGAAGTGATCCGCTTACCTTTCACTCCTCGGGCACTGCGAATCGATCTGTCTGAACGATGCGACGACGCCGACGCGCCTCAGAGTGCGCGACGACGACGACGCTACATCGGTCGGCGAGCAAGTGCGCCACTTTCAAGACCGACCAGATGCAGGGCAACCATAAGCGGTTTGAAATTCCACAGTGGAATTTCAAATAAGGCCTAGTGAAGCTTCACCGAGCACCGGAAAGCGCCGGCGCTGGGAATCCACCCAAACTGGGGCGCGGGCAGAAACGTTTTTGCCTCTGGTTGCTTGCGCTTCGGGGAAAGTTGGCCGGAGTCACGAAGAGCGCGATGCATGGACTCACTGCGGGACCTCGCCACCACACGCCGCCCAGCAGCGATCTAGCGATACAAAGTCCCATGAAGACGTCTTGTCGGAGTACGATCTCATCCGAGAGCGGGGCGCCGGACAGGCGTCGCTGTCAGAGAGGCCTGTGACCGCAGCAGGGGCAGAAGGCGAAGTCATGGCATGCTGTCTTTTCTTGCCAGTTTATATTTGGATATGATTATTCTCATTCCCCCTCCCTCTCCTCCTTGCGCTGCTGGCCGTGCTGAGTTTATTCTCCCGCCCAAGCGCTGGATGTCGTATGGCTTGAGTTCGAGTGCGAAGTCATGCTGCTCCTGCTTCCCACAGTGCCTCCGGCGGCTGCGGTGGCCCTGGCTGCTGCTGCCGCTGCGGGCCCGCGCCCCAGTTTGCGGCGCGCACTTGGGGGTGTGGGGGAGGGAGAGAGGCTTCTTATAAGGAGGCCGCTTCTTAGAAGGCGCTGGACCTACATCTACGGACAAGGCCCGCGCCTTCTAAGAAGCAGGGGTGCTTCTAAGCTTAGCTGCCCTGATACGCTACACGCGACACGTACCGTATTGATACGGAGCTCAGCACGTAGACTGAACACGTAGGTCTGACGCGATACGGTCGCCAAAACGTGGGCCAATATGCCGAGCCAACACGCAACGTATCCACACGGACACTCTGAACACGGTACGCGTTGTGCTTCAAGACGGGAGTGTCAGAGCAGCTAAGCTCATAATAGTCCCCAAGAGCTTGACGACCTTTCGTCGATCGACATGTGGGGATCAAGCCAGACAAGCGAAGGCAGATGCCGCTACGTCGAGGAAGACCAGGGACATCCAGGCAAATCCAGGCAGACCCAACAGATCTCCAAGGACAACTGTGGAGCAACTCGGGGCCGCTCCAGCGCGAGTCGAGGGACGGCAGAGGTCGCTGAAGAAGCCTCCCCCCCCTAACACAGGGCTAAGATCGGGATAAATCGCTCCAGAGCGTTCCGGAGCGCTCTCAGAGCGTTCCGGAACGCTCTGGAGCGGCCGCGGCGCCCAATACATCCTCCAAACCCGCCGATTCTCAGAGATTTCGAGTTATCCCGATCCGATTTTGTCCCGATCCTCGCGTCGTTTTATGGGGGCGCCCGCGAGGAGGGGCACGGTGCGGACGCGGCCACCAGGAAGCCCTCGCAGGAAACCCAGCCCTGATGCGGCCGGGGCCTCCTTGAAGAAGTCGTCCGAAGGCTCTTGGCCCGCAGCCTGCCCCTCCGAGCACGACCGGGCCTGGGGCAGAAGAACCTGCTTCAAAAACGTGAGACCCCCCGCCTGCCAAAGTACACAAAACATTCGACGGTGCCCTCCCCAGGATGCACGAGAAAATCCAGCACACACGAAGAGCATCAGGGCACCCTCCCCGAACCGACCTCGATCTTATACTTCGGGCCGACCGTATGACCCGCGCGCGACCAGCGACTGGGGGGAAGCCCAAAGCACCCTGGACGCAGCAGGCTCTTTCATGGACGCGGGGGGTCGCCGCGCAGCGTGCGCAGCGAAGAAACCCAGGGCACCCCGACGAAAGGCATCCGGTCTTTGATGCGCGGCCCCGCTGTGGTGTTCGGCGTTGCGTGCGGGAGTACGGCGATCTCGGCGTCCTCCACCGCGGAGCGTGCGAGCCTGCGGCCGTGAAGAGAGCGGCCGCAGGGCTCCTGGGAGGTGCGCGGGCCGGCGAGGCTCGGGAAGCTGAGGCCGCAGTTGGCCCCGGTGCGGACGTCCAGGGGCAGGTAGAAAGAAACGACGTCCAGGGGCAGGTAGATGGAACCATCACTCTGCTTGGTCGGCGGATGGTTGCACATGTGTAAGTACGCCATTAGCTGCCGCTGCTTATTATCGCTGCTTCTGCTACATATCCTGGTAAACGCAGGCTACTACTGCTGCGCGGATGCTGCTACTGCTGCTCCTGTCGCTACTATTCAGCGGCAGCGGCAGCAATCCTACCAAGCAGCAGCTCTGGGGCGCGGGCGACCCAGTCAGCCAGGGGCGGCGGCGCCGTGGCCATGGGTACCTGCTTCCACCCCACAAGAGAAGTGGCTGCAGGAGAGGATCGGGGGGGGTGGAGAGGAGCAGCAAAAGCAGAAGCAACAGCAGCAGAGAGAGGAGGAAAAGAAAGACAGCATGAACATACACTGTCGGAATTCTGCGCAGACTTCTGGGATCGGCGCTGGGCCCCTCCTCCCTGGCACGCGGAGCGCGCCACGGGCGGCGCCAGAGGCGCTGCCAGGGGGGTCCAGCGTTAGGTCGGGCGCGTCCCCCGACAAGCGGATTTTGGACGAACAATGAAAAGTAGCCAGGCAATGCCCCCCCAAAAAATACAAAAATAATACAAACATCGCGCCCCGACTATTGTTCGACTATTCTTGAACATTCCCCCTGTAGAGGGACAGGTCCGACTTAGTCCAGCGCAGATCCGAGAAAACCGCCCGGACCTCCGAAAGTTCGTGCTCGCCCCGTTCCTGCCCGTTCCGTGCGCGCCGTTTCCTCGGATGGCCTCCCAGGGGTGCTCCGAGGTTGCCCGGGCGTTCTGGCGCTGGCCTCGCCGAGGACAAGGCACGCGTCCGAGCGACGCCGAGGGAGAGGCGGGGACTTTTTGCTTACCTACCGCTAGCGGATAGCCGCGCGGCGTCAACAGTCGAATGAAGCCAGGCCCACGTGCAGGGCGAGAGCCCAAACGACAGCTGGCAAGCGTGGAGGAGAGCAGGTGGAAAAAGAGCGCGGGGGACGGACGGGCGAGAAGGGGGCGGGCGACTAACGCAGCGCAGCTCAGAAGCAAACGACGAAGCCCAGGCGCACCAGGAACCCGTCGTCCTCAAAGTACGTGCCCAGCAACATGTAACCGTATGCGGCCTGCAAGTCGGCGTCAATCAGATGCCGTGAGCCGAACGGCGTGAGCCCGCCAGGTGGACGAGCGTGGAATAAACGCGTACGTGACCCTGCGTCCCAAAATCCCAACCGCCAGATCGAGCCAACGAAGGGGCATGGCCAGGAATGGCACGAAAACTCCTGTGAGAGGCGGGGACACCGGCGTTTTCGAAAAAAACGCCCAGGTACAACGGCTAGGCGATGGCGCAAGAGCGCCCCCGCCCCCATGTTCAATGTTCCTCCGCTGGCGCTGTTTTCGAAAACCACGGGATGGGCGGCGCGGGCATCCCGCGCACGGCGCAGGGGCACTGGAAGGAAGAGCGTGGCCGGCATGGGTGATCGCCTTCATCGCCTGGGACCTGCGGGGCCGAGGTGAGAGCGCGAATGCAAGGCGCAACGCGCTGTGCTCAGCACCCCGCAGAGGAACCACAAAGCACAGGTGGAGAAACGTTACCCTCGACTGGCACCTTACGCAGGGAAGGTTTGGCCTCGACCCTCTGAGATCTCGAAAACGTGAAAAAACACCCCCACATGACGACCAGCATCCCAAACAGCCAGGCCAGACTTCATCGGACGCCCGCGGCAGAATCGCCTCGACCAAACGGCACAACCACAGGCGATCTGGAGAGGAAGGCGCCAGGACTGGCAACGAGCTCCGACTCAAGCAGGCCAGGCGTGCACAGAGAAAACTTCAGACATCCGACGATGTACGTTTGTTCTTAAGCGCGAAGCAAGATACCGTAGGAGCTCGACCACGAGAAACCTTCCACAAGAAACCCCACCTTGAGACCCCAGGACGTCTCCATGGATTTTTTGGCTGTGGGACCGCCACGCTCTCCCTAGCAAAGCCATCGAGACCCACGAAACCCAGGGCACCCTGGAGGCAAGCAGGGTGTTTCTTCGCTTAAGTCGGGCCTGTCCCCCTACAGGGGGATTTTCGACGAAAACAAAAAATACCCCCCCCCCCAAAAAAAAAATAAATAATCAAAAAATGATTCAAACATAGTCGGGGGACTATCTTTGTAAGTATTGTTTGATCGTTTTGGGGCATTTTGGGGGTATTTTTTTTTGTTCGTCGAAAATCCCCCTGTAGGGGGAGGCCGCGCTTGAACGAGGAGGGTCGCGGAAAGCATTACTCTTCGCCAGGTTTCGTAGCCCTCCCCCCCTCCAGCGGGGCCCCGCCAAAGCGAGGAGGGCATCAAGAAAATGGGTCCCACGAAACCGTTAATCTCTTTATGTGGGGAGCTCCGTTAGCATAATTTCGTCGAAAATCCCCCTGTAGGGGGACACGCCCGACATAAGTCTTGGCATGGGCACTGCAGGCCGTCGGAGGCCCGCGCCCCGGACTCCCTCCTCGGCGCGGGCCCCTCGAGACCCCGGCGGCGCCCCCGGGCGCCCCCCCCCCCGGGCGCGCCCCGCGCGCGCAGCTGGCCATATCGCTCGGACGTCCATTCCCGGTGCTTTCTTCGGTTTCGTGCGTGGTTTTGTCGCCAGATAATCAAGGATGCTCCTCGATGGTCCTCGCCGAAGGAAAATGAAGGGGAACTGGGACACACAAATAAATACACACAAATAAAAATATCCCCTATATTTTCCCATATTTTCTGGGTTTTTGTCTTCCCCCCCACTTCCCATATTTTCCTATATTTTCCGGGGAGTCGACGATTCATTGTGTCTGTGTGTTTCTTTCCCTCCTGAGAAAAATGCACACGTCCGAGCGATGCCAAGGCAGGGAGGAGGGAAGTGCCCCGCGCCGATGCGAGGGATCCGCACGGACCCCCTGCGTTCTCCCAGGTTTCACCCATCGCTTGCTCCCCAAAGTGGGGCGGCCCCGTGTCCAAACAGGAGCCTGCACGAGGTGAAGAGGGGGGGCCGACTCAAGGGACGGGTGCCCGAACCGATCATCCGAGACATCCGCGCGGACCTCCGGAGATGCGTGCTCACGCACATGTTTTCCTTGCTCCAAGTTATTCGTCCCGAGCCCACTTTTCATGGTCCCGGGGATGGGCAGCGGGTCCCCTCGGCGACTCCGAAGGGTGTGGCTTGCAAAGGGTGCGGTCTGCAGCCCGCACCCTGGGGGGCGGGCGAGACCTCGACAGAGTTCTCTGGCGCGCCCCGAGGAGGCCTGACCAGGGCAACGTGGTGCCCCCGAAGCCCCAAGGACGCAGATCGCAAACCACACCCTGGCGTGACCACGCCCTTTCTCTCGAGGGCCTCCAAGGAGGGGGGCGTCCAAGAGGGGGGTTCGCAAGTCATTGCCCGAGGCACGTGCGCGGACCGGGGGGGGGGGGGGGGGCCAGGGAGCGCAGAGGAGGGTCTACGACATCGGGGGAGATACCATGGCCCCTGGCCATGAGATGCGCCCCCTTCTCCTGGCCGCCCCCACCCCTCTTGGACGCCCCCGGCTGTCGTCGCCGACCCGAGGCCGAAGCCGAGGAAGGACGCCGGGAGCACAGCAAAAAGGCATCGCCGGGAGGGCTGGGGGACGGCCGCCCGCACCCTGCAGCTGCAGCTGCCAAGGCTCCTGCCAGGGCCGAGCGGGGGCCGCCGGCCGCGCAGCCGCGGCCAGCGCTGCGCGCCCGACGGGAGCACCGCGTGGCCCCCGCGGCTGCGGATACGAGGGTGGCCGCTGGGACGGAGCCAGGACGAAGGTAACATCGGGTGGGGAGAAGTCGAGAAGCCCTGAGAGCCGGCGGCTCTCGAGGACGTCCCGCGCGCCACGGCCTGCTCAGAGCGTTCTGGAACGCCCCGGGAGCGTGCCGGGACGCTCAGGAACGGATGTATCCTTGTCCTAGCCCCGTCCGTATCACCGCCTCCTCCTCCTCCTCCTTCTCCTCCTCCTTCTCCTCCTCCTTGTCCTCCTCCTTCTCCTCCTCCTCCTCCTCCTCGTCCCCTCCTCCTCCTCCTCCTCCTCCTCGTCCCCTCCTCCTCCTCCTCCTCCTCCTCCTCCATCACCCTGGCGGGCGTGAGAGAAACACGCAGACACTCCGGCTCCAGTACAGCCTACCGAACGCCCTTGACGTCTCTACTCCGCTTGAGGTCGTCGGAATGGCGTAAACCACTTGAAGAAGAGCGAATAGATGGCGGGGTCGTCGGCAGCTTTGAAGGAGCCCGCCGCGGGCGCCGATCTTCTACACGTTGCACAACGAGCCCACTGCAGGCGGCGAATTTCCATAAAATCAATGTAGGTGGATTGCGTGTGGGTCGCGGGTGGGTCGCGGGTGGATCGCGGGCGGGCTGCGGGCGTGTGACGACGACAATAGCAACGAACAAGAACTAACAACCATCATTTGAGACTGTTCGCTCTTCGCTGCTCGCGTGCCATTCAGCATGTATACCACGAAACCCTCGATACCCGCCCTGGGGCTTTGGCCCAGCCGCCGCGACGAGAGGCCTCCCGGCGCGCCCAGGGAGGACGACGAACGCCAGGGGGCGCCGCCGCTCTCGACCGGCCTTATGTCGGGCCTGTCAACCCTACAGGGATTTTCCACGAAAAATAAGAAATACCCCAAAAATAATCCACAAATGCTCCAAACATAGTCTGGGGACTATTTTTCTAATATCTTTTGACCTTTTTGGGGAATTTTGTTTTTTTTTTGTTCGTCGAAAATGGGGACAGGCCCGAAATAAGACTGGCCCTCCTTCCCAGACCCCGACATCGTGCTTCTTTCCCAACCGTGGTCCCCCGAGGTCTGGGCCCCTTCCCGAAGGCCGATCTTCCATCCCGAGCCGGTGTTTTCACGGTCCCGAGGCGTGGGAAGGGCTCCCAGGGGCCGAACATACAGGGCAGTTTTCAATACATGGGATTTTTGTTATTATTATTATTATTATTATTATTATTATTATTATTTGTTTCTAATAGGGTTTTTAATCCATGACTAAGTTATGAATAAATTGATGCATGAACTCCTCGTTGTTTTTAATACTAAATCCCTGCACTTTTAATGCATGATCCGCACGCGGAGCATGTATTAAAAACGGCACTGTAACCGACCCCCCTTGCCCGTCGTGATTTTGTCCATACTTCGCCCGAGGGGGTCTGGGTCCGAGGGCGAGGCCCATTGCAGGCAGGGCACCGCCGCCAGCGCCCCGCGCGAGAGCAGCGACAGCAGCGCCGGCAGCGTCGGCCCGGGCACGCCCCCGGCTGGCAGGCTTGCCTGCGGAGGCGGGGATCAGGGGGGGGTGCGTTCCCAGGTCTCAGGCGATATGGTTGGTCGATTGTAACTTATTTTGAACAGCGGATGTTAAATCGATTTCGGCCCTCGGGAGCTACCATCAGGCCCTGGGACTATCAGAAACTGGGATGAAGAACCGACTCTGGGGAAAGAGTCGGGACGTCCCAAACAGGTGTGAACTGTTGACTTAAAACTGCATTCCCGGGGGGGGGCGGGCACGGCCTTGGATCACGACGAACGCAGTCGAGGTGTGCGTCGGAAAGCCCGCGTGGCAGGCGCCAGCGACGTCCCCGCCCTCTCCTGCGCCTCCTGCTGGCGCGTCTGGCAGGAGATGGGTCCCAAGGCGCCGCCGTCAGGCCCGGGCAGGGCCCAGCCCGGAGCGCAAGCGGGCTCCGCGGCACGCCGAGCAAGGAGCACAAGTCCATCACTGCCATTCCCTGCCGTTTCCGACTACAGGGGGGTGCTCGGGCCCAGGCGGCCCTCTTATGATACGAATGAAAAGTACCCCCCTCCCCCGATCTGGGGCGGAATGGGGCGGGTGCGTCGTGGACGGCCTCTGATCAATCTCAGAAGAAGAGCAGGAACGCCGAGCCCGCCAGATCCCTGTCGCTTCAGAGTCGAATGCGTAGATGACTCGACCCTGTTCGGCTCCTGTTGATGACTCCCGTCTCCTGCTTGCCACGGTTGCGCTCCCACTGACACCGGAGCACCACAGGGCCCGTCTCCTCCACCACCGCTTTGGATATATTTGCTCCTGCCGCATGTCTTTCATCAGCCCACCGACGAAGAAGGAAGAGGAGGAAGAGAACTCGACGACACAGCATCCCCACGCAGAATCCTCCAGGCTCCGCGAGGCCACCGCTATCAGATACGGCCCCGGGAGAACGATCCGCCGTGCCAAGGAGCCACTGCCAGGCATTGAGTACTATGCCTTAGAGGCCCCTAGAGGCCACGAGGCCAATAGGCCCCGTCCTGCCCTCCGAATGACTCCGAGATAGAGGCTACAAAAAGCACGGAGATCGGAAAATAATACATCGTCGGAGATCTGAGGAGTACCACAAGGCACGCAGAAGCGGCGGGAGCGGCCGCGGCGATGATGATGATGATGATGATGATGATGATGATGATGATGATGATGATGATGAGGAGGAGGAGGAGGAGGAGGAGGAGGATTATGGTGATGGTGATGATGATGATGGTGATGATGGTTATGATGGTGTTAATGATGGTGATCATGATGGTGATGGTAATACTGATAAGTATGGTTGTGATAAGTCTGACGATGACGGTGATGGTGATGATGATGAGGAGGATGATACTGATGATAGTGATGATGGCGTTAGTGATGAGGAAGATGCTGCTGATGATGATGATGGTGGTGATGATGATGAGGAGGATGTGGACGATGACGGTGATGATGATGATGATGATTTTGACGATCATGACGACGACGTTAATGATGATGATGATGATGATGATGAGGATTATGATTATTATGCTTGCGATGCTGATGATGATGACCATCATGGTAGTGCTCATGATCGTGATTTTGATGATGATGCTGATGATGATGATGATGATGATGATGGTGATGATGCTGATGATGCTGCTGATGATGATGACGATGATGATGATGTTGATGAGAATGCTGCTGATGATGATGATGAGGGGATCGGTAAGGATGATGATGATGATGATAATGATGATGATGATGATGATGCTGATGATGATGATGATGATGATGATGATGATGAGGATGATGACAATGTTGATGATGTTGATGTAACAATACTGGACAGTGACGCCGCATGACCCCCGCTGTGCCATTGCTGTGCTGAGCGGGTCCGAGCGTGAGGGATACGCAGCGCAAGCGGCGGCGGCGTCGACACGCACGGCGGCGGCGGCACCACCCTGGCCGGCAGGGGCGCCACACGGAGGCGGCCCCGCCTCCGAGGCCGCCGCCCGCTGCAGCACGGGCAGCGCGGCGAGGGCCGGGATGAGCGCGGGCCTGCCCCGCGGCGTCGAGGGGTCGACGGGTGGCGACATCCGAACCCGTCTGAGCCCCACCAACCATCGAGTCTCCTCTGAGTTCGAGGGGGGCCAGTTGAGGCAACGGCAAGTGGACTTCGGGGGGCCCCCTCGCCGCCGCGGCGGGACGCAGCTCGGAAGACGGGTGCATCTGGACCCCAGGCGGGGTCCTGGGGCCGATTGGGAGCTGCATGAACCCTACCACAACCAACCAGCGATTGTCCTGAATCGATGGAAGGCGGGGGTGGAATTCGGGTCTCGCCACTTGTTCGACGAACTCCAAGCCCTACGCCCTCCGCCCACCGAATCGCCTGAATCGTTGATCGGCGAGGGTCGGGTCCGGATTTCGCCGCCGAGTCGAGGTTCCCAGATCCTCGACGAAATGTTCTTCAATCCCTGCGCATTTCTTCGATTTTGGCATCGGGACCATCCACAACAGAACCAAAGCGAACAATGACCCCCAAGGGAAAAGGTCGGGATCTCTGGGGCCGGGATGCGCGCCGGCCTCTCCGCGGCCTCTATAGGGGTCGAGCAGTGAAGGGCAACGATAGGGGAGGACTGGCAAAGGGAGGACCCCATCGACTTGAAATCGGCGATACAGTCGGGGCGCCGAAGAAGGAACCCTTTTCGTTGGGGAGGGGCTCCGTGTTCCTTGATTGTTTCACAGCTTGCCTTAGGTTTTCCTTAGGTTTTCGATGGGAAATCGAACTTTAGCTGATGGGAAAAAGGGGCCTCGTTCCTTATTTAGGGTTCCTTAGGTCAACGACCCGACTGTAGCCGTTTCGGCGCGAGTTGGTGTTCTGGAGCTGGAGACAGCTCGCGTTTGTGTCCACTTACTTCGAAGCGGCGTAGTGGGCACGAGCCAACTTTCACGACGACGGCCCCACCTGTGGCAGCCCGCGGGTCATGGCGCCGTCACCTTCGGACCCTGGCATCATCCCAGGCGCGCGCAAGACGCCTCTCTGGTCTTGCTCCTGCGGCTGTGATGGCAACTGGGCGTCCAGGACGCGCTGCCGCCTGTGCTGGAAGGCTGCTCCCACCCATGTGGTGCAGGCAGCCAAGCTCTCGGCAGCAGCCGCCAACGGGCCAGCTCCCAGCTCGTCCCGCCCGCGTGGGGCCTGGGCGCAAGGCCCGCCAGGACAGGGGCAGCTACTGGCGCAGCTGCAGCAGCTGCAGAAGCAGGTGGCAGAGCTCAAGGGCGAGCCCCCGCCTCCGACGGAGCCCTGGAAAGGACGCAAGCCCCCGCCCAGGAAGTCGGTCGAGGAGAGTCCTGGCATCTCCTTCAAGGACGTTCGCACTTTCTTGGCAAAGGAGGGGCTTGACACCAGCGCGGTGGAGTAGGCAGAGAAGGTTGCGGAGTCGAAGACGTTGGAGAGCAAACAGCCTACTGCTCAGACGCAGCGCTGGAGGGTCAAGGCCATGCGGGACAAGATCAAGAAGCTCGAGGCCCGCGAGTCAGCCATCTTGGAGCAGCAGGCCGCACTGGACAAGGAGCTCCTGGAGCTCAGGGCTTCGCTCGGCGAAGAGAATCAGAAGCTTGCGGAGGGGGAGGCCAAGTTGGTCAAGTTGCAGGCCAGCGAGTTCCCCGACCCGATTCTGGCAGTTGCAGCTGGGTTGGATGAGGACGTCGCCGCCAGCCAGGAGGCCAAGGACGCCCTCGCGGTCCTGGCCCGCTTGCAGAACGCAGCCAGCGAAAGCAAGAAGGCTGCTGCCGCTGCTAAGTCCGCTGCGGCTCCTCCTGGTCCTGCTGCTGGGGGTCCAGACGCAGGCGGCGAGCACCAACCTGTGCCAGAGTCAGATGACATCGACATGGAGCTGCTGGGAGGAGAAGGCTGGGAGGAGAAGCATGAGGAGTATGCCGCAGCCTCAGCAGCCCTCCGTGAAGCGACCCCTGAGCAGCGGGACGAGGCCAAGCGCAAGCTGCGGGATGCCTTGGACGCGCTCTGGGCAGCAGGCAAGCGGCCTCGACACATTTGACCCCAGGCCCAACGTGAGCCTGGACCTCGCCTGCACGGTGAGGTGCCCCCGCCATCCCAGGGTTGAGGGGGCAGGCGCGAGGGGGCCCGTGGCGGCCGAATGTCTGCAGCTGGCCAAGCTGGTGCGGCCTTCGGAGAAGCTGGGCGCCAGCTTCCTCAGCATCAACGGCTCCACGTGGGCCGAGTCCCAGACGGCTCTCGAGCAGCTGCTGGACGAGAAGGTCAGGGACGATGTGTACTTCATCCAAGAGACCCGCTTCACTTCGGCGCTGGCTGAAGGCTCGGCCCGTGCCTGGTGCAAGCGGAACGGCATCACTGCGGCCTTCGGAGAGTGCCGCAGCACGGGGACGGCGGTCCAGGCAGTCTCGTCTGGGGTCGCGGTTCTGGTCGGGGAACACCGCGGAGTGGCCGCGATTGACCAGGCTTGGGGCCAGCACGCCCCGAGGATTGTGGCCAGGCGCGTAGCCTTCGGGGACCTGGTCGTGGTGTGTGTCAGTATGTACCTGCAGTGCTCGGTCAAGCTCAACGAGACCAACGTGGACCTCCTGAGTGAGCTGCAGGGTTTCCTGCTGAGCTTGCGGGAGCCCTTCGTAGTGGGGGCCGACTGGAACCTGGAGCCCAGCCTCCTCAGCAGCTCGTGGTGGCCACGAGCGGTGGGGGCAGTGATAGTGGCGCCTGAGGAGCCGACCTGCGGAGACAGCACCTACGACTTCTTTGTGATCTCAGACGTACTGGCTGGGCTAGGGCCGAAGGTGTCGGTGCTTAGACAGGCGACCACACACCCGCACGTACCTGTCAGGCTCACCTTCGAGAAGCTGAGCAGCCAGGCAGGGGTCTGGGTGCAGAAGGGCCCCAAGCCTTTCGAGCTGCCTGTGGCCAAGCAGGAGGGGATCCAGCCCGAACCAGAGGAGGAGGACTCGCTGACGGACTGGAAGGCGCCGCTCCTGGACGAGAAGGGGAGCCCGAACAAGGCGATCTCCGAGTTCTTTGACCAGGCAGAGGAGCGCCTGATTCACCTCCTCGGCATCAAGGACGGCGCCAAGTACAGAGGCAGGGCGCAGGGGCTCAAGAGGGTACCCAAGCAGCTCATCCACCTCCTGCGCTCTGAGGAGGTCCGCAGGACCAGCCCGCTCACTCGTTGCTGGATCACTTTGGGGCGCCTGGCCACTCAGCTGGCGGCCGCGGCGTCGGTGCCTCACCCCTCGCATGGGCACCGCAAGCACGTCAAGCGCCTGCAGGAGGCCGCACTAGGCTTGGTCCCCAAGTTTGAGGCAGCTGGCTGCGAGATTTTCGGCGGCACCAAGATGGAGACGATGCTTGAGGAGATCTCGGGCAGGTCGCAGCAGGGCGGCATCTTCCTCCAGGCCATCAGTGCCGCCGTAGAGGTCAAGCGCAAGGAGGACGTGAAGCTCGCCAGGCAGCGCTGGAAGGAGTTCATGGCCGAGGCCCTCAGCGGGAACGGGAAGGGCGCCCACGCGATCATCAAGCAGGCCAACCTCGAGACTTGCTCCATCCCCGGCCCAGGCGAGGGCGAGGCCCCCCCAGTCCCGCTGGTCGGGCAGCAGGCCCTGGACAGGATCCTGCAAGAGTGGAAGGCGCTTTGGCACAAGGATGGCTCCTCCAGCGTCCGCCCAGAGAACTGGGATGAACCCTTCGGGTTGGACGCGATCACGGCGGAGGAGGTGCTGGCAGCGGCGAAGACCTTTCCCAGGAAGACGGCGCTGGGATGGGACGCATTCCACCCCAGGCTCATCCTCAGCTTAGGCAGGGTGTACGCCGAGAGGCTGGCCGAGATCTTGACAGCCTGGGAACGCCGCCCTCAGACGTCGGAGCTTTTCACCACGATCATTGTTTTCCTGGGGAAGCCCGACGGGGGCCGTCGCCCGATCGGTCTCCTCTGCATGCTGCTGCGCATCTGGAGCCGTATCAGGCGCAAGTACTGCGCGGCCTGGGAGAAGGACCACAAGCTCCCCGAATACTGGGGGGCAGACACGGACACCTGTTGTGACAGGGCGGCCTACATTCACAACCTTCTGCTCGGCCTAGCGCGAGAGAAGAACTTCGAAGCGGCATCGGTCTACTTCGACATCAGCAAGTTCTACGAGCAGATCAGCCACGAGCTGCTACTCGAAGCGGCACGATGCTGTGACTTCAACACGGGGTTGATACAGGCGCTGTGTGTGCTGTATTCGGGCCCTCGCAGGGCCAGGGCTGACCTAGCCCTCAGCGAGCAGCTGGTCATAGACGACACCGTCATCGCTGGCTGCTCCTGTGCGACGACAATGGCGAGGATCATGCTTTACGACCTCCTGCTGCAGTCGAGGAAGATGCTGCCGATAGGCAGGGTGGTCAACGTGATTGATGACATCTCGGGCCACGGCATCGGCACGCGCAGGCTCGTCGTCGAGCAGATCGCCAGGTTCGCGAAGGGAGTTGCCACCATGCTGGGGGACAAGCGGCTCCCCATCAACTGGAGAAAGACCAAAGCACTGGCTTCCTCAGCGAAGCTGAGGAGAGAGCTGCAGCAGCACGCCAACTGGGTCCTCGCAGACGAAGCCTTTGTCGCTGGCCACCGCGACCTCGGAGGAGACGCGACAGCGGGCAGCCACCGCAGGGTCGGGACGCAGGTGGCCAGGGAGCTGGCGGCGCTGCGGCAGGGCAACAACCTCACCAGGATCTTCGGCTCGGGGATGAGGCAGGCCAAGATCCAGAGGGCAGGCCCCACTGCCAAGGCCCTGTGGGGCTCGGCCATCAGCGGGATACCGCCTGGGCGCATGAGGGCGCTCAGGGTATCTGCAGCGAAAGCCGCCTGCAACCTGCCGACGGGCGCCGCGCTGACGTTCTGCCTGCAGTGCGCGCCCCAGGGCTGGAGGCAGGATCCGCTGGTAATTGCGACGGGCATGGCGGTCCAGGCGTTTGTGGCCATGAGCTGGTCTGGCCAGGCCTCGCCTGCGGCAGTGCAGGCCTGCCTCAGGGACAGCAGCCGTCTGGCCTCGCTGCAGAGGCCGTGGGCCGCGGTGCGCGACCCCGTCTCGGCGCTGGTGCTCACGCTAAGGCGGGTCGGCTGGGGCCTCAGAGCAGGCGGTCGCATCCTGACCGACAGGGAGGGCTGCGAGTTCGATGTCATGAGATTCTCGCCCGCTTTCCTCGCCGCCAGGGTCAAGGAGGACACGCGTCAGGCGGCCTCGCTCGAGGAGTACGCCAGCAGGCCCGAGACTTTCTGGCAGTGGGAGCTGCCGCCGTGGTGGACGCCGATCAACCAGCTCCTAGGGGCCAAAGAGTCAGAAACCTGGACGGGCCACCACAAAGGCTGCTTGAGACGTTTGGCGTCGCTGGCCAGCTAGCCCCAGGCCCGTCTGGCGAGGCATGGGAGTGAAATAGACCCGCTCTGCAAGCTCTGTGGCGCCGCCCCTGGGACGATGCACCACAGACACCATGAGTGCCCAGCTTGGGCGGCCTGGAGGAGGGACTATTGCCCAGACCAGGTGAGCCAGGCGGCGGTGCAGGTCCACCGCATGGGGGCCCCCTTCGACGAGCTTTTCTGTCAAGGGCTCTTCGCCGACATCAGCCTGCTGGTGGCCAGACCAGCCTGGAATGACTGCTGGGCGAGACGATCCTGCGGGTGGGGGGACGGCATCCTGGTGGTACCCGATGGGTCTTTTGTCTTCACCGACGGTTCGTGTCTGAACGGGGATTTCCCGCACGTCAGGAGCGCGGGTTGGGCGGTCATCGTGTACGGTCCAGAGGGGAGGCTCATCGCCGAGGCGTGGGGCGCAGTGCCCCCCAGCGACCTCCCGTCGCAGACGGCCAAGGCGGGCGAGGACTACGCTGCCGCCATCGGCCTCGCCGACATCATCGGGAACTACACGCTGCTCAGCGACTGCCTGAGCACGGTCAAGGCTGCGTCTAACCTGGCCAAGGCCTGTGGCCCCAGCTCCCTGCACGCCCACGTTTGGGCCAGGGTGGGCGATGCGGCGGAAGGCGTCACCATTCGCCACGTGCCCGCCCACCGCACTGAGGCCGCGGTGCAGGACGGGGATCTCACCCTCTTCGAGCTAGTGGGCAACAGGCGCGCCGACACCAGGGCAAAGGAAGGAGCGGCTTTTCACGCCATTGCGGAGCATGACGCCCTGATGTTGGAGGGCTGCCTGGCTCGGGCAAAGGAGGTGGCCAGGTGCGCGGCTGCCCTCGAGGTGCACATCACCGAGTCGGGGCTCAGAGACTCCTGGCCGCTCACCTCCCTGGACCTCGTGGACCTGGACCCCTACGCCCCGTCGCCCGTCCTGGGGCTGCTACTGGAAGCTGATGAGTCGACTGCCTGTGGCCCTGGCGGCATGGCGGCCCTAGGGGCGGCAGCAGCGCTGGCGACGGCAGCGGCGGTCAGCCAGGGAGCCCAGTCCCAGGACCAGGCAGATTCGAAGGAGTGCATGAGGAAGGAAGCGGACGAGGGGCCAGGCGGGCCCAGTGAGCCAGCCGCTGTTGAGTCGAGCGCGTCGGCGGCTTTGCATCGTGCGGTCCAGCGTCGCCGTGCAGAGCTAGCGGAGCGGACAGCGCCCTCTGCCGCGGACGCACGGTGCCCGCCCAAGTCGGCTGTGTCGTTGCCCCCTCCCCCTCCTTCCCCTGCGGCCTCTCCTTCCTTAGAGGCCGCCGTCCCGCCTCCGAGTGCTCTCTCGGGCCCTTCTAGCCTGAGGAGGACCCCAGGGCCGCTTTTGGAGACCCCAGACTCTGGCCAAAGGTCGAGGGTCTCCTTTTCGTGTGGTTCGCGTGATGGCCTGTCCCAGGTCGACCCTGGAGAATCGGGAGTCTGGAGGTCAACGGCCACCGTCTTCGCGAATCGCGTGTTTCTGGCGGGGACGGCCCCGAGTTTTTGGTGTGTGTGTGTGTGTGTGTGTGGCGTGCTGGATGTATTGCATGAAACCCAGGTACTGCCACAGGGGACTGGCCAAGGCCTGCAGCGGGGCCCAGCGAGCTGACGACCCTAGGGCCAAAAAGGGCTCAAGGGCGCAGGCACGGAATGATTTCGCGAAGTCGATCCTGCCTGGGAAATCCAAGCAGCCGATCGACCAGCTGGCTCGGCCCACAGCGGCCACCCGCGCCAGGTGGGCCAAGTCGCTTGGCTCGGTCGCGGGCCCTGGGGGCGTGGGGGACTCCGAGGCCCCTGCAGGCTCCAGAGCCCCAGCAGTGGAGCCCCCAGTGCTGCGGGAGCGGGCACCTGCCCCGCCTGCCCCTGGGAGGCTGTTTCGCCCAGGGCTCGAGGGAGCCCTGAGCTCTTTCGGCTTTGCCAGCGCGGCTGACGCACAGGAGCGAGGTAGGGTCGCCAGGGCGGCCAGGTCGGCGGACCCCAGGCCAGTGGTCGGCCTGAGCGCGGAGTGACGGTCGCGCTTCGGGGTCTGGGCCTGGTCGGCCGCGGGCCCGTGCAAGCTCTGTTTGTGGGGCCGTAAGACGGCGTCCGAATTTGTTTGTGCATGACAAGCCCCAGGGTTATAGGATAAAAACAAAAAAACGACCCGACTGTACATCGCCGATAGATCGGGAATAGGCCCCCGATCGGGAACCCGCACGCTCCTGGGCAGGTCGGGGCCAGCCCTAGAGAGGCATTCACACGTCGCGGCTCTACTGGCCCTCCTTTACGTACCCAGACGCTCCACGTCTGTGAGCCATCCAACCGTCATTTTTGTTCTTGGAGGTCGGCCCCCCAGGGGCCCCCGCCAGGCCCCGCGAGAGAATCACGAACCGCCTCCGGGTGAAGAGCCAGCCCCGGGGAAAGAAAGGGCCGGGAATTCTGGAGGCCCCGGATTGACAAGCTCGAGACATCGGGCCTCTGGGTCGCGAGGGTCGAGAACCAGTGGAAGGGAAGGGGGAAGTCTTGACGTCGCCCTCTGCCCACACCGCGCGACGTCGCCCGCACTCGGGCCCGGGGATCCCCACCGACCGATCCGGGTCGAGAAGCGCCGTGCAACCCTTCCGTCGGCGGCGAGGCAGCACCGCTGCACCGGCGGTCGGGCCCAAGCGGGGCCACCGAATTCGAGCGGGACTTGCCCAGCGTGCGGGAGGGGGGACGGAGACGGACGGAGCGGCCGCGGGGGAGGAGGGGGAGCGCCGTGCAGGCCTGGTGTCCAGGGTTCGGGTCGTGATCGAGGGTCGAGGCCCAGAGAGATCGGGGGTCGAGGGTGGACGGCACGGCACAGCGATCGTGCTGCCACAGAGAGCAGAAGCGGTAACGAAGGGGCCGTTCCGGTCACGGCGAGCCTCGGCCAAGAACAGGTTCCGATCGACGATCGAGGGAGAGAGAGAGAGCGAGAGAGAGCGCGCGGTACCGCCGGGGGGCGGGGCTCGTCAGGGCCTGCGCCGGGGGGTCTGGGGCCCTCAGTGCATGTTGTCCTTGTTTGCCGAGGTCGGAGTGCTGAGATCTGAGCCAGTGGGCGTTGGAGGTCGATAGGGAGAGGTGGACGTGGAGAGTCGGAAGCGGGATGCTGGAGTCGGAGTGCTGAGTTGGTGGAGGTTCGAGGTCGTCCGTCGGAGGTGGAAGTTGAGTGCCAGGTGTTGGGCGCTTGATGTCGGAGTGTTGAGCTGGTGGGCGCTGGAGGGCGCTAGGTGAAGATGGTGCTTGAGGTGAGGAGTCGGATTTTGAGAACTGTAGGTCGGAGTGTTGACAGGTCGGGTTGGAAGTGGAAAGTCGGATGTTGGATGCTGGATGTCGGAATGCAGAGCTGGCGGAGGTTGGAAGTCCATAGGTGGAGGTGGGAGCGGGGTGTGCCCTGGGCTCGCGCCAGCGCGAAGACTGGAGGTCGGAGCGTTGTGATGGTAGAAGCTGGAGGTTTCTGGTGGAGCTGGATACGGAAGGTCGGGCGCTGGATGATGGAGGTCCGAATTCTGAGCTCGTGGCCGACCGTCGAAGTCGGTCAGTCAGTCAGTCATGCCATACGCCGCAGCGCGTCGTCTGCCGGATGCTGGAGGTCGGAGAGATGGGTTGGCGGAGGCCGGAGGTCGGTAAGTGGGGGCGGAGGTGCGAATCGCAGTGCGTTGCCCGACGCAGCGAGAGGTTCATGCACAGTGCTTCGGGGGGCTGCCTGTGACAATCATTGCCCGGGTCATGGTGCATATGCCTCCGCCCGCCGACGTTGAAGATCAATGGTCTGATTGACTGTCGGGGTTGCCGGTTGGGAATGCTGCAAAAGCTACTCCTAGCGGCAATGTTTCTGGTCGTGGTGGCTGTTGCTCGTTGTGGTCGTCGTGGCTGTTTCTGGTCGTGTTGGCTGTTTCTGGTCGTGGTCTTGGTTGCTGTTCGTGGTCGTGGCGGGTGCAACGCCACATCATGGACACCCATATGTGTCACGAAAATACCCCCTTCCTGGGTGGACGCCAGCGTGTCGCCGTGATGATCGTGGACGTGGTCGTGATGGCTGTTTCTGGTCGCGAAGGCTGTTCCTGATCGTGGTCGTGGTGGCTGTTTCTGGTCGTGGTCACGGTGGCTGCGCGTGGTCGTGGTGGCTGTTCGCGGTCGTGGTGGCTGTTCCTCGTCGTGGTCGTGGTGGCTGTTCGTGGTCGTGGCGGGTGCACCACCGCATCATGGACACCTCCATGTGTCACGGAATACCCCCTTCCTGGGTGGACGCCGGCGTGTCGCCAGGGTCGAGGGATAGGAGCTGGCCTTCCGCGACTTCGGTGGGCCGATAAGTCGAGGATCGAGGGAGAACGATAGGGAGGGACCCCTGAAATCCTGGCGTCGCATTCTTATCGCACTTGGCGATCTCGCCCAGACTCGGGACCCGGGACCCTCACCGATCGATCCCGCTCTGGAAACGCCGCAGAAAAATGAGGTCTTGGGTTCCAGTCGTGACTTCCCAATCAGTGCTTGCACTGAAAGGGTCCTAGCGGAGCTTGAAGGCTTTGGCGAAAGCAATTCGGCGGCCGATTTCGGTGGGCCGCCGGGTTCCCCGGTTCCAGGTTCCCCGGTTCCCGGTTACTGATTCTAGGCCGATTTCGGTGGGCGGCCGGGTTCCGGGGTTCCTGGGTTCCTAGTCGATCTCCTGATCGATCGGTCTAATTATCGATCTCATTACCCACTTCTCTATCGATCTCACAATCGAGTTCACAATCGATCTCACTATCGATCTCACAATCGACCTCACTATAGATCGCACGAGCGACCTCACGATCGATCTCACTATCGATCTCACTGAATCGACTTCACTATCGGTCTCACGATCGACCCTACTACCGTCCTCACGATCGATCCCACTATCGATCACACTATCGATCTCACAATCGATCTCAATATCCATGTCAGTAGTCTTCAGACAATTCACAGATTAGTTTTTTTCGCGACGTCGGGTCTCAGGGACTGGCTCAAGGAGGGGTGAGACGTTGACCTGGAATCAGCGATACGTCGCCGATGGGTCGGCGACAGGCCCCCGATAGCCAGTCCGCACGGTCCTGAGCAGGCTGGGGCCATCCAGGGCCCGATTCGCGATGCGTGGGCCACGGAGGTGCGAGGAGGGAGGCCTTCGCACGCGCTGGGCCTGGTCTGGGCCGGAGCAGGGCGAGCGGGGCGCGTCGGTCCCCGGACGCCTCGGGTCCAGGTGCCCCCGTGTGTTCTCCGAGCTGCGCGCAGCCGTGGCGACGAGAGCCCCCCCCCCTCGGACGCCAACGACCCCCGGGAGCGGGGTTTTCATGCTGGTTTCCGAGGGGTCTGGGAGGGGGGGGGTTCTGGGTCGGGACCGGTGCTTGTGAGCGTCTTCTTATTCGGCGCTTCGACATTGGGCGGAAGGGGGTAGGGGGGAGGGGGGGGGGTCTGGCTCCAGACCCCTGCTGAATGCGACCGTTTGGAACAGTGCGTCCCATGGGGGAGGCTGCACCTGCTCGAAACAGGCGCCCCAAACATCCAAGATCTACTCAATGCGGGGGGGGAGAGGGGGTGCGAGGGCCCGCGCCGATCGGCAAACCAGTGAATAAGAAAACGATCACCTTAGTCGATCTGCTCTCACCAGTCGCGCAAGCAGGGGCAGGGGGGGGGGCCCTGGCCAGTCGCCAAGAGCAGCCGCCAGAAGCAACCAAGATCTAGTCTATATGGGGGGATGACGGGGGGGGGGAGGCGGGAGCCCGCGCCGATCGGCGAAACAACACCTTAAACAGAGCGACGCTCGGACCTGGGACATAATAACATCCCTCAAGAACATGAGACCCTCCGCCGGCCGAAGCAGCCCAAACCATAGGGTCACTCTCGAGGGCTCTCTCCCCCAGGACGCACCAGAGCACCCAACCATCAAGCAGAACTCTAGGGCATACCTACCCCGAGCCGACCTCGACCTCGTACCTCGGTCCGACCGTACCCTTGCCTCGGCTCGCCCTCCTCTGCCCTGCGGCCGCCAGGAGACCTCCCGCACGGCCGCTCCTTCGGCCCCCGCCCCTCCGCGGGGCGCGGGGGTCTGTGCGCGGCGCCCGGTGGAGGTGCCTCCAAAGCTTTCGGGGCCCAGCTCGGCTCCCCGGCAGCCGCTGGGGGGCCGCTCGGGGGGCACCCGGGAGGCGCCGCTGCCGGAGAGCACGCAGAACAGGCGGAACGTCAGAGAGAGACACCTCCTCCTCCTCCTCCTCCTCCTCCTCCTCCTCCTCCTCCTCCTCCTCCTCCTCCTCCTCCTCCTCCTCCTCCTCCTCCCCCGCGGCGCGGCGCTCCCCTCGGACAGGGCCGAGGGCGGGGCACGGCGGCCACGAGCCCAACGGCCCTGCCGTCTCCCGGCGGCGCGGCGCACCATAGGGGCCGGAGGGGAGGGGGGGAAGGCTTCTCCGAGGAGGAGGCTGCTTCCTGGCAGGCGCGGGCCCCGCATCCGCAGACGAGGCCCGCGCCTTCTGAGAAGCAGGGGTGCTCCTGCTCGAGCCTCCTCCCTCCCCCCTCTGCCTCTGCGCGTGGCCGAGCCTCCTGGGGGCGCATCTCTTGCTGCCGATGGCCTGGCCCCCGCTGGTCTCAACGCCGGCAGGGCCGGCCCCCCCCCGCTCTGCTTCCACCCGCCTTCCGCCGAGGAAGAGGCGGCAGCCCCTTCGATCCTTGCGAGGGCGGGGCCCTTGCGTGCTGGATGCGCCCGCCTTCCGGCGAAGAAGAGGTGGCAGCTACTTCGATCCTCTGAGGGCGAAGCCCCTTCTGGAACGACTCGGCCGAGGGCGGGGCACGGCGGCCAGGGACCAGGGACTATAACTGCGCGGCGCCCGGCGGAGACCCGCGGCGCGGCACCCCCCTCGGGGAGAGCTGACGGACAACCGCATGTGAACCCTACCCTTGGGTCGGGCGTGTGTTCCTGCAGGCGGCTGTTGGACGAAGAATAACAAATACTCAAATAATGCCCCCAAGTGGTCAAACAATAGTCAAAACATCGCCCCCTGACTAGTTCGTAATACTATTCTTGAGCATTCATCCTGTAGAGGGACGTGCCCGACTTAACCCTTCCGCCTGAAGGTCAGACTTCTGAAACGCCAGCTGGGGATCATAAACCGAAGCATGCCTGCGGCCAAATCAGCACCAGCGAGGGTGTCCGATATCTCAGCGTCGAACGGCCCTGCAGGGGCAGGGTCCGCTCGTGGTCGCAGAGCTGACGGGCGAAGATGATGACAGAAGCACGGCACGATGCCGTACAACCGATTTGTGTGGCGGATCCTCCCAGAAGCCCTGAACCCCAAAAACGTTTTCATCCCTTGGGGGCGCATCTCACGCAAGAGTGACCCTGAGTAAGAGTGACCTCTGGTGCGCGGCTTTGGGGGGGGGCCGCGGCGGAACCGAACACGAGTGCGCCACTAATTACTGCATCGCGTTCGGCGATCGGGGGACCCCACTGGGCCCGCACCAAGGGTCACTTCGGCGAAAGCTCACTCTGACGTCTAGTCTTGAGCAGGGACCGACTGTCCCGGCATTCCTATGGTCCTACCACGAAATGGTCTTAGAACCCGAAACTGTTCTAAGAACAAAAGCAATGTTCTCAGAACACAAACCCGATGTGTGAAAACGAGACGGACTCCGCTAGACATGTTCTAAGAGCTTTTCGTGGAAACCACAAAAGGTTCTTAGAACATTGTTTGGTGGGGCGATATGATGGGCTTGTTTTCCACCACCACCACCATAAGTTGGAGGGGGAGGGGGTCCTCCTCCTCCTCCTCCTCTCCGTCCTCCTCCTCCTCCTCCTCCTCCTCCTCCTCCTCCTCGTCCTCCTCCTCATTCGCCCCTCCAACCTATGGTGGTGGTGGTGGAAAACAGGCCCAGCACGATAGGCGAGCCAGGACGCTTCGCCACTGCTTGAGAATCTTCTGCCTACGCCGCCTTCCGCCGGCCTTCCGCCGGCGAAGGCGGCCTGGCTTCACCTCCGCCGCCCCTTCGCCGGCCTCCCGCCGCCCTCCCGCCGAGGAAGAGGCGACAGCCCCCTCCTGCCCTCGAAGGCGAGGCCAGGTCTGCAGCGCCCCGCGGGCCCTCCTCCTCCTCCTCCTCCTCCTCCTCTCCTCCTCCTCCTCCTCCTCCTCCCCCTCCTCCTCCTCCTCCCCTCTCCTCCTCCTCCTCCTCCTCCTCCTCCTCCTCCTCCCGCCTCCTCCCGCTCCTCCTCCTCCTCCCTCTCTCCTCCTCCTCCTCCTCCTCCCGCCTCCTCCTCCTCCTCCCGCCTCCTCCTCCTCCTCCTCCTCCTCCCTCCTCCTCCCCCCTCCTCCCGCCTCCTCCCGCCTCCTCCCGCCTCCCTCCCCGCCCTCCCCCTCCTCCCGCCTCCTCCTCCTCCTCCTCCTCCTCCTCCTCCTCCTCCTCCTCCTCCTCCTCCTCCTCCTCCTCCCCGTAGCAATTTTGGCTCAAGATGACGACCTGGGGGGCTGTCCAGCCTCCAGGCCGAAGGGAGACCTCTGGACCGAGGACAGTTCCCAGACGGGCGTCGGGCGCGCGCGCGGCACCGCAGCAGCCATGGGGCGTGGCGGCGGCGGACGCGGGGCGGGCAGCGCCTGGTCGGGGACCCCGAATGGCCAGAGGGTTCCCCCGTGGAAGAGGAGCAGCAGTGGCAGTCGCCCTCCTCGCAACAGCTACGTGGTGTGTGACGGGTGCAGCAGATGGCGTTACTGCAGGAATATCACCAGCAGGGGCGACCTCTGCATCTGCGGCAAGAACCTCGCCTGCCTCGTCCCCGACGGTCATGTCTTCCGTGACGACGATGGTGGGTGGCTGGCAGCACAGCCCCAAGGAGGAACCTCGCCCAGGATCAGCTGGGCAAATGGTTGGCAGCCAGGTGGTGGTGCAGGCGGGAAAGGACAAGGAGGCCAACGCCAGCCACTACCTCACGACAAGACTGTCGACTTCAAGGCTGCCGCCGCAGCAGCTTACAGCAAGCTCAGCAAGGACGACCCGCCCAGGCAGCACTACGAGGCCCTCTGGCCTGAGCTCGCCGCAGCCAAGCCACCAGCAGACCAACCAGTCGTCGGATTCAAGGCAGTGGAAGCAGCAGCACGACGCTTGGACAAACTCCAGAAGAAAGTACGATCGGCTGGGGAGCAAGTCGAGAGTGCCCAGCAGTACTTGGCTGAGAGTGAACGCAAGCTTCGTGAAGCCATGGAAGCCTCCATTGCAGCCGAAGAAGAGTTCGACAAGCTCAAGGCCACAGTCGGCAAGCAAGAGGCCCCAGCTGAACCTGCAGCCGAGAAGCCAACTCTGGCAGCCCTCCTGGAGCAGTTCGAGCATGAGCCTGACGACTTCCACAAGTGGTCCGAGCCCGACAAGGAGGTCTGGCGAGCAGCGAAGGCCAAGGGCGAGCGCATGGCCCAGACGGTCAAGGAGCACGAGGAGGAGACGGCGAAGCACCTGCGACTACTGGAGGAAGAGACGGCCAGGCACCAGGAGCAGCTGCGCCAGCTCGAGCAGGCTCGCACCAAGCGCCTGTCAAAGAGCGGAGTGCAAGACCCAGCAGCAGCAGAAGCTCCACCAGGCAAGCGAGTCTGCGCCGCCAGCCCAGCTCCTCAGCGAGGTGCCACCACTGGCACTGAGGCAGCAGGGACAGTCGCCGCGGCTGCGCTCACCGGCGCCGCAGCAGCTGCCCAACCAGAAGCAGCCGCAGCAGAACCTGACAAAGCAGAAGAACGCCGAGCCAGAGTGGAGGCCCACATCCAGGAGGCGCGAGAGAAGGTCTCGCAGGCTAGGCGTGCCGAGACAGTCGTCGACGCAGAAGGGCAAGGTGACCACTCAGCAGGGTAGCCGCCCCAAGGCGAGCGCGAAGAAGGCTCGCCGCCCTTACCACATCGACTTCTTCAACGTCACGACCTGGGGCCCCCAGGCACAGGGCTACCTCATGGAGATCAACAACACCAAGGACAGGGACATCATCGGCATCGCAGAGCACCACCTCCGCCAGCCTGCGCAGATAAGCAAGGCAAGAGCGGCGCTCAGGCGGAATGGCATGCACAGCTACTGGACCAAGGCACGGCCAGGAGAAGGAGAAGGCACACGAGGAGGCACGTGTGCCATCGCGCGAGGATCCTTGGACATCCAGGACAGGATCGCGGGTTTTGATGAGCACTACCTGCACGAGGACGGCAGTGACGTCACGGTGGTGATCTCCAACCTGCACAAGGTTCGTTTCGCAGTAGCTTTCGTCTACCTTGAGTGTGGGACGGGCTTTGGAGAGCGGAACGTCGACATCCTCTGCGACCTGCGGGAGAAGATGGCCGTCTGGGGAGGGCCCTGGGCAGCGCTTGGGGACTTCAACATGACGCCGTCGGAGCTCAACAACAGCATTTGGCCCAGGGTGCTGAATGCTCAGGTAGCAGCGGCGGAGGAGGGCGCCCCCACATGTTTCCCAGCAGAAGGTGAAGCCAGGTGCATCGACTTCGCGCTGATCTCGCAGGGCTTGGCGCCGTACTTCGACCAACTGGAGCTGCTCAGGACCGTGCCGTGGAAGCCGCACATCGGCATCCGCTTGAAGCTGAAGGGGCGACCTCTCATGCTCAAGGGCAGGGTACTTCGCAGGCCAGCAGCCATAAAGCCGCCAGTCACAGACGAGCAAATGCCGAAGTCCAGAGCCGCTTGCAGACGAGCGGCGCGCGGAGGCCAGGAGGCCATGCGCCGACGTCAGCAAGCGTCGGCAGAGGCAGGATGCGACCAGGACGAGAATGACATGGAGCCAGTGCCGCAGCTGTACTACGACAAGGAGGTCCAGCACGTCATCCCTGACGAGCTGTGGCAGGCCACCTCCGAGCGGGTCAGCGTGCGCGCCTACGACGAGTTGCCCCAGCACTTGCAGCACACAGTCGTCGGCAAGATGATGGAGCGGGACGTGCTGGACCTGGGGCAGCAGTACGACCGTTTCGCAGGCACCCTCGAGCTGAACCTGCGCGAGAGCATCGGCATCCCAGAGGAAGAGCGTGGACGACATCTCGGGCACAGCCGGCCCCCGATCTACAAGAGCGTGAGCATCAAGGACACCGTCACCTCTACGCCATGGGCAGGGGTCGAGAGGAAGATCCACGCGTGGTGGGCGGAGATCTCCTCCTTGGTGCGGCAGCTCTCGCACCATGATGCCCGAGCGCAGGAGGCAGCAGCAAGTCGCCAGGGCAAGACCCAGGCACTTCCCGATGAGGACTCAGGTGGTGGACAGGGCCCGTCGGCGCCTGAGCTTGGCCCCGTCATGTCTGACAGCCAGGTAGGCCACGATGACGGGGTTCCCGCACCAGCCATGAGCCCATCGAAGAGCTCGGGAGGAAGCTCGGTGGATCGCGCCCCCACCGAGCGGGGCGAGGGCCCCCCCGAGCTGCAGCAGCGGCGTGCAGGCAGTGGAGGCGCAGCTGGAGGCGGCGGCAGCAGCACCAAGGACATCGCGAATCAGCCAGCACTTGAGGAGGTCTCCCCTCCTCAGGCTGAGGTCCAGGAGCTCACAGAGGGGCCAGCCCAAGAGAGCCCAGAGCGTCCCTGCCTCAGCCCAGCATCGCCGCCAAAGGACGCGTCCTGGACCTCTGAGACGGGTACAGCTTTCCAAGAGATGAGGGCGAGGCGGCCCGGCCTAGAGAAAGAGGTAGGCCCCCCCTCACTCTTCTCGGGGTACCCATCCCCCACACAGGCGAGCGCAGCTGACCATGGGAAGGCAGCTGGCCCCTGCTCTGAGATGGGTCAGGGGTTCCCGTCCCCCAAGTGCGCCGCCACGGGACGCGTCCCAGACCTCGACGTGGGACCAACCCACAGCAGCGCAGACAGCTGCACAGAAGGGATGCAGAGGGGTGCCCTTCCCCCACCAGCAGGACGCAGCACCATGGACATCTAAGATCACGACCCCTTCGAGGATGAGGAGGACTACTTGGAGTACCGCCAGGAGATCGCAGATCAGGAGAACAGCGACGGGTACCACCAGCACATCGAGGGGCAGCAGGACAGCCTCGAGTTCGGCCAGACCGTTCGTCGTCGCGCAGCTGGATCTGCCCTTCCCCCACCAGCAGGACGCAGCACCATGGACATCCAAGACCACGACCCCTTCGAGGATGAGGAGGACTACTTGGAGTATCGCCAGGAGATCGCAGATCAGGAGGACTGCGACGGGTACCACCAGCACATCGAGGGGCAGCAGGACAGCATCGATTACGGCCAGACCGTTCGTCGTCATGCAGCTGGATCTGGTAAAACTGCCCCAGGTGACACGCACTGCTCACCTCCTCAGCCAGCTGGCACTCTGGAGGCAGAGGGTACCGATCACCTGGGGAGTCAGAACCATGCGCCGCCAGGCCCAGAGGCAGAGGAGCCACGTGATATGGGCCTGCCCCCACCAGACCTCTGGAATGATGACCAGTACCAGCGGGAGCGGGAAGACTACGTGGCCATGAGAGACGACTTGGAGCGCTGGGCGGCCATCTGGATGAATAACCTGGTGCAGCTCCCCACGGACAACAGCAACTGGATGCAGATCTGTGTGCCGTTCCTGGAGACCATCTTGGGTGGCGGAGGCAACAATGGCATGGTGAGACTGCTCAGGCGTTGGTGCCAGCAGGCCGGCCTCAGCCACATCATCAGGGACCTCTGCGAGCGAGCATGGAGACATGCAGAACCACGACGCCGAGGCTTTCTCCAAGGTCTTGCGCGAGAGGAGCCGATGAGAAGGCACGAGTTGGAGATGATGCATTGGAGGGAGCTTGCTGACCTGCGGAGGCTGATGCGAGAAGTTATTGGCGAACGAGCACCAGAAGGAGCAGCTCGAGGACAACTTCATGACGCTCCAGGAGCAGGCAGTGGCCCGAGTAGCCGCCGAGAGCTGCAGGTCCGCACCCACAGCGGCCACCAGACGCAGCAGCAGATCAACGCAAGACGGCAGCTCGCACAGCAGCAAGGTGCAGCCAAGGACCAGCAGCAGGCCCTCCTCACAGACCTGCACTCGATAGCAGAGGGCGCGCTCGTGGACCCAGGGACGATCAGAAGGGTAGCAGAGGAGGTAAAGAGCATGGCCAAGCTACTCACAAAGGCGGTGAAGAAGGCGTACATCCACTGGGTGCACGACGCCACGGCAGGCAGTGCGAAGATGGCCCACGCCTACACCAAGGCAGCGGAGCGCAGCCACCTGGAGGACATCCTTGAGCACGAGGGCCAGGTCATCAACCACCCGCAGCAGCTGGTGGACTTGCGCAAAGAGGCATGGCAACGCAGGTGGACACGAGATGCACAGAAGGCCGAGAGGATCCAAGAGGCGCTGGCCAAGCTGAGGCAGGCTGCCTTGGCCCAAGAGAATGCCCTCGAGCCCATCAGCAAGGACATCATCGGCTCCATCATCCAGCACCTGAAGCGCAATGCTGGCCAAGGAGCGGACTGGTGGAGGGCTCCTGAGCTCAAGGCCATGGGCGCCCAGGGGCTGGAAGACTTCGTGCAGTGCCTGACCAGCTGTGAGCAACGGGCAGCGTGGCCGTGGCAATTATACTTGGTGCTGGAGCTGCTGCTGGGCAAGAAGCCAGGAATCGGCGGCGAGCGCCCCATCGGCCTCATGCCCATGCCGTACCGCATCTGGAGCGCAGCCAGGAGGCCCATAGTAGCCACCTGGAGCAAGGCAGCGGCGGGCTTCTGGGACACGGCAGTAGCTGGCTCCTCAGCGCTACGAGTGGCAATGCACAGACTGATGAGGGCAGAAGCCACCACGGAGATGGGCTTTCATGCAGCAGGAGTTTTCTACGACGCGGCAAACTTCTACGACAACATAGGCCTCGACCAGCTGATCGAGAAGGCCAGCGACCTCCAATACCCGTTGCTGCCGCTGGCAATGGCCGTGCAGATGTACCTTGCGCCCATGGCCATCATGGCCCACAGCCTCTTCTCGGACATCTTCGAGCCTGCCAACAGCATGGTAGCCGGCTGTGGCCAAGCGGTCGACCTCACCAGACCGCTCTTGTATGGCATCCTGGATGCGGCGCACAGGCACTACATCTTCGTCGTCATGCAGCAGTACCTGGACGACCTGGCCCTGCAGGTAGAGGGTGCGCGGCGGCAGGTCATTGCCCAGATCAAGTACGTGGCAGCGCTGGTGCACGATGGATTCAAGCGGCTCTCGATACCCATCTCCGTCAAGACGGCAGTGGTGGCCTCGGACAAGGACCTCCAGGCGGAAGTCGCCAGCATCCTGGACAGCCTGGGCACTCCCACCAAGCAACCAGGTGTACGGCGCGACCTCGGCGTGGACACCAGCCTCGGCAAGCAGCTGCGGCGACCCACCCATGCCGCGCGCCAGGCCAAGGCCAAGCAGAGGGTGGCCAAGCTCAAGGACCTAGCGAAGACGGACGCCAGAGGCGCGGCAAAGGTCTATTCAGCAGGGGCCTACTGCCAGCAGGCCTGGGACTTACCAGCGCACGGCATCACGCCCACGGAGGCGAAGTCGGTCAGGGCCACGGAGGCAGCGCTCCTCACAGGCGGACACAAGGCTGGACGCTGCACGTCCACCATCCTCCTGATCCAGAGGGGAATGCAAGAGGCGGTAACCCGAGCCATCGGCGACCAGATCAAGCAGTTCTGGCTCACCATAGTCGACCACCCGACGGAGCTCAAGAGGTACCAGAGAGGCTGGCTCCTGCTCTACGCCAAGCTGGACGCCCTGGAACCCAACCGCAGGTGGCAGCAGGTCAAGGGGCCCATGGCAAGGGTCATCGTGCAGCTGCTCGGGTTAGGCTGGATACCGCGACGCCTGGACAGCTGGGTCAGCCCAGCAGGTGACGAGTGGGCCTACAAGCCAGATGACAATCCCCACTTCGGCGCGCTCCTGCACGAAGTCCAGCAGAGCGCGCAGCAGCAGCTCTGGCAGCAGGCAGCTGGCCATCGCTGTGGAGAAGGACTTCAGGCAGGTGGCGACCTCTATCAGCTGCAGCGCCACCTGAGGAGGAGGAGGCGCAAAGGACAGCATGCAGAGGCAGCCATGCTGGAGACCATAGCGGTGGCGGGCATCTGGACCAGGGAGCGTCGCAGGGTGGCCAACCTCAACCAAGAAGGCGACGACACCTGCGCGAGATGCGGCGAGGCGATAGAGACAGAGGAACACCGCTACTACGCCTGCCCTGCCAACGCAGAGATAGGGCACAGCAATGACACCGACCTGGCGAAGAAGGCGAAGGACGCGCTGGACCAGCGGCAGGACCTGCACTTCTGGCTCCGTGGCATCCCGCCAGCGGCCTGGGCAGCCAAGGTTGACCCAGACGAGGACGCGGCGAAGGCGGCGCAGATCTTCTGCACCAGCGAAGAGGCTCAGGCGGCAGCCCAGTCAGGGCACAAGGTTCGAGCAGACTATGTCTTCACGGACGGCTCAGGTGGTGCAGGGGCAACGGCCAATGACCCCCGCCTCAGACGCTGCGGCTGGGCAGTGGTGGCCTTCAGGTTCGACGAGCACGGACGCCCGCAGGAAGTGGCCGCCTGGTACGGCACGATCAGGGCGCCGCACACGGTGCCACGGGCAGAGCTCACCGCTATGAGCAAAGCCATCGGGTACACCACGGCGGCGACAGTCAGGGGGCTCAACATAGTCAGCGATTGCAAGTACGCCCTGGACGCACTCAAGCAGATCCAGGATCCCGAGGACCTGGACTACAGGAGCACGAACTACGACCTCTGGCTCCAGACGAAGCAGCAGCTGCAGAACAGCACGGACACCATCATGGGCCACCACATCCCAAGCCACCTGATCGAGCACCCAGCCGAGCTGGAGAGGTGGAATGGTCCCACCTGGTGGGTCATAGGAAACGAGATGGCAGACAAGTACGCAGGCTGGGGAGCGGAGCATGGAGCACTGGATCCAGCCATCATCGCGCAGCAGCAGATCAGGGACCAGCTCACCACGGCGGTGCAGAACCGGCTGCTGGCCATCAACATGGCGGTGACGGTGGAGGACCCCAACAAGGCCCCTCAGCGTCCCAAGGCCAAGCGCCGAAAGCCGCAGACGGCGAGGGACAGGGCAGCCCAGCTGGGACACGACCTGCGCAAGCTACATCCGCGATGGTGGTGTGCAACGTGTCGCAGTGGCCCAGCCAAAGGACAAAGCATCAGAGACTGGCTGGCAGAGACGGGAGAATGCCTCGGGAAGTACGGCGGCCACCAGGACCAGCACGGCAACGTCAGGCTCGACTTCAAGGCGGTGCAGATCGGCACGCAGGTGGTGCACTTCTCCCACAAGACGCAGGTCTCCCATGGCTGGCTCTGGTGCGAGAAATGTGGCGACACCAGCTACCTCGGGGACCACAAGAGCAGGATCGTGGCAGGAGTGGCAAGGAAGCTGGCCAGGCCATGTCAGCCCCTAACAGCAGCAGGGCGTCGGGTCTTGGCGGACATGCGGAGGGGCAAGCTGCCAAGAGGAGCTAAGCCAGCAGCAGACCCAGCTGATGAGGGTCTCAACGAGATCACCATGCCTGGTGATTTCAAGCTCGGCCTGAGTAACTACGAGGCGATCGACCTGGACGGGGACAGCTCAGAGGCAGGGGACCCGCAGCCAGCTCCACAGCAACCACCCAGCCATCCGCACTCTGTCGTCCAAGCCAGCTGGAGGCTCGTGGACCACATGGAGGGCTACGCGGAGCAGTGGATGAACATGGTCGACCAAGAGGTCTGGGACGACATGGACGACTGGATGGAGCACTGCGTACCGTACCTCCTGGCCATCACCAATGTGGGTGGCAGAACGGACACGCAAGAGCAGACCAGGGCCGTCACCGCGCAGGAGCTTCAGCAGATCAAGGACTTCTGCGAAGACGTCTGGCGCAACACGCACCGCACGAGACGGAGGCTCATGACCAGGATGCTTACCCTCCCGCATGGTACAAGGCAGCAGGCAGCAAGAGTGCACATGGACGCCTTCCAGAACAGAAGGAACAACATCCTGGCGCACAGCATCCCCAGCAGCGAGCGCAGGCCGCTGCCGAGAACAGCGGAGGCCAGCCGAGAGTGGTCACCTGAGAACTTGGACGATGATGACTCGATCCCAGACAGTGGAGCCCCAGAGCTGGAGGGCGAGCCGAGCGACCAGGAGATGGAGACCATGGTAAGACCTGATTAGAGTCACGACGCCAACAGCCTGATGCAGACGGCCGTGCAGGTGGCAGTTACGCTGACCAAGCCAGTGGGGCCCGACCTGATGAAGTTCGTGAGCGAAGCCGATGAGGCCGGCCTGCTCCACCCAAGGCTTCGACAGAACAAAGGAGATGCTGACCAGGACCCCGAGCAGGAGGTGGCGTGGCTCGAGAGGAACAGGCTTGAGCAGCTCATGCAGTCGCTGGCAGGCTGCTGGATCCAGAAAGAGGGCGAGCAGGGCTGGCCATCGTGGCAGGCCGCGTGCGTGCCCCATGTGCTGATGGCGCTGCAGACTGGCGTCTACCAGAGGCTGTTCAGCAACGTGCCAGGGCCGAGCCGCCAGCGCAGCCAGCGCCGAGCGGCGGAGGAGATCTGCCGCCTGGCATGGCTCAACAGCGGAGAGGCGCGCAGGCAGATCCAGCAGCAGGACCCGCAGGAGGCAGAGCGGCGCAGAGCGATGGCTGAGCAGTTCCTGGGCGTGACTGAGCCAGCGGCGAGGAGCCGCAGCCCGCGACCGCAAGCAGCAGTGCGAGTGACAAGCAGGGCTTCAGCCAGACAGCCGAGGAGGAGCCCAGAGGCCAGGGCCACCAGCAGCCCCGCCGAGCTGCGCACGGCAACGCCAGCGCCCGAGCTCGAGAGGCCCCAGGGGCCCAGGGCACCGCAGCCAGAGCGGTCCTTGGAGGCGAGAAGGGCAGAGGAGCGGCAGAAACCCTCCATCAGGCTGCTCCTTGAGCTCTGAGCTCGCGGCGGCAGCATCGTCGAGCCTGCCGCCGCCTGATGGGAGCCGCGACTCGTGGAGTCGGCGGCGACGGGAGGAGGCAGAGGCGGCATGTGCTGAGGCCGCTGGCCCACCCCGCGACGGGCGCGCCGCTTGCGCGCTCGCTCGGGGTGCCGAGACCAGAGGCACCCACGCATGCGCGCGCACACGCGGGTTTAAAACTCCTCCTCCTCCTCCCGCCTCCTCCCGCCTCCTCCCGCCTCCTCCCGCCTCCTCCCGCCTCCTCCCGCCTCCTCCTCCTCCTCCTCCTCCTCCTCCTCCTCCTCTCTCCTCCTCCTCCTCCTCCTCTCCTCCTCCTCCCTCCTCCTCCTCCCTCCTCCTCCTCCTCCTCCTCCTCCTCCTCCTCCTCCTCCCGCCTCCTCCTCCGCCTCCTCCTCCTCCTCCCGCCTCCTCCTCCTCCTCCTCCTCCTCCTCCTCCTCCTCCTCCTCCTCCTCCTCCTCCTCCTCCTCTCCTCCTCCCGCCTCCTCCTCCTCCTCCTCCTCCTCCTCCCCTCCTCCTCCTCCTCCGCCTCCTCCTCCTCCTCCCGCCTCTCCTCCTCCTCCTCCTCCTCCTCCTCCTCCGCCTCCCCTCCTCCCCTCCTCCTCCTCCTCCTCCCGCCTCCTCCTCCTCCTCCTCCTCCTCCTCCTCCTCCTCCTCCTCCTCCTCCTCCTCCCGCCTCCTCCTCCTCCTCCTCCTCCTCCTCCTTCTCCTCCCCTCGCTCCTTACCTCGCGCGTGCTGAGGGCGGGGCAGGGCGGCCAGGAGCCCCAGCTGCGACAGCCGCCGGATGACCAGGGCCGCCTGCGGCGAGCGCGCGCGCCAACACGCGCGCGCGGCAACCCCACATCTTACCAGCCTCGAACGTATCCCTATCCCTAAGATTGACACGCCAAAGGGCGATGACAATCTTAGGGATTCGCCCTCAAAAAATAAGGGAGTCCCTAAGATTGGCATCGTGATGAGGAGGTGCCCAGCATAGGGATAGGGATATGTTCCAGGCTGGTAAACATCCCCAGTGCGAGGGGGAAGCGAGAAGGAGAGGGCCTTCTCTCACAAGGCGGCGGGACTTCTGAGGCCCTCGCGCCTTCCGAGAGGTCTCTGGGCGCCTCTCGGGGAGGCTCGGCAGACTTCTCGGGAGGCCGGGGAGCATCGGAGCCTTCCGAGAGGGCCCGCCGCTTCGCGCGTTCCCCGCCAGACTCGCCGCTGACGTGATCTTTTCAGCTGCCGGGCTCACACTCTGCGAGGCGTCGATTCTAAACTGCACCTCGACGTGCAGCCTCACGCATCCATCTCAGTTTGAACCATGTCTGGATCACATTGGGCATGCAAGTATTTTACGGACCCTGTGGCAAATCTTCGGCGACGTGACCTGTTCAGCCGGCGTGCTCTTCTGCGATGCCGGCCCTTGGGGGCAATTATCGGGCTTCAGATCCATCGAAAGACTGATCCAGGACAAGCAAATTACAGAGCAGAAAAAAACACCCTCCCAAGAAGCACCCCGACAAGGGACGCCGCTTAGTAAACGTACCCAAGGATGGAATATCGAGCAGGGCCTGCCTGATTCGTAAACGCCCCTGGCCGTTTGGCAGACGCCAATTCGGGGGGTCGGGGTGCGTGTTCTTTACTTGAAAGTAACCCCTGGGGAAGCAGTAAGCGGTCGGGACTCCAGGCTCGAGCCTCGAGCCTCGAGGGTCGATATATTCGAGGCTCTCGGACCTTGGTTCTTTTGTCGCCACGGCGCGGCACAGCCCGGAAAGGTGCCCAGGATGCACCCTGGGAGCCTGGCTGCCCCGGGACGCAACGCGCACCCCTCAGGGTAGCGTTCGACACGCTCGGCTGCAGATCTCCGGGGGGCCTCGATTCTCCGAGCACGCTCGCGGAGCACCAGGGGCCAGGAGGCGGAGCGCGGCCACGCGAGGCGGCTCCTCGGCGTTTTTGTTGCGCGATTCCCTCCTTCTGGCGGCCCGACGCGGTGCACTCTGCTCCTGGCGTCGGCCCCCTGGGGGGGATGGGGAAAGGGAAGGGGGAGGAGGGGGAGGAGGAGGAGGAGGAGGAGGAGAGGAGGAGGAGGAGGGAGGAGGAGGAGAGGGAGGAGGAGGAGGAGGAGGAGGAGGAGGAGGAGGAGGAGGAGGCAGGCCGCTGTCTTGTCTCCGGGTCGAGGGTGGGGGGCCCCCTCGGGGGCGTCGGGGCGGAGCATCGCCCGCGGGCTCGGCGGCGCTGGCCCTAGCGGGCCAGCGCGCGCGGCCCGGGCGGCCGCCTGGGGCACGCCCGGGCTCCCCCCGGGAGCTCTCGACGACGCGACGCCGGCGGAGAGACCACCAGAGGCCCCGAAGTGCTCCTGGAGCCTATAGAGCGATCGCCGAAAAGAGGTGGCGTGCCATCTGACGCCTCCGGACGTCGCCGAGGACCTTCGAGATATTCGAGAAGCCCGGGCGAGGGGCAACGAGAGGGAGGGTCTGGCACAAGGGGGGGAGACGTCGATCTGGAATCGGCAGTACATCACCGATCGGCCCCCGATAGCGACTCCGCACGTTCCTGGGCGGGGCGGGGCTTTCGGATCCACGTCGGCGATCACTGGGCGAGTGGGGGTCGATGCATCCCCCCCCATCCTTATCCATTATCCCCCCCCCCCATCGTTGCCCCTGACCAGAGCCCAGAAAAACCTTTGGAGCGCCTTCGAAAATTGGCCTCCTCCAGGTCGCCCGCACCAGGATGCACCACAACGCTATGCCAGCACCAGGCCACATCGGACCGCTGGCATCTCGGAATCGCATCGGATCGGGCCGGCCAGAACCGATGTCGAATGGAGTCGATCGGATCGAGACGAACTCTGGCACGCCGCTATCTCTTCGTCGAGGCCCATACAGTCGGGTCGTTGACCTAAGGAACCCTAAATAAGGAACGAGGCCCCTTTTTCCCATCAGTTAAAGTTCGATTTCCCATCGAAAACCTAAGGAAAACCTAAGGCAAGCTGTGACACAATCAAGGAACACGGAGCCCCTCCCCAACGAAGAGGGTTCCTTCTTCAGCGCCCCGACTGTACCCAAAGATACCGGTACCGCCGCTCCCCGGCCTCGCCCGAGGTGCGCTCTGACCAAAACGTCGAGGCGAAGCCGACCGTCGCGGCGAGGGCCTCCCGGGAGGCCCACGGAGCCGAACACGAAACACGGGCAGCGCCATGGGTGCCCTGTCCTTCTCTCAAAAAGACAACTTCGAAGCCCTCCGAGGCCAGGGCAGGCCTGACCTGGATCAGAGTCGGGACACCGGGTCGGATCGGCAACGGATCCGATCGACAGCTCATCGTCTGGGAATGCCGAGTCGAAATCGGATCCTGGCGCCTGGCTCTGGCTGGCCCTGGCCGATGCCGGCTCACCGAGCCAAACCGAAACGCATCGAAATCGCGGGCACAGCCCACGAACTAGGTGGCGACATCCGATCCCTACCCCCTCGAATCATCAATTCTCCTGAATCGATGGGAGGCTGGGGTAGGGTTCAGGCTTCGCCACGTGTCCGACGAATTCCGAACCCTACCCCCGCCGCCCATCGAGTTGCCCGAGCCGTTGATCGGCGAGGGCAGGGTCCGGCTTTCGCCGTCGACGTACGGCAGGCTCGTGTCGTGCTGGCGTCGGCGTGGGTTTCTGACGCCCGGCTTCGCTCGTGCACCCTTCAACGACCGGGCGTTTCCAAAACGACGGATCGTTCAGCATCGACCGATGCTGGGTCGCCCGCGGCGTTCCACGCCGAGCTCCGACGGCGGGGTCGCCGCCTGTCGACGCGAGGCGAACCTGCCGCAGGCTGCCCTGCATGTTGGCGGCGCGCACAGCGGGGGGGGGAGGGGGGAAGGCTCCCGAGAAGGAGGCTGCTGCTTGAACCACACGGGCCTTACCTCTTTGGAGGAGGCCCGCGCCTTCTGAGAGCCAGGGGTGCTTCCAAGAAGCCCGCCCCCTCCCCCGATGCTCCTCTGCACAGAAAGAACATCAGCCAGGGGAGACAAACGACGAGGATGATGCTGGCGTGGACCATGACCATGACCACAACCGTGACGATGACGATGAGGGCGGGGAATCTGGAAGGAAGGGCATCGGCATCGGTCTACGCTTTCTGCCCCGAGACCCCCACCCCTCGCTGCGCTCAGGGGCGCGCAAACCTGGAGTAGCGATCCGTGGACTTGGCGCGCGGTCGCAAAAATCCATGCGTCGGGGGAGGTGCCATCCCCGAGATGCGGCGGGTGCCGCCTCGCTCGGCGGCGGAACTCCGTGACTCCCCGTGGCAGCGGGACCCGTCGCCACTCCACGCCCCCTTGATCCTTGCTTTGAGCAGGGACCGACCGTCCCGGCATTCCTATAGTCATACCACGAAATGTTCTTAGAACCCAAAAATGTTCTAAGAACAAAACAATGTTCTTATAACATAAACCCGATGTGTTAAAAACCAGACAGTCCCAGCCAGAAACGTTCTAAGAACACTTCGTGGCAACCGCACAAAGTTCTTAGAACATTGTTCGGTGGGGCGATAGGCGAGCCGGGACGCTTCGCCACTGCTTGATTGCTTGCGGTCGCCCGATGCGCGTGGCTGAGCAGCAGGGCCTCCTCCAGGCCCCCCGCGCCCGCGCCGCCCAGGCAGCGCAGGGCCCCGGCCGCCAGGGCGCTCTCGAGGCACGGGGCGGGCAGGCCGGCGCGCCGGAGGGCCTCCAGGGCGGCCAGCCTGCCGCGCAGCTCGGGGAGGGGAGGGGGGGGGGGAGGCGAGTTTCGGCGGCGAGCTCGGGGGAGAAGTGGAGGAGAAGTGGAGGAGGAGGAGGAGGAGGAGGAGGAGGAGGAGGAGGTCGGGGAGGAGGAGGAGGAGGCAAAGGGAGAGGGCGCTGGCGAGGGAGAGGGGGAGGGCCTCCTGAGAAGGCTCGGGAGTCCCCTGGACTTCCGAGAGGTGTTAACTGAACCTTCCCCGGAGACACACACGGAAAACTTCTTCTCAGAAGGCGCGAGGGCTTCTGAGAAGTCCAGCCGCCTTCTGAGGAGGCCCTCACCTCTTCCCTTCCCCCCCCCCCCGCTCGCCGCCGAGAGCTGTCCCGTTCTGGAGGAGGAGGAGGAGGAGGAGGAGGAGGAGGAGGAGGAGGAGGAGGAGGGGGGGGGGGGGGGAGGCGCTGTGCTTAGGAAACGTTGGGAGGGGGGGGGGTGGGGGTCGCGGTCCCTCCGCGGTCTCGTCCGGGGCTCTCCCAGGGAGAGCCACGCGCCTGGCCTGCAGGACTCGCGGCCGCAGGGGGGGAGGGGAGGGGGCGGCCAGCAATATGGCCTGCAGCCGCAGCAGTCCAGAGTCTCGGCCCCCGCGTGCCGTGGGTGAAGAGACGCGTGGAACAGTTGGCTGTCCCCCCTCCTCTTCCCCCTGCCCCCAGGGCCCCACATCCCGTTTACGGAGGGGGAGGGGGGGGGAGGGAGGGGGGGGGATGGGGGTGCAGTGAGATTTTGGACACCTGTGTTAGAGGCCCCTCTCCTGGGCTAAGATCGAGTGTAGTACCAGCTGATAGGATGTAACAGAATGCAGGTCGATAGGAGCAGTAATCAGATGTGTCCGACTGTAATCACATTACTGCTCAAGGACGAGGGTTCGCTAGCTTCCAAAATTGAGTTCGGTAGCGGAGCTACGGCTCCAATACCACGCGCGCGGCCCCTCCCGCGCGCCGGCGCCCCGCCAGGCGGCGCCATATTCGAGGAGCGAGTTCTTCGGTATCGCGCTGTCGCTGCGCGACTCCTTGTGCAGCTTCCTGTCGGAGGTGCGCGGCTTCATCTTCGAGGTCACCTGCGCGGTGAACCACTTCACCTTCACTGCGGAGATCAGCATCTTCAAGAGTGGAGAACTTGTACCCCTTGATCGGCCCGGCGGTCTGCCGCGCGACGTTTTTCGTGGAGTACCTCGTCTTCACCACCGGCCGAGCTGGCCATGAACAAATAGAAGCATATTTCGTATCCTGATATTGACATGTCTTACTGTGGTGAACATGACAGGAGATTACAAGACGCCTCAATTGTTTCAGGAGTTCACGAGATTCGTACCGCCAAGATGGAAACCGTTCGATGACACGTACCCCTTCAAAGCCAAAGCCTACACGCAAACGCTCCACCTATGGTGGCGTCTGACGCCATTGGAAAAAACAGAAGCAGGACCCTCGATGGCGGCACGACTTTTGGACAGAGCCTTCACGATCGCGATGAACTTGGAGATTGTACGTGATGGGGTTACTCATAGCGGAGACGCAGCGCTGGCCCTTCCAAAACAAGACGAAGAACAAGATGCCGTGGGAACTGCAAATCAAGAAGCCAGCGCCAGCGGTGCAGGATGTCTCATGCAGAAGCTTATCGAGGCCTTCGAGATTCACGACCAGGACAAACAAGGAGAATATGTGAGTCGTTTTCTGAACACAAAAAAAGAAATCTGACACTGTAGGAGTTTCTTCTAAGCTTCAGAGAGAGATACACCGAAGCTCACGACAAGGCATATTTGACAATCAGCAATGCTGGACTCACACATATGTGGTTCAAATGGTGTGGACTACCAGCTCGCCGTATCAGTGACATTGAAACTACAGATCGATGGACATCTGGAGAAGTTTCAGACGGTGTGCTCAATGCTGACACGGATTGCGAAATAAGAGGTGGCATCAGGAAGTTCGGTTCATCATCACTACGCCGACGACTACCATCATATTGAGCACGTCGTGGACTATCACCAAGACTATGATGACGACTGCACTGAGGAGAACATAGATTTCACCCATGATTAAGAGAGCGGACTGCACTACTGAGCGTACTGGACATACTCTGGAGAACCAACTTATGGAGCGTGTGACGACTCCTGTGTGTGGTGCGAAACCGATGGGATCGAAACGTGGCTGGACGAGCAGGAACTGCAGCATGCCTACAGATGCATGGCTTTCGATTGCGCTACCGCTTCGGAGGATATCGACGTAAAGGCAAAGGCAGAGGTGGTAGCAAAGGCAATGGTCAAGAGAAGAGCAAGTCACGAGGACGACGACTCGGACATGGACAAGGTAGGTGGAGCAGCGGTGGCCAGCATTATCAAGCACCCTCAAATCAGAGTCATTGGGGCGATAAAGCGAGGCAAGAAGCAGAAGGGTAAACACGGCTGGCAGCAAGAAAATGACCACAATCATGAAAAACATGACAGCCAGGCCTGCCCGGCCAGTCGTCACCAGCCATCTTCACCTCAAGGTCAGCAAGGACACCATGCTGGGCAAGGCTTCGCTTGGGCGCCGCTGGACACGACGACATACGGATCAACCTTCATGCACTACGAAGTCCTGCCGTCACGTCCATCAGCGCCATCGGTATCATCGAGTACTGGTTCCTGGGACTTCCTTCGCCGTACACGCCAGAACAAGCGAAAGACACCTCCACGTACTACGACTGCCCTGCGTATCGAATGAATGATAAGAAAGACATCGATGACGGAGTGCAGCTGAACAGGACTATGAAAGCGACTCTCGGCGAATACCTCGGACATGACGAAGCAGCAGAGCACGAATTCAATATGGATATCCATATAATATCGGCATTACAAAAAAAACTGATCCAGGAGAGGATGGAAAGGCCACCACAAGACTGAGATACAACCGAAAACATCACCGATACCATCAGCGAACGCGTTCGACTTTACACAGCGATCGCTTGAACCACCAGGGAAAGACGGATATTATGAAAACTTATGAAAACTCTCCGCAGCAGCTTCAAGCTCGAGCACGACCAATCCGACGGAATCTCCTCGGAAACGCTCCTTCGCAGACGTCATTCACACCGTCACCGTCACCGTCACTGCCCCCCGCGAGAAGGCTGCAACGAGCGACCGCGGGACGAGCCGGTCGACCTCCAAAAAATCCTGAACCCGGAAGTGGTGGACGACGGCGATGGACAGGGGGCGCTGTCACAGAGTCGCAGGGGGCCGGGGGGGACGAGAGGGGAGGAACGACGAGGCACAAGAGAGGGTGGAGGATGATCAGGGCAACAACGCCACCACGTGCATATGTGACGGGGGAGAGGGCGATCAACAAAATAATGCTGGACCATCGAGGCCTTTGCTCCATGACAGCAGCTCGGCTCCGTCCTCCCTCCTCTCCTCCCCATCTTTTTTGTCCCAAATTCAGTTGATCCCCCCGAACACAACAAAAAAAAAACGTTGGTCCTGAGCGGCCAAACCGCGAATTTCAGCTCACACGCATGGTCCATTTCTGGCCCGTCCACCCCCGCCAGGCCCTCCATCTGGGGGCGGACCTGGATTCGCCAATCACGCGGGGCCCTCCGCGGCCGACGGCCGCCGCCAAGGCGCGACCTGGCCCTGGCCGCCTCCGCCTTCGGCGCAACCGCCGCCGGGCCCGCTGCCCCGTCCGCTGACGGCACGGCCGCCGCGGCCGGCACCGCCGTTGCCGCCGCCAGGCGGCCCGCGCGGCCGGCGCCGGCGCCGCTGCCGGCGCCGCAGGCGGCACGTCTGCCGCCGCTTCCGCCAGCGGTGCTCCCCCGCCGCCGGGGCCCCCTGGCAGTCCCCGGCGCCCTGGCCCTGGCCGCCTTTGCCCTTTTTGCCCTTCCCTGGCTCCTGATCCGCCGTACTTTGGATGATTCTCCGACCTAAAATTGTGTCGGAAATCGACGCCAAAGGAGCCTCAAGGGCGGAAATCGACGCTCAAAGGGGCCTTAAAAGTAGGGCGGAAATTTCCGCCCTACTTTCGAAATCGCCCAAAGTAGGGCGGATCAGGAGTCAGGGTTAACCTTCTTTCCCTTGCCCTTCACCTTGCCCTAGGCCTGGCCTTGGCCCTTACCGCTGGCGCTCGTGCTCCGTGCGCTCCCAGTACAGGAGCCTGCGCGTGGGCGGGGCGCCCCCGCCGGCGTCCACTGCCATCGGGGCCGCACCCCCGACTGGCAGGCCAGACGCCGTGCGCAGGGGGTGGCCCAGGGCGGCCACGGCCTGCTGCGCCCCCAAGGCCGCCCCAAAGCGGAGCTTCACCCGGAACACGCCTGGGATCCGCAGCCGGTTCCCAAATGCGGCATCTTAGCGGCTCTGCGAAAACACCACCTTCACCGTGCCAGGCTGCGCGAACTCGTCCGCCAGGGACCGAACCCACGCCAGCGCTGGCGGGTGCCCATGGCCCATGGGGGCGGCACCGCGGCAGGGTCTGGCAGGGGCCAAGGCAGCGCAAGGTGGGCGGCCAGGTCCTGCCCGACCGCGTCTGGCACCGCCGCGCGCAACTCACGGTACTGCGCTGTTCCCCGTGGGCCTGCCACGCCTGCTCCATCGACGGGAACCATTCGAGCACCATGCTCGTGGGGCGCGCCATCTCCTCCACCTGCCCAGCAACCCTGTCGAGGCGTTCCTCCGTGGCCGTTTGGCGTTCTTCCAGACTCTGCCGGCTGTCCGTCTCAGCCCTGCGCGCGGCGCCCATCTTCACGCGCAACCCACAACCGGACGGGGGGGCCCTAGAGCGCGCCAGTGGGGGGGGGAGCCGTGAGCAGCTGTCGGGACCGGCGAGCGCCACGCAATGTGTGCACAGGAGGAAAGGATCGGGGGAGGGAGGGAGCAGGAGGAGGGGGGACGGAAGGACAGGGGGAGGACAGGGGGAGGGGGGAAGGGGAAGACAGGGAGGAAAGACAGGGGGAGGACAGGGGGAGGGGGGAGGGGGAAGACAGGACACGGGGGGAGGGCGTAGAGCCATTCCTCCTTTCTTTTGGCTGCGAACGACGGTCCGAGAGCTGCGGTCCTCAAAGCAAACAGAAAACACACGCACACACACACACACACACACCAGCACGGCACCAAGCAAACAACAAAAACAAGAGACGAAGGCAACAAAAACAAGCAAGGGCAGGGAGAGCAGGCAGCAGGCGGCACTCCGACATATGGAGACCCCCCTGCAGTGGGGTCGGGGGCGGCTCTAAGCGAGCACAGGGCTCGCATTTGGCACAGTGGTGGACAGGTCGGACCCTGCCCGAGCCGCCCCCGATGCAAGGCACAGGGCCTGCATCGGCTCGCGACGGTCGCCACAGGTGCGCCGCCGGAAGCTGCAAGTGAGAAAACGCGAATAATACGACACGAACATGGATAAGCCGGGCGCCACATGCCACATGCACCTTCCGCGCCCGTGCCCCGAGGAGCAAACAAAAATAGTCCTACCGGGCTGGACCGGCCGGGCTTCTCTGGACTACTGCCCCCAATCGGCGCGCTGCTTTTCGGCCTTGGCACCAGCCCCCCGGGCCTTTCCAGCTGCCTTTGCTGCGCCAGCCTGCGCGGGGGCGCCCGCCTTCACCACCCCCCATCGCCTTTTGTTTTGCCGCCAGTTAAGCCTTCGCCCGGGCAACGCCTGGCCCCGCCGGCGGCGGAGGAGGGGGGCTGGAGCCACCAGCGCTGCCACTGCCGCCGCCGCCTTGGCCTTAGCTTTCGCTGCTGCATTACCCTGATAACGCGGCTCGTGATTGCCAGGCGGCCAGCGCAGCTGTCCTGGCGAGGAGAGGCGGGCGATCGTATCTTCCACTGGGCGCCATTGTGCTGCCTTATACATTGCTGCGTCCGACATGTGATGGTCGCGCGTGATCACGATATCCATACCAAAGGCACGACGGATTTCATAGTTGACAACCCGCTGGAGCCGAGCAGAATCCTGCGTGGTCCACGCGCGTGATCTACATCCAACAAGACATAATCGCGGACACCGTACACGTCTGCATCACATAGGACCGAATCGACATGGATACTCCGCTTCCCCGACCGCGGCCGTGAGACGTGCCCGCAGCCCACGATTTGGCAATGGACCGTGCCAAAGAGCTCCCGACTTGGACTCGTTTCGTCGCATCCACCGCTCATCAGCCAGTCCCATGGTAAATGCCGCCCAGGCGCCGGAGCGATGCCACCTCGATCGCGCTGCCGTCTCACGTCGAAAGGCGGGCGCCATCTACCGCTCACCGAGAGCTGCCCGTTCTTCCCCCGATTGCTCTTTTCCTCCCAGTCGGTGAGGGTCGAAGAGCGGCTCTGCGGTTTGCACTTCTTCAAGAATGCCCGCGAGCGCCGCGTCGTCGGCAAACCCCGCATCCCCTGTCGCGGCGCGTTCCAGTCTGGAGGCCCAACCTCCATCCCTGATGCCCTGCGCCCAGGTGCGGACGCTCTTACCCAGGCGCCCATCGATGAGATGCGTCCATGGCGCCCCCGGGGTAGCCCCCGCGGCTTCCGCAGCGCGCTTCCTTCGCCAGCAGTAGTCCGCAAGAGCGGCGTCGTGGAAGATGTTGAACAGAGGAGGGCTCCATGGGTAGCCCCCCGCAATCCCCGCAGGGGGAACCGCTTGGAGGACAAGACTCCCAATGCTCGCACACGGTACCCCGCGAGCTCGCGCAAGGCCTTGCACGCCCGAAGGAAAGCCTGGGGGGCAACCGCGTCGTTCCAGCAACTGCCGGAAAGCGCGACGACCACTCTGGGATACGCTTTTTCAATGCCAGAGAACGCAGTGACGACAACTTCCCCCGCGCGCAGTGCAGCTGCTTCCTCAGTCAGGCGGAGGGCAACCTGGAGAGCGCCGTCGGCGCCGCGCCCCCGGCGAAACCCCGAGCGCCCCCCCCAAGAATCCCCCCGACCGCTGGGAGATGCGGGTAGCGACGATGCGGGCCAACAACTTGGAGCCCACGGACAACAAAAAGATGCCTCGCCCAGTGTTTTTGTCCTTGCGGTTCAGATTTTTCTCCCGCAGCGGAAAGACGAGGCCCGCCTGCCACTCTTCCGGCCACGTCGCCCCCTGCCCCCCCCCCTGCTCGGCCTGCTTGGCTCGATTCCACGCTGTCCGCGCGATCTCAAAATGCCAGTGGCGCGCAGGGCCTCGCCCCCATACTCCACGGCCTCCGCCGCGAATCCGCCTTCCCCTGGCTGCCGACCATTTTGCATTTTACGCGCGCGCGAATCCAACTCGATACAAAGGGGGGGGGGGCAGCCAGAGCGCTGAAACTGGCCCAAATATGGCTGCGAAGTGCGCCTTCCACAGTTCGTGCTCTTGCGCAGCGCGCCTCGCGGACCGCCGGCCAGTCCCCCCCGTCGCCGCGTCGGAGGCGCAGGCCGCGAAACAAACGAAACGGCTCGCCGTGATCACCGCGGCGTGAGGATGCTGAGGCACGTTCTCCCACTCCTTTCCAGCATTGGCGCCCCCGTTGCCGCAGCGGTCGCCTTCGGCATCGCTGCGCCGCGCGCTTCGCCGACGCCGTCGCCTTCTTAGCCTCCTCTGGGGCGGGGCGCCACGCAGCTAGCGACCGCCGCGACCGCTGCATCGTTGAGCGCCCGTTTCTGTGCCTCGCGACCCTGCGACCAAGGGGCCTGGCGCCGTCTCTCTCGGGGCCCAAGGACCTCTAAGCCAGCCTCTGTGGCCGCGCGGCAGACGGCAGTCCAATCCGCGTGTGTCTCCAGGCTGCTGAGCACGTCGTTGATTTTCGAAGCAATGTGTTCCCTCTTCCTCTCGGCGCCCTCACACGGGTCCACTAGACCTGCGCTTTTGGGGTGGGTGGACGACTGCGAGCAGGCAGCCAACCCTGCGGCCAACTGCCTCCCCGTCGTGCCCCAACCTCCACGGGGTCGTGGTCGGCGCGCGGGGCCCGCGCCTCCACTCCGTCCCCCCAAACTTGCCGCTCGTCAGCCACCCTGCGCCGAGGCCGGCGTCGCCCCCGCGACCGCCGGGGCGGCGCGACGCCGCCCCGCAGACCACGGCGCCGAAGCCTGCAATCCGTAAGGTTGCGCTGGTCTCGTGCCGCCAAGATGTGATCAAATTGGTGAAAAGATCGGATGCGGGGGTTTCACCGGGTCGCTGGTTCCCGCTGCGCGTGCGCCGCGCTCAGCACAAGCAGACGCACGGACGAACAGATGGCAAGAAGATCACGGCCGGTCGCGCTACGGCTGGCACGGCCAAAAATTCCCCAGCGCTTGAGACAAGGCTTCCTCCTCCTCCTCCCCCCCTGCGGGTCGGCCGATTTCCGCATCGAAGTCGCTTCCAACAATAAGCGTGTTGTCGCGCCCGCGAACGCGGGATTCGAAGTGCCGGAATGCCTCGGAAAAGGCTCCTCTGGCGTCCTGAAAGGCTGCGCCTGACATGGGGGCGTCACGCGCTAGGGCGGACATCCCCCTCCTTCCCCCTTCCCTGGGTAACGCCGCCCCCCTCCGATCCCACCGCCCCCGAACCCCCGCTTTGGAACCGCCTGTTCTTCGCAACTCCGTGAGGCGGTGGTTCAACATGAAGCAAATTTTACCGCGCAGCATGAGCGCCCACACCTCCGATCCTACGTCGCGCTTTCCGTAGACATCCCGAACTCCCAACGACGGAACTGCATGAGCGACAGAAGACATTATAACTGATGTTGTAAGTGCTCATATCCACGGCCAGATCCTAATTTGCGCGTGTTCCACGTTCCTCCCCAAAGGAGAATACCCCCCGAGCCTCGCTTGTTCTTGGCTCTATGTGATAACGACAGACGACAGAAGGCCCGACCACGTTTCGCACGAGACTGCCGCGCCTTCTGCATCGCCTTCCACCTCCGAGTACGAAGCGCACGTCGTTGGCATGTGGTCAACCATCGGGGATCTTCTGACCCGGGTCAATCCAGACCCCGGTCAGCAGGAAACCAAAAACTGCAATGCAGGAAAACAAACTGCGGCGCAGGTCTTCGCAAACCCGCGTCAGCCAACAGGCGCGGCCGCCTCGCGGCCACGAGCGGCTCGCCAACCCGGGTCAGCCAGAGGGGGTTTCAGCAGGATCCTGCAGGGTCCAGTGCCCTGGCTGACCCCCGTTTGCACTGACCCCCGCCTCCTAGGCCCCGAAACCAACTCGTGTTCTGAGGGCCCGGGTGGGGCCTCACGACCGACCGCGGGTCAGAAGGCGCCCCCTGCGACTCGCCCGGGCCACTGGCGCCGCCGCCCGCCACCCCCTGGGGTTCGAGACAAGGGGAGCAGGCCCGGAGGCCCGACCGCCCCCCCCGCCGCCGCGCGACCCCGCAGGGATTTTGCGCACTCCCGCCCCCGGGGCTCCAACGACGACGCGGGAGAAGCCCTGAGAAACGCGACGTCCTGGGCGCCGTCACTCGACCACGTTCCCGGCACTTCTCCCCCCGCAGCTCCCCAGGGGACACCCCTCGAAGAGTTGGGGCAAGCGGCGCCCATTGCCCTACAGGCCCTACGGTTTAAGAAGCGAACGGGTACACACAAGCATCTTGGCAATACGGGAGATACAACACGTTTCAACTCTGCTCCTGATTTTTTGCCCCGAATCCCTGAACGCGCTTTCCAGCGAGATGCCGCGAGCACGACCAATCTGACGGTGTCTCCTTGGAAGGGCTCCTTCGCAGACGTCATTCACACAGCGCGAATGAGCCAACATGTCTTTCATGAAGAAGACGAGCCGGCTGAAAGCGGCTCCCTGGCATATCACACCGGACGAGGAGATCGACGATTGGGCATCAGCATCATCGACCCAGGAGCCGCCAAAAGTCTTGGAGGAACCGAGACACTTCGGGAGATCTGCGAGACCTTGCGCTGGCCGCACGGCCGGGCCCTGGAGGTCAAGTCATCCTCAGCGAAGCTGTCAGGTATCGACGGAGTGCCAAACCCGTCTCTCGACCTTGGCAAGCTGCCGCTCAACCTTCGTGCGTTGCCGAACTCGAGTTTCACGATGGACATGCTGGGCGGCAGTGGCAGTCGCTGCCCACTGCTGATGCCGCTGGAGACGATGATCAATAACACCACGGGCCTCATCACAGGCATCCTACCTAATCGACACGAAGTTCTGGTCACCATTTCACTGGACGGGCTTAGGAACAAGATGCGGCAGACGACCTTCATGAGAGCGCTGTATACCGACTCTGGCCTTTACCTGTTTCCCATCGACGACTCGAACGCCGGCACAGGTCCAGAGCGTGCTCGTCTCCGTCAGGCCGTGAAAGCGTACATGGAAAATGTCTTCGATGACAATAACCAGAAAGGAGCTGCAGAGACATTGGACACGGGCAAGGGAAGAGCATGGCGAGCTGTGTCGGTCACCCAACACGAGCGCCCATGTACCGGACTCGCATCGCGCGAAGCACACAGGCAAGATGGAGACGGCCACTGAAGAGCTGCGAGCTTACCCGACGTAGACCCCGATGCCGGATATGGTTCCAATTTCGCTGCGCCCAGCGAACTCTGGAACCACATCCGCTTCTAAGTGTGCATCTGACACAGCAGAGCGAGCTTCAGCAGACGAGTTTCAGGCACAGCTTCGTGGAGAGTAGACTGAGAGTGAGATGTTTGACACCTGTATTGAAGGGCCCTCTCCTTGACTAAGATCAAGTGTAGAATCAGTTGATAGGGTGTAACAGAATGCAGGTAGATAGAGGCAGTAGTCAGATACGTTTGACTGTAATCACATTGCTGCTCGAGGATGCGGGAAACATTTGAGTGGGGGACGGGGGAGGGGGAGGGGGGAGGGGGGGCGAGCTCGTCAACGCACCCCTGGGGCCTCTGGAGCCACTGACAAGCATTACGATTGTCCAAGAGAGCCCAAGCAGAGCGCCAAGATAGTCCCACAGAACGTCGAGACGGCTGGAGGTAGCCCCACGACGGCCAAAGATGGCTTCGAGACAGCTCACAAGGCTTCCAAGAAGACCCACATGTTTTCGCCAAGGACCGCACAGAAAGGCCCCAAAAAGCAAAGATCGTCACATGCTCATAGGGGGAAACATACATGTTTGGCCTACTCGCCTTCTTCGTCTTGACACTGTGTCAGACGGCCCAAAAGGCCAAAAGATCAGCCCAAGGCTGCTCATGAGGCCCCCAAGAAGGCCCCAGAACGGCCCAAGAGGCCCCGACTATTGCCCGAAAGCCGCCCAAGCTCGCCCAAGAGGCACCAAAGAGACTAGACCCCCAAAGGGGCCCAGCACTATAATTATCCCAGTGCGACCCTACCTAGGCGTTGGAGCATCTAGGAAAGCAACATCTACATCTACACCGGCAGCTACATTAACATCTACACCTGCATCTCCATCTACATCAGCATCAACAGCGAGACTCACATCTACATCTACATCTACACCTACATCTACATCTAGGCTATGCTATGCTATGCTATGCTAGGGTACGCTCGACTGCGCTGTGTTATGCTAGGCTATGCTATGCTATGCTATGCTGCGCTATGATATGATATGATACGCTGTGTTATGATATGATATGATATGCTGCGCGATGCTATGATATGCTAGGCTACGCAATGCTATGATATGATGCGCTATGTTATGCTATGCTATGCTATCATATGCTGCGCTATGCTATGGTATGATATGATATAATATGTTATGGCATGGTTTGATCTGCGAAAGCTGCAGTATGATATGCTATGATATGCTATTATATAATATGGTATGATATGATATGCTATGCAATGCTATGCTAAGCTAAGCTATGATATGATATGACATGCTATGATATGATGCACTATGCGATGCTATACTATGCTATATTATGATGTGCTATGCTATGCTGCGCTATGCTATGCTATGATATGATATGCTATGCTATGGTTTGCTATGCTAATGCTGCGCTGCGCTGCGCTAAGCTAAGCTAGGCTAGGTTAAGCTAAGCTAAGCTAGGCTAGGCTAGGCTAGGCTAACCTAAGGTAAGCTAAGCTAAGCTAAGCGAAGCTAAGCTAGGCTAAGCTAAGATGAGGTAAGCAACGCTAAACTAAGGGGACGTAACTGGGGGAACCGCGGGGCGGATCCTGGGGGAACCGCCCGAGGCGAGCCCCACTGCCTGGCCCTTTAAGCCACAGAATAAGAACCCTTCTAGGCAGAGCCTAGGTAGGGAAATACGAACTGAAATTCTTGCCTTTCACCCCTAGATGACCCCAAGAGCCCCCCCCGAAGCCCCCGAGGCGTTCCCAAGAGGCCCTCCCAGAGGCCCCCAACAGACGCCCCAAACCAACCCCCCCAAAACCCTCCAGATGCCCCAAGAGGCTCCTTCCTGCTTCTTGCCCTCCTCCCACTCCACGTCCTTCTCCTCTGATGTTTTTTCCAACCAGTCTGTCACTTTTTTCCTTGGGGGCCGGTGGAATGGCGTAAGTATAACACGAGCCGAATTCACGCATGTAAATAGCTTCCGTGCCATCGTTGCTTGTTTGTGCGGGTACGTGTATGTTATGCATGCGCATTCGCACAATTGCCGTCTGTCTGCTCAGGTTCGAGCTCGACGACGTAGTCATATAATCATCACCATCATCCTCACTCAAATTTGGTCGCTACAACAGTTGCCCTGGAAACGCGCAAGAGACGCACTCAATATTACCTCAAGTCAACGCCAACACACAACTACACTGCGGGATTTGCACCCCGCCCGGGATATTTGGAAACCAAAGCTTCAACGGGTGGGATGGATCATCCCTCAACAACTAAAACCAGATGATCAGAATGCAGGATGGTGGCGGGATTCCATCATATCCCTCCCAGACCACGCAAAACGGGTGTCTTGCTATGCTTCCAGGGGGACGGTGGTGGAAGGGGGGGGGGCAATGCCTCCTGAGATATCGCCCCCCACGGGGCCGCTGTGGCGGGGTGGGCGTGTTGGCAGGCATTGCACGCAATCGGGCGACGTGGCAGAAAGCCAGAAAGAACTTTCGTGACACCGATGCGTTTATGCCGATCTCCAGGCGACAGCAAGTCGACAGCAAAAGCACTTCAAAATCGCCTCAGCGGCCCAAGACGACAACAAGACGGCGACAAGGATACCCCTCTGTGCAAGCGCGAACGGGCGCGTCGCTGCTCACCCTCACGACGACAGAAACGCGACAGCAAGGACGCCGAGATGCTTATGCGCGAACGGGCTGCTCTCAAAAGGACAACACATCGATAGCAAGGACCAGCCATGTTGGCCCGAGATGCCCGATGCGACGGCCAACCGGCGGCAGGGACTCGACTCTGCGCGCGCGCGAGCGGGCGCGTCGCAGCTCACTCGCAAAGCGGCAGCAACGCGACAGCAGGGATGCAGAGTTGCGTGCGCGAGCAGGCCTGGCGGCAACAGACTTCTCCTTGGAAGCGCGCAAATGGCGCTCTCAACATTACCTCAAGTCCGCGCCAATACGCAATGCAACTGCTGGATTGGTATCCCGCCCGGGATGTTCGGAAACCATATGTTCAACACGCGGGAGACCTCATGCCATGAATTAAACCTATATTCTGAGAATGCACATGGGGGCGGGATCCCGCCCAGACCACGCAAGACGGGTGTCTTGCTAGGCTTCTAGGGGGGCGGTGTTGGAAGGGGGGGGGCAATGCCTCCTGAGATATCGCCCCCAACGGGGCCGCTGTCGCGGGGTGGGCGTGTTGGCAGGCATTGCACGCAATCGGGCGAAGTTGCAGAACCCAAGGAACTTTCGGTGCACCGATGTAGGGGGAGAGCGAGGGCGAGGAGACCGTTAGTCGTACGTCCTATACGAGCGCGCGCCTTTAGACATGCATCGACCAAGACGTGCAGTAGCATGGCGACGGAAAAGGCTCCTCCTACCCTTCCTCCTGCGGCTACAGGAAGCCAGGCGAGCCGTGGTGGAGAAGGAGGGCAGGAGGGGCAGCAGGGGGAGGAGGAGACGGGGGAAGGGGGGCATTGGTCGGGGATGGACAGACCCCCCTTTAGTAAAACGTGGTTTAGTGAAAACGACCTGAGGCCCAAACCTGGCGGGCGCATGCCTGGAAAATAACGGCCACGGCGCCCTCCCGAGAACCGAAAACGGACAATTCACTAATCGACGTGTCACTGTTGGGGGTTCTGTCCACCCCCGAATTGGGGGGGGGGGGGAGGGGGGGGGCCTCGGTATGCCAGCGGCGGGCACTCGCGGCCTGCTCGGCCGACTGCTCGACGCAAACCGCCGGTTCCACGACGTGGTCGGCCGGCGCTCCTCCTCCGCCTCCTCGCCTCCCGGCCTCGTGACGGGGCTGCCTGCGCAGAGTCCGCCAGCAGTGCCGAGCACACGGCGCGGGCGGCAAGCGTGCCCGCAATCGGCCGGTGCTCCTCCTCCGCCTCCTCGCCTCCCGGCCTCGTGCCCGGGCTGCCTGAGCAGGGTCGGCCAGCAGTGCCGCGCACGCGGCGCGGGCAGGAAAAGCGCGCCCGCATCGGAGGCCTCGCGCGGGGGCCAAGGCCTCGCGGGCCGAGGCCCCGCGGGCACACGGGGCACTTCTCCGCGGGTGCCGCGCGCGGAGCGCGTCCAGGCGGCCGCGCATCCGCAGGATGGCGCACCGCAGCCCAGACCGCGGGCGCGGTGGACATGGAGGCATGCTCCGCTCCCGAAGACGGGTGGGGCGCCGACGGCAAAACGCCGCACGCGGCCGCAAAGCACAAGGCGGTGACTCGGCATCTGCGCCTCGAGGATGCGATCGTGGTGGGTCCCCACTTTGAATTCCTCGGACTCAGCGGCCAGCTCTTTCGGGTCGCCCTGGGTAGAGGGGAGGAGAAGAATCGCGCTGCCAGCGGGAGGGTGGGAAAACCCAGGCGCAACTGTAGATCTAATGCGTCCCTGCGAGGCGCAGATTATCACTTTCTCCCCGTCTTCCCGCTTGCCTTTTGGGAAGAGGAGGGAAGAGTAAAAGGAAAAGGATGAGGAGGAGGAGGAGGAGGAGGAGCAGGAGGAGGTGGAAGAGTAGGAGGAGGGGGAGGGGTGCGGAGGACGGAGGAGGGAGAGGAAGGAGGAAGGAGGATGAGGAGTAGAAGCAGGAGGATGACGGGATGAGGAGGAGGAGGAGGAGGAGGAGGAGGAGGAGGAGGAGAAGAACCTTTTGGACATTTTTGGAGACCTTTCAACCAAGCACAGGGGCGTGCGCGAGAGAGAGGAGTGGAGGAGGAGGAGAGGAGGAGGAGGAGGAGGAGGAGGAGGAGCAGGAGGAGGAGGAGGAGGAGGAAGGAGGAGGAGGAGGAGGAAGAGGAGGAGGAGGAGGAGGAGGAGGAGAGGAGGAGAGGAGGGAGGAGGAGGAGGAGGAGGAGGAGGAGGAGTGAGGAGGAGGAGGGGAGGAGAAGGAGGAGGAGGAGGAGGAGGAGGAGGAGGAGGAGGGGAGGAGGAGGAGGAGGAGAGGAGGAGGAGGAGGAGGAGGAGGAGGGAGGAGGAGGAAGAGGACGACGGAGGAGGAGGAGGAGGAGGAGGAGGAGGAGGAGAAGGAGGTGGAGGAGGAGGAAGAGGAGGGAGGGGTAAGAAGAGGAGGAAGAGGAGGGGGAGGAGGAGGAGGAGGAGGAGGAGGAGAGGGGAGGAAGGAGGAGGAGGAGGAGAAGGAGGATAATGAGGGAGGAGGAGGAGGAGGAGGAGGAGGAGGAGGATAATGAGTGAGGAGGAGGATAATGAGTGAGGAGGAGGAGGAGGGGGAGGAGGAGGAGGAGGAGGAGGAGGAGGAGAAGGAGGATAATGAGGGAGGAGGAGGAGGAGGAGTAAGAGGAGTAAGAGGAGTAAGAGGAGGAGGAGGAAGAGGAGGAGGAAGAGGTGGAGGAGGAGGAAAGGGAGGGAGGAGGATTGAAAGAGAGGGGCATGGAGGCAGAGGGGCAGGAGGAGCAGCGGGAGCAGCAGGGAGGAGAGGACGGCAAGACGACGGCCGCCTTGCGTGAGCGCAGCCCGCGTCGCCCGCCGCGCCCGCCGCCGCCAGCAGCGCCGGCGCGGCCGCGAGCCGCTCCAGCCGCGCACTGGCCGCGGGGCCGTCGGGGACGGCGGCGGCCTCGACGAGGGGCGCGATCAGCGGCGGGGGCAGCCCCTGCGGCGAAGGGGGGGGGAGAACGACTTCTTGGGGTCTGTGCTCCATGGGTGGGCGATCCTCGCCTTGGCAAGCTGCATGCCCTGGCCCGCTGGCCGAAGAGCCAGGGCCCCGCCGCTCCCAAAGCGCGCTCCAGGGGCGACCGGCGCGCATCGAGGCCGGGCCCCTCTGCTCTCCCTCCAAGACGGTCCAAGCGAGTCCAAGATGCCTCCAAGCTCGCACACGAAGCCTCTAAGACGGACCAAGAAGGCCCCAAAGGCCTCCAAGAGGCCCCCAAGACGGCGGCGAGGGGGGCGGCCCGCCTCGGGTAGTCCACGCTTCTTGCACTCGCCGCGTTTGACTGCAGCCGCGGCCGAGTCTCAGTTGACAGAGCACTGTGCCACTTTTTCATTGCAACGTGAACCCGCGCTCTGGGTACAGCGCACATCTCACGGACGTGTATGGGGGGCACGAGAAGACGAGAGAAAGCGCCACGGCGAGAGCAGGGGCGTGTAACACGACGCCGCGCGCACGGTGCAGTGATCATTGTGTTGTCTAATCGCTTCGCTCACTCCGCCAGCCCATCCTGCATCACTGGCGCTATGTGTTTGCGTGTTCGTGGCGAGCCAAAAGGAGGAGGAGCACGAGGCGGAAGAAGAGGGGGGGATGAGGAAGAGGAGCAGGTCTCTTGAGGGTTTTTTGGGGGACGTTGACAACTGGGGCCGAAACTGCTCATGGATACGACGCCTCTTAGGGAGTCGCTTGGTGGGAGGCTTCTCGAGAGCCTCGTGGTGGCATGTTTGTAATATCCTGGGTGTCTCGTGGGAGCCTCTGGGGAGCCTCGTGGGGCCTCTCGGGGCCTCTTGGGGGCTTCTTGGGGGCCTCTTGGGGCCTCCACGGGACCTCTCTGCTCCTACAACTTAACATGTCCGTTCGGATCCTCCGTCTGGGGCCGCTCTTGGAGCCGTGCTGGGAGCCTCTTCGGCCATCTTGGAGGTCTCTGTGGCTGTCGAGGGGCCCTCTGGGGCCGTTTGAGGCGCTCTTGGAGGCCGCTTGGGCCGGGCTGGGGCGATCCCGGAAGCCTCTTGGGCCGTCTTGGAGCGCCAGTAAGCAGAATAAACGGAAACCCCAGAAACTTTCAAAACTTAGGAACATCTATACTTTCTGCCTCTGCAGGCCCTTTTGGCTGGTCTCTTGGAGGCCTCTTGGGGCATATTGAAGGCGCCCTGGGCTGTCTGGAGGCCATCTTTGGCGTCTTAGCTTGTTGCTGGGACGCAGCCAGGAGCTTGCCCGGGTACTTGTCGTCTGGGAGCCCCCAGGGGGGCCCCGCGCGCGCGATTGAGAACGATTTTTTCACCAGTTGCCAGAGATCTCAGCACGCCCTTGGCCCGCTGGGCCGGCGAATTGTTCACATCCTGGGTTTTTCCACTGCCATCAAGGATCTACTGACCCGGTTCAATCCAGACTCGGGTCAGTAAGGCGTTGCAGGATCCTGCAGGATCCTGCACCCAAGCCCGGGTCAGCGCACCCTGGCCCTGCAGGATCCTGCAAGATCCGGCGCTGTGACTGACCCCCGTTTGCATTGACCCCCGTCTATTGGGCCCCGATGCCAAAGCTCTTCTATCGTTCGGGAGTACTCCCTGCGCGCGCAGGCGCGTGCACGTGAATGTACATGTGTATACCTACACCCGTATATGCATGCGTAAACATAAACAAGTCCCACCAGTCCTCTGGGCGTAGGTGGTCTAACGATATAATTTCTTTCCTCTTCCAAAAACCCCTCTTCCCCTTCGGGGAGGGGTTTACCCCTCCCCCGACCCCCATACCCTGGACTTTTTTGGGGGGGTTCACGGGTCGTTGGAGGGCCTTTTTGCGGCCCCTGGGAGGGCCAGTTTCTGACATCCCTCAAGAGGATCGTGGCCCCCAATGGGGGGGCATCGATCGGGAGCTTCCCTCCTTTGATCGATAGCCTCGAAGATAACCCCAAGAGGCGCTCCAGGGCTCCCAAGAGAGCCCCAAGAGGGCTCCAAGAGGGTCCCAAGAGGGCCTCAAGAGGCACCCGAGAGGACCTTAGCAGGCCCCCGAGCGGCCTCAGAGAGCCCAAGATGACCTCCAAGATGGCTCAGGTAGCCCAAGCTGGCTCAAGATGGCTCCCAAGATACTCCAAACGGCCCCAAGACCGCTCCCAGAGCGCCCAAGAGCGCTCCAAGAGAGCCCAAAGAAGCGGGTTGCCGACTCCTGATGGGGGGAGCTGAGTTGGGGACCACCCCATCCTGTAATCGATGGCCTCCAAGATGATCCCAAAAGTCTTCCAGGATTACCAAGAGGGTTCCAAGATGGCCCCAAACAATTCCCAGAGAGCACCAACAGCAGCAACAGCCTAGTCCTCGTCCTCCTCGTCCTCGTCCTCGTCCGCGCCCTCGTCCTCCTATTCCTCCTCGTCCTCATCCTCCTCCTGCTCCTCCTCCTCTTCCCCTCGCTCCCACCCGGCCCCCAGGGATGGCCCGAAAAGGCCTTCCAAGGCCACCCCTTTTCTCCCAGAGATCTATCGGTTCACCCTGGTTGCTCGCTTTGTTTCCCTAGATGTGTCTGTTCGTCCCTTTTCCCGTCAGCTCTCATGGGCAGAGCTTCTGAATGGGCTGGTGGAGATACGCGAAACGTGAAGAATAGACGTGGTGTACATACGTGCGTGCCCATAGTTCTGCGTTCATTAACCGCATGCCGATGAGAATAAAGTACCCCCCCCCTTAAGTCGTTAGAATTTATTATCGTCGACCAATAAGAGTTTGGTCGGGGGCGCGGGGGCGCGGAGGCCGAACTTCATTATCACGGGAAAAGTTCGCCATCGAAGTTACTTCCTTCTTATGTTGGGATAACAACATCAAGCGAAGCGAACACGTTGTTTCAGGATGTCCCACGCGAAACCAATGTCCTTCTGTCTCTTCGTAGTTCTTTCTGTCTCGCTGTCTTTCTTTCTCTGTCTCTCTTTCTCTCTCTCTCTCTCTGTCTCTCTATCTCTTTCTCCTTCCTGGCCTCTCTGTCTCTCTCTCTCTCTGTCTCTCTATCTCTTTCTCCTCCTCCTCCCCCTGGCGCCCTGAACTTGTCTATCGCTGGGGTTGATTATCCAGGGAAAACGAGGCACGTGAGCTACCCTACACGAACACTTAAAAATTTCAATTTTCATAAAGCGCTTGTAAAATAAAATTTAATACATTTGAATCTTCAGATTTTTTGTTTTATCCTCCTTTCCTCTTCTCTTTATCCTTTTCATGTATTAATCTACTTTTCTTTTTAAATTTATCTTCTCTCGTTAAGTCCTTCCTTTCTTTTTCTTTATGATGTATCTCTCTCTTTCTCTCTCTCTCTCTTTCTCTCTCTCTCTCTCCATGCCCCCCCCCCCTCTGAACTTTTTTATCCCTCGGGTTGATTATCCATGGAAAATGAAGCACATGAGCTACCCTACACGAGCATTTAAATCTTTTAATTTTCATAAAACGCTGGTAAATAAAATCTAGTACATTTGAACTTTAGTTGTTTCCTTATCCTTCTCCTCCTCCTCTGCTTTCTTTTCTTTTTGATTGTTTTCCCTTTTCTGTTTCATTTCTTATTGTTTCTTATTATTTTTGTTTTTGTATATCGTTTTCTCCATTCCTCCGCCCGCCTGAACTTTATTATCGCCGCGGTTGATTATCCAGGGACACCGAGGCGGATGAGCTATTCCGAGGATGTCTCAAGCGAAACAAGCATATACTCGAGGATGTCTCAAGCGAAACAAGCATATACTGAAGGATGTCTCAAGCGAAACGATACGTTTCTTAAGCGAAATAAGCAATAGTTCGACGGTTCCTCAAGCGAAATAAGCAATAGTTTATGGATGTCTCAAGCGAAACAAAGGGATTTGTCGAGGATGTCTCCAGCGAGATAAACCATTGTTGATGATATTTCTATGAAGACTAAACGCCAAGGATGTCTCAAAACGTGTTCGGCTTGGTCTCCTCTTGATCATCTCTTACTTCGAGATTATGCTGAGGTCTGGTGGGCTACTTTGATTATTTCCCCCTGAGCCCCGAACTTTATTATCCCCTAGTGTTTATTCTCGAAGGTATTCGGTTACATACATATGTAATATACACGTACACGTACACAAATATCGGAGGTTGGGGGGTGAGATCGAAGTGGAACGGAGAGCCCCCCTACCGGGAAATCGGTTTCGGTTTCGTGTTCGTGCGTGCCGTGCGGGCGAGGCGAAGCTGCGTGGGCGGGCGAAAGAAAGTCTCCTGTGGCTGAGGCGCGGCCGGACCAAATGACTCCCTTCCGGGCGGCCGGTGGCCCGCGGTGTCCCGCCGGTGTCCCGCTGGTGTCCCGTGTGGCTGAGGCGCGGCCGGACCAAATGACTCCCTTCCGGGCGGCCGGGGGCCCGCGGTGTCCCGCCGGTGTCCCGCTGGTGTCCCGTGTGGCTGAGGCGCGGCCGGACGAAATGATTCCCTTCCGGGCGGCCGGGGCGGCGCGGTGTCCCGCCGGTGTTCCGCCGGTGTCCCGTCCGTGTCCCGTCGGTGTCCCGATGATGATGTTGATGATGATTAGGAGGATGATTATGATGATGATGGTGATGATGATGATTGTGATGATGATGATGTTGATGATGGCGATGATGATGATGTTGATGTTGATGATGATGATGATGACGTCGATTGTGAGATCGATTGTGATATCGGTAGTGAGACCGAATGTGAGATCGATTGCGCGATGCTGATGGTGATGATGGCCTTCACGGTGCTGATGTTTGTGAATATGATGACGACATTGATGATGATGATGGTGATGCTGATGATCATGGTGAATACGATGATGACGATGCTGATGATGATGATGTTGATGGTGATGTCGATGATGATGATGACGACGTGGACTCGCGGCTGTCGGTCGTGCCTTGCGCGACCGCCGTCCACAGGCAGGGCCCCGAGCACGTTGGGTCGGGGTCCGGGGGGCTCGGGTGTCCCAGGGGCCTTGGCGCGGGTGCCCCAGGGGCCTTGCGGGCCCGGGGGTCCTCGGCGCTCAGGGCCTCCCAGGGTTCAAGGGTCCAGTCTGGGGGTCGAGGGCTCCAGGGGCTCGAGGCCTCCAGAGGTTCAGGGGTCCAGTCTAGGGGTCGCCATCACCATCACCATCTCGTAATCATTACCACCATCAACAACATCATCACCATCGCCGGGGCACCACCGTCAATTCTCGCACCATTCACGGATTTTGGCTCGAAGCTTTTGTTGCGCTCGACGCGCGGGGTCCCCCCCCAACGCGCCCACTTCGGTCGCGCACTTCCTTCGGCTTCGCTACGAGGGGCCAGGCGTTGCCAGCCGAAATGCTCGACAAGAATGTGGAGACGCTGAGGAACATGAACACCCAGACGGCCAAGTACGCCAAGTGGTACGTGAGGGTCCGCGACCCGAAGGCCATTGATTACACGTTCACAGCGAGGAACGAAAAAGTGGAGGCGCAGAAGTTCAGTTGCGTTTTGGTGTCCAACGCGCCCGCGCAGTACATGCTCGGCGCGGTGCCCTTCAGTTTCAAGAGTCAGGCTGCGGCAGCCGAAGCATTCAAGAAATTCACGGCGGACTCCGTGTGGGAGCTCCGGACCCCGAGCTTCGACACCAGAGCCAAGTTGGACTTCATCGGCGGCCCATTGAAGTCGGTGGTCTTGCTTTGCAACCCATCGACACTGACCCGACTCCCGCCCACCAGCACGGAAGCGTTGGCGCATCCCGCTAAGGGGCTGCAGATCGCACTGGATATCAAAGGCATCGTGGAGCTTCTCAAGGGGACTGCACTGGGGCTTGACAGTGAGCGGGCCGGCCGTGCTGCCGATTTTGCGCAGAGAGTCTTCGTGTCGACTGGCATGGGTGGAGACACGGAAAGAGTGGCATGTGTGTCGAGCGGCATGTGTGTCGAGCGGCATGGTGGGATCGTGTGTGGGATAGTGAGACCGGCCGAGAGAGATCGATGATGAGATCGATTGTGAGATCGATGGTGAGATTGATCGAGTGAGATCGATGAGTGAGACCGATAAAGAGATCGATAGTGAGATCGATCGTGCAAGAGGGGGCGCGGGCTGCGCCAAGCTTTGCCAGCGCTTCAGTCTTCTGTTGCCAAATGGCGCCGTTAGCTGCCGTTGCGCAAGTTGGGCAGGTTCCCAGGGGGAGGGCCGACTGGTACCAAGGCGCCAAAGAGCAAAGGGTGACGTAAACAACTCGACACCAACGCTCCCAAGAGCGAGCGGCAACGCAACTATCTCCACAGGCACTGTCACAACAACATTCACCACTGTTGCCCATTGCTGGGCCCCTCCCCCCCCCCAACCTCCTTATCACCCGCAGGGTGGTCGTATAGGTATAGTATACACGTATATGTACATATGAACCCACATATGTAGGTGCATGTGCATCAACATACGCACGCACACGTATCCAGATATACCTATACAACATACATACATACATACATACATGCATGCATACATTACATTACATACATTACATTCCATTACAATACAATACAATACAATACAATACATTACATTACATTACATTACATTACATTACATTACATTACATTACATTACATTACATTACAAGACATTAAATTTAATTACATTACATTACATTACATTACATTACAATACATTGCATTACATTACATTGCATCGCATTGCATTACATTACAGAACATACCATAACATACATACATACATACATGCATACATACGTACGTACGTACACAACTATACACATACATGCATCCATGCGTACACACGCACATACATACATACATGCATACATCCATACATACAAACATACATACATACACAGACATACATACAAACATACAAACATACAAACATGCGCATAACGTTCACGCACGCGCGCGCACTCCTGCGCATACCAAAGACGCTGCCTGCTGCCCCGACATCCCTGCGCCGCTCCTGGCCACTGCCCCGTGAAGGGCCAGCCGACTCTTTCTTTTCTTTCTTCTCTTTGGCTACTGGGCTCTCGCGCGGTTCTCCGCGCGAGGGCTGGACGGTGAGGAGGTGCAGATGTGTGTGTGTGCGTGTGTGCGTGTGTGCGTGTGTGGTGTGCGTGCGTGCGTCGCGTGCCTCGATGGAGGTCCGCTGCTGATTGTGTTTGTTTCGCGTCTCGCCGCAACCTGACCGAGCGTCCTTTCTGAAACAACAAATAGGAGCACGCTTTCATATTCTTAAGCCTTCATCGTATCACTTGGTTTGGGATACCACAAACCTTTGGGAGTGTATGTGGTGCGCACTTCACTGGTATTTGAATGTTTTGGCGTCTCGGCTGGAAAACTTTCGGCTACACGCAAGAGTGACCCTGGGCAAGAGTGATCTTTGGTGCGCGGCTTTTCGGGGGCCGCGGGGGGGCCAAACCTGGGCGCGCAAGCCACTGCTCCTGCTTCGTTTTCAACTGTCTGGGGACCCATGTGTGCCCGCACCAAAGGTCACTCCGGCGAAAGGTCACTCTTACGTCTAGTCGAAATTTGCGCGCAACCAATCAGAATCTGACGAACTAGTTTGATGCACTTCATTCGGATGGCCTTCCGGAATCGCCTGTGGCTTTCTTTCCTGCTGGGATCGAACTCAGAGGGTGGTGTGATGGTAGACGTACCGCCTCACTCGGGTGGCATAAGACAGAGGTAGACCAATTCTTGGAGAGCGTTTTGTCGGGTGCTCATCCTACTCCGCGTGCGGGGATAGTTCTTGAAAGATGCCGCATGGATAAGGGTCCCTGATGTTCATCGCCTGCTACCAATTCAGAATACAAAATGCTCGATCACATCTGGATCAAGCTCGAGGCCGACGAAGACCTTTCTCTCAACGGGAGCATCTGTGCACGATTGAAAACTCCGCCTCGGCGAAACACCAGGAAGTACACTCAACAGATTTTCTTACGGGGCTCTCTGGAAGGGTGGGACTTCTGCTGGAGGTACGTGGGAATGGTTTGCTGTATCTGTACAACATGCTTAGGGAACGGGATCGGTTTGCTTGGGAAGCGTTCGACAATCATATCCAACGAACAACTAATTCACCTAAGGCTGCAGAAGCAGATGTTGGAATGTACGATGCGGATTTGCATCAGCAAGCTGTCGGACGTATGAAGCGGAAGGACCTATTCGACAATGAATACATACGTTTCCTGAAGTCTCGAGGCTTCGATTCCGTGTTCACCTGGTATGCTTGGAAAACATGTGTTTCTCGAATGCGGAGTTGGTGTAAGGAGTGCAAAATGTTTCCCAGTCAAGTCCGCGGCCCACACCTGCGGCGCACACACACATACACACACTGGGGCATGGTGACGAGGGGGCCGCACGTTTCAAGAGGCTCCCACCTCTGAAAGACGCGGGGCGCATGGTTTTGAGAGGCAGGGCCTTTCTTAGAGGGCCCCTGCCAACAAAGACGGCCGTCCCCCCTCGCGCTATACACCAGGTGCGCTCGCACTCTGGAAAATTATTCGAAGTCAGCGCCCCCAGCTCTCGTCCGACTGGTGCCCGCGAGAGCCAGGGAGGTCACCGGGTACGCACACACAGCAGCACAACAAACTCTGTCGGGGGGTGGCGGCGAGCGTCAGGAGCGCCAGCAAAGAGTAGGCCATGGAGCTCAAGGGGCAACCGCTAAACAGAGCAGACTGCCGCAAGACACTCACTCATTCTTCCTCTTACTTGAGTCACAGTCCTTCACGGCCTGCTTACCTGTGCTGTGATCTGGCTCCTCGCCATCTTCGCTGTCAGAGCGCTCGTCCTTCTGGACAGTACCACCTCTGAGCGCCTTCTTCGCAGTCTTGAGAAGAAGGTAACACCAAAACAGATGAATAGGATAGAGCATGACCAAGCAGATCTTGCAAATCCACTGGTCGACAGTGGCATCCCAAACGGGGACTTTCCCGGGATACATAATGTTATGAAACCAGACGTTATAGACCACGACTGGGTACATGAGCAATCGCGAGATCAGGAACACCACCGAGGCCATCCCGAAGTTGATGTCGGCGATGACGTGCAGTGGGCCCTTCAAGGCATAGTGGCAACATTTCGCTATGTTCAGGAAAGGATCAAACAAGTTGTGCAAAGTCATCACAACGATTCCGACCCTGATGTAACCGTAGGTGTAGGATGTGAAGATGAGAGTGGAGGTGATGGCATGGTGCGACAGCATCTCGAGAAAATCAGACCTGCGCTTCTTCAGGAATAGCATCGCCAGACCCATCGAATACCAACCAAACTCGATCACATAATACGTTCGCATCTCGCGTGCACAGCGGTACACCGGCGGGGAGGGATCGCCCTCCAGGTTCTCTGCCGTCAGGGTGTCCCAGCCGGAGGGCCAGTACCAGCTGGTGCCGCCGAACAGGCGGTAGCTCACCACCACCTGCACCGTGAAGTACACGGCCTCGCCCCACGCGGTGCAGAACCTCTCGCGCTTGGCCGACCGCCTCTTCGGGTCCAGGGCGCTCCCCACCCCGAGCGCGGTCGCCACCACCGCGCCCGCCGCCTCGATGGCCTGCAGGTAGAAGAAGCTCACCACGGTGGCCACCGCCAGGGGGAGCAGCGACTCGGGGCGCGCCGCGGAGACGTCCACGGGCACGGGGTCCCCGCCCAGGCCCCCCTAGGAAGGCACCAACTATACACCAACACCGATCCTGGCCAGGATCACCCTGGGCCCAGGATCGGTGTATACGCCCTCCTGCCTTGCGCAAGAAGGCCAACGACCGATCCTGGCCAGGATCGGTGTTGGTGTATAGTTGGTGCCCTCCGACCCCCGCCCAGACCCCGCCGAGGAGCTGCCAGACGTCCGCGAGGAGGCCCTCGGCGGCCGGGAGGAGCACCGCGCCGGCCATCCTCGGTGCCCCGCGGCCCAGAGGCTCTGTCCTGCTCGCTCGCCCTCCCCCGCGGGGCCCGCCGGGAGCGCTCCGGCCGCGGGGCTGGGCGGGGGGAGGCCCGCTCGGGGCGGTGCCGGCGTGCCCAGGGGACTCCCTGCGACGAGGCGCAGCCGCCCGAGAGAGCGCAGAGGCCCCAGAGGCTCCAACCGCCCGCCGAGGACTGCAGAAGGCCGCCGAATCTGCCCGGGGGGCCCCAGGAGACCCCAGAGAGATCTTCCGAGGCCAGACCTCCGAAGCTCCTGCCCTCGTTCCGGGCCCGCCCTCTCCCTCGATGCTTGTCCCCTCGATCCCTCCCTCCTCCTCCTCCTCCTCCTCCTCCTCCTCCTCCTCCTCCTCCTCCTCCTCCTCCTCCTCCTGCTGCGAGCGTTCCTGGCGCGCGGTCGCGCCGAGGAGCTGGCTGGCGTTCAGGAGGCGCCTCGGCTCGCCATCATCCCAAAGGTCTAATCCGAGGCGCGCGGGGGCCGCCCGGGGAGGAGACCCAGCGCCCTATGGTGGCGCCGCGCTGTGAGAGGCAGTGAAGGGGGGAGGAGGAGGAGGAGGAGGAGGAGGAGGAGGAGGAGGAGGAGGAGGAGGAGGAGGAGGAGGAGGAGGAGGAGGAGGAGGAGGAGGGGCCAGGCCAAGCGATGAGCCACCAGAGCAGGAGACAGGGGGAGGCCCGAGACGTACGACAGCGCGCTGGGAGGGGGGCGGGGGTCGGGGCCGTGCCCAAACTCACGTTGTCCTCCGGACTGGGTCACAACACAACGTCGTCTGATACCAGGGCGGGCGTCGCCAAGAGCCTCTGCCGCTCGCCTGCATCTCCGAGCGAGTAATCCGAGACGGGCATAAAAGACACGATCGGGACGGCGAACAGGACCAGCTGAGTTGGCGTGCGCGTGTCGCCAAGAAGGAAATCGATAGTCACGCCCCCACGCAGGTCCCATCGTAGTCGAGAGTCGAGACCGGCAACCCACGCTGATCATCAGACAACTGATCACGCCATGCACCTGGCAAGTTAGAGACGCATGGAATCCACGGGATCGCTAGAGACCGCAGGGAACCACACCTCTTGTAGTGAACCATGCCATCAGACCCACCACACCCACAGCAGCACCCTCCGATCCTCGGCGCGCCAAGCGGGCCAGCCCCTGGAGAGTACAGAATCCCATCGACCAGATGGGCGATTTCGGAAACCCTGAACCCAAAAACGTGTTCATCTCTTGGGAGGTCGACTTTTTACTTCTGCTGCCTTCCGCCGAGCTTCCGCCAGCTTCCGCCGGCTACCGCCGGCGGAGGCGGACTCGTTTTACTTCCGCCGACCTTCCGCCGAGGAAGAGATGGCAACTCCTTTTGATCCTCGAGGGCAAGACCCTTTCTGGAACGGTCCGGATAGGCACAGGTTGTTTTTTCGACCACCCTGAGCCGCCCATGAAGGCTGAACGCGCACGCGCAGTTCGTACCACACAGACACCTGTTTCCATTGTGATCTATAAGTGCAGCAAGGGGGGAGCTTGGCGAGCGCCACCCTCGAAGATACTTGTGGCTTCAGGCCTGGATCCTGAGGTGGTAGCGTCTGGTTTGTGGAGCGCGGATATCCGCTGCATCAGCATGGGTACGCAGCATCATAGAGTTTTGCCACCAGCGGGAGAGCTGACGAGACAAAACACATTCGTCATCATATTGTCCAGCTGTAAGTCTCTTGAGATTATACAGGCCTTGGCCAATGGCTTTACACCGAGACCAGACCCTATACTTCGTAGCTTTAGCGAGCAGGCTAAGAGCCACGAGCTCAAGAGACGCCCCAAGCGCCCGCATCTGGCTAAGCATACAATGGTTCAACGCATGCCTAGGTCTAGTTGTAAGTATATGTAGCGCTTCGCGGTGCTGCCGAAGCATTTAAGGGGTAGCTCTAACGAGCTGAAGCTGATAATGTAGTACAGGGGTGCAGTTGGGATAACTGATCCAACTGGGAAAACATAGGCACTACCTAAACGCTACTTGAAACACTCTGTTTATATTCAACGTGGTGTTGTTACGTAATGTAATTGAGAGTTGTTGCGTAGTGCGTCTACGTCGTGCTTGTACGTAGTATTGTTACGTGGTGTTCCCACGTAGTGTCCTTACGGAGTGCGCTCACGTAGTGGGTTTACGCAATCCGTGCGCATAGTCTACTCACGTAGAGTCTTCACGTAGCGCAATTACCTTACGTAATGTATTACGCAGTGTGCTCGCACTTTTTGTTTACGTAGTGCACGTACGTAACGGCCATAAGAATAGTGCAGTGTGCATGCTGCGTTCACGTGAAAGTCGTGCCTTCTCGTCGTGCTCTCTCGTGGTGTGCTTACGCTGTGGATCCAAGTTGTTTTGCGCATTCGCAGGTGCGCCCCAGGAGAATGTCAGGAGCATCACGCTGCGTTACGTCACGTTGCGCTGTGTTCTCACGTTGCGCACTCGCAGAAGCGCCCCAGGAGCACCCCAGGAGCATCCCAGGACCATCCCAGGGCATCCCAGGAGCGCCCGAGGAGCATTCGTAGGAGCGCCCGGGGAGCTTCCCAGGAGCATGCCATGAGCATCCTGGGAGCGTACTGCAGTGTGTTTGTTCGGTGCTTTTACGTAGTGCATTGCGCTGCGTCCTCACGCAGCGCACTCGCAGAAAGCCCAGGGAGCACCCCAAGAGCATCCCACGAGCATCCCAGGAGCACGCCAGGAAGATCCCAGGAGCATCCCAGGAGCATCCCAAGGGCAACCCAGGAGCGTCGTGTATTTGCGTAATTTGTTTGCGTAGTGCGCTTGCGTTGTGTATTTGCGCAGCGCCCCCCACGTAGCGTATTCGCAGGAGCGCCCAAGGGGCTTCCCAAGAACATCCCAGGAGCATCCCGGAAGCCTTCCCGCAGAGACACCAGAGCGTAGTTGATTTTACGTCGTGTTTTCATGTAGTGTTGCCCAGTCGTGTTATGCGCAGAGCAGTCCGGTAGTGTATTCACGTAGTGTATTTAGTGTATTGACGAAGTGTTTATTTCATCCCCCAATGCGATTTACGTAGTGTGCTAATGCAGTGCATTTGAGTAGTGAATTTGCGCAGCGTGCCCACGTAGCGCTGTCGCAAGAGCGCCCAGGGAACTCCCCAGGAGCACCTCTGGAGAATCCCAGGAGCGTAGCGTGGTCGTGTAGTGTATGCACTTGCGTAGTATATTTGCACAGCGTCCTCACGTAGCGCATTCGCAGGAACGCCAAAGGAGCATCCCAGGGGCCTTCTGGGAGAATCCCAGGAGCGTAGTGTACTTGCGCAGTGCAAATTCGATGTGCAGTTACGTAGTGCACTTGCGCGGCGACACCACGCTGCGCATTCGCAAGAGCTTTCGAAGAGAATCCCAGGAGCATCCAATGGGCACCCCATGAGCATCCTTGTAGCACCCCAGGAACACCCTTGGAGCATCCCAGGAGCATAGTGGATTCGCGTAGTGCATGTAATCAGTGTATTTGCTCAGCGTCCTCACGAAGCGCATTCGCAGGAACACCCCAAGAATATCCCTGGAGCATCCCAGGAGCCTTCCAGAAGAACCCCAGGAACGTAGTGTTTTTACTTAGTGCGCTGACGTAGTGAGCTTACGTAGTGTCTGTTCCACCCCCCAATGCGATGCACGTGGTGCATGTGCGTAGTGTACTGGCGACATGCTCACGCTGCGCGTTCCCAGGAGCGCCCAAGGAGCATCCCAGTAGCATCCCAGGAGCACCCCAGGAGCATCCCCACAGCACCCCAGGAGAATCCCAGGAGCACCCTACGAGCACCCGAAGAGCATGCCGAGAGCCTCCCTGGAGAATCCCAGGAGCGTAGCGTTTCCAGATCGTGGTTTCGTTTGTTCTTGCGCGGTGTGCTGCGCAGTGCATTTACGCAGTGAGTGTACGTAAGATCTATCCCCCCACATTCGCGTAGTGTATGTGCGTGGTATACGCGGCGCAATCGCGGGAGCGTCCAGGGGCACTCCAGGAGCATGCCAGGAGCGCAGTGCATTCGCGCAGCGAATTTGCGCAGCCTCCTCGCGTAGCGCATATGCAGGAGCGCCCCGAGGGCTCCCCTGGGGCATCCCAGGGGCCTTCTGGGAGAACATCGAGAGAGAAGTCTCTATCCACAGAATGGGTGTACGTGTTTCATATAGTACGCTTAACCCCATCATGCGATTTTCGTTCTGCATTCACACAGTGCACTTGCTTAGCGCATATTTGCAGTTTATTTGCGCATCGCCCCCAGGTAGCGAATTCGCAAGAGCGCCCAGGAAGCTTCACAGGAACGTTATGAAATTGCGCAGTGCGTTTGCGAAGTAAGTTTGCACAGCGTCCTCGCGTAGTGCAGTCGCAGGAGCGCCCCAGGACCATCCCTGGAGCCTTTTGGGATAATCCCAGGAGCGTAGCGTACGCAGGTGGTCTGTTTACGTATTGATGTTTTTACCGCGTCGAACGCTTACGAAGTATCTATTCCATCCACACGTGGGATTTGATTGGTGTAATTACGTAGTGAGCTTGCGTAGCGTACTTCGGTAGTGCATGTGCGCAGCGTCCTCACGCTGCGCGTTCGCAGGGGCGCCCCCGGAGCATCCATGGAGAACACCAGGAGCATCCTGGGATCACCCCTGGAGCATCCCAGGACCACTCCAGGACCCCAAGAGCATCCTAGGAGCATCCTAGGAGCACCCCCGGAGCATCCCCAGAGCACCCCAGAAGCATCCCAGGAACATCCCACGAGTTTTCTGGGAGAATCCCAGGAGCGAAGTGCATGCACGTACTGTTCTTCCCAACCATCATGTGGTGTTGGGTCCTCGTTTTGAAGAGAGACAGCGCCCGCGTCCCCCTTCCGTCCTTCTCCTCCCGCTGCCTCCCCTCCCCCTCCTCCTTCCTCCCTTGCGTTTCATCCACCCAGCACACTTTTCGTGGCCCCATAGGGAGTTCCACCCAAGGTCCCAGTGGCGGAACTCGCATGGAGGCCTCGCCCCATTCTGGTACACCCCTCACACGCTTCGTGGCCCCGTATGGGGGCTCCACCTAAGGTCCCAGTGGCAGAACTCGCATGGCGGCCACGCCCCATGTCGGCGCACCCCTCACACGCTTCGTGGCCCCATAGGGGGCGCCGCCTAAGGTCCCAGTGGCGGAACTCGCATGGCGGCCCCGCCCCATTGTGGCACACCGCTCACACGTTTCGTGGCTGGGAGCTCCACCTAAGGTCCCAGTGGCGGAACTCGCATGGCGGCCCCGCCCCATTTTGGCACACCCCTCACACGCTTCGTGGCCCCATAGGGAGCACCTAAGGTCCCAGTGGCGGAACTCGCATGGCGGCCCCGCTCATTTCTGCGCCCCCCTCACACGTTTCGTGGCTCCATAGGGGACTCCACCTAAGGCCAGTGGCGGAACTCGCATGGCGGCCCCGCCCCATTTTGGCGCACCCCTCACACGCTTCGTGGCCCCATAGGGAGCTCCACCTATGGTCCCAGTGGCGGAACTCGCATGGCGGCCCCGCCCCATTCTGGCGCACCCCTCACACGCTTCGTGGCCCCATAGGGAGCTCCACCTAAGGTCCCAATGGCGGAACTCGCATGGCGGCCTCGCCCCATTTTGGCACACCCCTCACACGTGTCGTGGCCCCATAAAAGGAGCTCCACCTAAGGTCCCAATGGCGGAACTTGCATGGCGGCCTCGCCCGATTTTGGTACTTCCTCACACGTTCTGTGGCCCCATAGGGAGCTCCACCTAAGGTCCCAATGGCGGAACTCGCATGGCGGCCCCGCGCAATTGTGGCACACCACTCACACGTTTCGTGGCTGGGAGCTCCACCTAAGGTCCCAGTGGCAGAACTCGCATGGCGGCCCCGCCCAATTTTGGCACACCCCTCACACGTTTCGCGGCCCCATAGGGAGCACCTAAGGTCACAGTGGCGGAACTCGCATGGCGGCCCCGCTCATTTTGGCACACCCCTCACACGCTTCGTGGCCCCGTACGGAGCTCCACCTATGGTCCCAATGGCGGAACTCGCATGGCGGCCCCGCCCCATTGCGGCATACCCCTCACACTTGGCCCCATAAGGAGCTCCACCGAAGGTGGCAGTGGCGGAACTCGCATGGCGGCCCCGCCCCATTGTGGCACACCGCTCACACGTTTCGTGGCCCCATAGGGAGCACCTAAGGTCACAGTGGCGGAACTCGCATGGCGGCCCCGCCCCATTTTGGCACACCCCTCACACGTTTCGCGGACCCATGCGGAGCTCCACCTATGGTCCCAGTGGCGGAACTCGCATGGCGGCCTCGCCCCATTTTGGCACACCCTCACACGCTTCGTGGCCCCACAGGGGGCACCTAAGGTCCCAGTGGCGGAACTCGCATGGAGGCCTCGCCCCATTCTGGCGCACCCCTCACACGTTTCGTGGTCGCATATGAGGGGTTCCACCGAAGGCCCAAGTGGCGGAGCTTGCATGGCGGTCCCGCCCCATTTTGGCGCACCCCTCACACGTTTTGTGGCCCCATCGGGGACTCCACCTAAGGTCCCAGTGGCGGAACTCGCATGGCGGCCCCGCCCCATTTTGGCACACCCCTCACACGTGTCGTGGCCCCATGGGGAGCTCCACCTATTGTCCCAATGGCGGAACTCGCATGGCGGCCCCGCCCCATTTTGGCGCACCCCTCACACGCTTCGTGGCCCCATAGGGAGCTCCACCTAAGGTCCCAATGGCGGAACTCGCATGGCGGCCTCGCCCCATTTTGGCACACCCCTCACACGGTTCGTGGCCCCATTGGGACTTCCCCTTGCTTCGTCCCACATGCCCTGCGGTTCTCACACTTGCGTATGGTTGGGTCATTCGCCAGGATAAGTTGTTGTTGCGCAAGGCTCTTACGTCGTGTTTGTACGCTGTTCATTTGCGCAATGCCGACCCCCCCCCCCCGCGATTCACGCAGAGTGTTCACATAGCGTGCTTGCGCAGTGCACTTGCGCAGCGTATTTGCGCAGCGTCCCCCGCGCAGCGCATTCGCAAGAGCGCCCAGGGAGCTTCCCAGGAGCCCCCCATGAGCATCCTAAGAGCTCAGCGCGCTTGCGCAATGTACTTGGGCAATGTAGTTGCGCAGCGTCCTCGCGCAGCGCATTCGCAAGAGCGCCCCAATAATATCCATGGAGCATCCTGGGAGCCTTTGGGATAATCCTAAGGGCGTAAAATGTGTGTGTGTGTGTTACGTAATGTTGTACGTGCTACTTGTATGTGGCGAGCGTACGCAATGTCTATTCCACCCCCCACGCAATTTACTTGGTGTATCTACATAGTGCGCTCGCGCAGAGTATGTGCGCATTGAATGTGCGTAGCGCCCTCACGCTGCGCGCTCGCAGGAACGCCCCAGGGGAATCCCAGGAGCATCTTAGGAGCATCCTCGGAGCATCCCAACAGCGCCTCAGGAGAATCCCACGAGCACCCCTGAAGCATGCCAGGAACATCCCCAGAGCACCGCAGGAGCGTCCCAGGAGCATCCTAGGAGCATCCCGTGTGCATTCTGAGAGTCTTGCAGGAAAATCCCAGGAGCGTGGTGTTCCCACGTAGTGATATTTCGTAATCTTCACTGCTACGTAGTGTGTATTACTCACTGCGTTTACATAGAGAATGCACATACCCTCGATCCACCCACAACGATTCACGTCGTGAGTTGAGCATTCGCACTGCACTTGCACAGCCCCCCTCCCCCCCACCACACACACACACACACACATCCGTAGCCATTTTGGCTCAAGCCTGCCTTGGGCGCCAGGGCGGGCGCAGTGTGGGGGTTTCTCGCACCGTGCCCCTCGCACCCGTCAGCCCCGCGGGGACGCGGAGCGGGCGAGGGGACCCGAGCCTCGCTTGGCATGGATACGGTCGCGCGTTGCCAGACGCTGGTGGCGCTTGCCCCGCTCGTGCGGGCTGCGGCAGCAGGCGCGGCGGAGGGGGGCGGGGGGCGCCACCACCTCGCCGCAGCGGCTGCCGCGATCCTCCGCACGGGCTTGGAGCTCGCCCTCGACCCGGCGCCGGCGGATTCGGCAGTGGGCGAGGAGGTCCGAGCGCGGGAGCGGCTCGCGAGGCCGCACCTCACGGAGCAGGTGGCGGCGGGCCGCGAGGGCGTGACGCACCGCCTCTCGGGCGGCCGCAAGGCTTGCCGCGACTGGGCGCAGCACGCCGAGTTCGGCGTGGGCGCCGAGGCGGTGCCTGCCTCCGCGCGTGAGGCTGCGCGGCGGACCCGCGGTGGCCGTGGGCGCCGCCAGGGGTCCGACGCGGAGGAGCGCAAGGCGGAGGACGTGCTGCTCGCGCAGCTCCCGCCCTTCCCCTCGCTGCTGGGCAAGAGGCAGGAGGAGGACGCGACGGACGGACGCAGCGGGCGGCAGCACAACGAGCTGGAGAACCAGGTCCAGGCGCTCCTGGATGAGCGCGACGGCCTGGTGCAGGAGCTCAGGGAGGCCGAGGCGAAGTCGGCCGAAGCGGTTGCACAGGCTGGCCGCCTGGGACTTCAACACGCCGAGCTGGAGGGCCACATCCAGGCACTCATGGAGCAGTGCGATGGCATGGCCCAGGAGCACATGGCGACCAAGGCGATCGCTTGGCAGCCCAAGGGCGCGGCGGTGGCCGCAGCGGAGGTCGGCGTGCAGACCGACTCGCCGCTGTACGAGGCGGTGCCTGTGCTGCAGGGCGGCTCCGACGTGGAGGCGGCGGAGATT
>CAUYUJ010014156.1:290000-296010 GCA_963575745.1 Prorocentrum cordatum
TGTTGCACTTACGTCATGACTGCACGTAATGTCTATTCCCCTCCCCATGCCATTTACGTAGTGTGTTCACGTAGCGTGTTTGCCGAATGAGCGTAGTGGATGTACGTCGTGTTTTTTGTGACTTGTTTTACGTTATGTGTGTGTGTGTTTTCCCAACCCTCCTTGATAGGGTATTCGTTTTGAACAGAGCACTGCGGTCGAGTCTTCTCCTTCCTCCTCCTCCCACCTCCCGCCTCCTGCCTCGCCCCCCCTCCTTCTTGTCTCCTCTTGCCTTGTGCGTAATTGCCGCTTGTGTGTGCATGTTGCCTGCGGTACCTGTCCCCGACCTCGCCGACCCTGGGGGGCTGCGGTCTGCGAAACTGTCGCCACTTTCGAGGGCTGCTCGAGGGGATAGCATAGTGGGTAGCCGCCGCGGACCCTAATTAGACCTCGCCATCCATGGGGGGCTGCGATTTGCGAAACTGTCGCCACTTTCGAGAGCTGCTGGTGGGGACAGCATAGTGGGCACCCGCCGCGGACTTAGATTGGACCTCGCCATCCCTGGGGGGCTGCCATTTTCGAAACTGTCGCCATTTTCGAGGGCTGCTGGGGGGGGGACAGCATAGTGGGCACCCGCCGCGGACCCAAATTAGACCTCGCCATCCCTTGGGGGATGCGAAACTGTCGCCACTTTCGAGGGCTGCTGGTGGGGACAACATAGAAGCTCCCCGCCGCGGGCCCAAATTAGACCTCGCCATCCCTGGGGGACTGCGATTTGCGAAACTGTCGCCACTTTCGAGGGCTGCTGGGGGGGGGCAGCACAGTGGGTACCCGCCGCGGACTCAAATTAGACCTCGCTATCCCTGGGGGGCTGCGAAGCTGTGAGCCACTTCCGAGGGCGGCTTGGGGGGGCAGCATAGTGGGTGGTAGCCGCCGTAGACCCAAATTAAACCTCGCCATCCCTTGGGGGCTGCGATTTGCGAAACTGTCGCCACTTTCGAGGGCGGCCGGGGAGGACAGCATAGTGGGCACCCGCCGCGGACTCAAATTAGTCCTCGCCATCCCTGGGGGGGCTGCGAAACTGTCGCCATTTTCGAAGGCTGCTGGTGGGGTCCAGCTATAGTGGGTAGCCGCCGCGGACCCAAATTAGACCTCGGCATCCCTGGGGGGATGCGATTTTCGAAACTGTCGTCACTTTCGAGGGCGGCCGGGGAGGACAGCATAGTGGGCACCCGCCGCGGACCCAAATTAGACCTCGCCATCCCTGGGGGACTGCGATTTTCGAAACTGTCGCCACTTTCGAGGGCGGCAGGGGAGGACAGCATAGTGGGCACCCGCCGCGGACCCAAATTAGACCTCGCCATCACTGCGGGGCTGCGATTTGCGAAGCTGTCGCTACTTTCGAGGGCGGCAGGGGAGGACAGCATAGTGGGCACCCGCCGCGGACCCAAATTAGACCTCGCCATCCCTGGGGGGCTGCGATTTGCGAAACTGTCGCCACTTTCGAGGGCTGCTGGGAGGGGGGGCAGCACAGTGGGTAGCCTCCGGGGACCCAGATTAGACCTCGCCATCCCTGCGGGGCTGCGATTTTCGAAACTGTCGCCACTGTCGATGGCTGCTGGGGCGGACAGCATAGTGGGCACCCGCCGCGGACACAAATTAGACCTCGCTATTCCTGGAGGGCTGCGATTTGCCAAACTGTCGCCACTTTCGAGGGCTGCTGGGGGGACAGCATAGAATGTAGCCGCCGCGGACTCCGATTAGACCTCGGCATCCCTGGGGGGCTGCGAAACTGTCGCCACTTTCGAGGGCTGCTGGTGTGGACAGCCTAGTGGGCACCCGCCGCGGACCCAAATTAGACCTCGCCATCCCTGGGGGGGCCATTTTCGAGGGCAGCCGGGGGGGACAGCATAGTGGGTAGCCGCCGCGGACTCAAATTCGACCTCGCCATCCCTGGGGGGCTGCGAAATTGTCGCCACTTTCGATGGCTGCTTGGGGGGGGCAGCATAGTGGGTGGCAGCCGCCGTAGACCCAAATTAGACCTCGCCATCCCTGGGGGGCTGCGATTTGCGAAACTGTCGCCACTTTCGAGGGCGGCCGGGGGGGACAGCACAGTGGGAACCCGCCGCGGACTCAGATTAGACCTCGCCATTCCTGGGGGGCTGCGAAACTGTCGCCACTTTCGATGGCGGCAGGGGGGGTCCAGCTATGGGAAGCCGCCGCGGACCCAAATTAGACCTCGCCATCCCTGGGGGGCTGCGATTTGCGAAACTGTCGCCACTTTCGAGGGCTGCTGGTGGGGACAGCATAGTGGGTAGCCGCCGCGGACCCAAATTAGACCTCGCCATCCCTGGGGGGCTGCAATTTGCGAAACTGTCGCCACTTTCGAGGGCTGCTGGGAGGGGCAGCACAGTGGGTAGCCTCCGGGGACCCAGATTAGACCTCGCCATCCCTGGGGGGCTGCGATTTTCGAAACTGTCGCCACTTTCGAGGGCTGCTTGGGGGGGGCAGCATAGTGGGTGGTAGCCGCCGTAGACCCAAATTAAACTTCGCCATCTCTGGGAGGCTGCGATCTGCGAAACCGTCGCCACTTGCGAGGGCTTCTTGGGGGGCCCGTATAGTGGGTAGCCGCCGCAGATCCAAAGTATACCTCGCCATCCCTAGGGGGGATTTGCGAAACTGTAGCCACTTTGGAGGGCTGCTTGGGGGGCCAGCTATAGTGGGTAGCCGCCGCAGATCCAAATTAGACCTCGTCATCCCCTGGGGGGCTGCGATTTGCGAAACTGTCGCCACTTGCGAAGGCTTCTTGGGGGGGCAGCATAGCGATTTGCGAAACTGTCACCATTTTCGAAGGCTGCTGGTGGGTCCAGCTGAGTGAGGCACCGCGCAGATGTGAGCGAGGCCTCGCCATCCCTTAGGGGCTGCGATCTGCGAAACCGTTGCCACTTGCAAGGGCTGCTGGCGGGTCCAGCGGAATGAGGACCGCGCAGATCTGAGCGGGACCTCGTCATCCCTGGGGGGCTGCGATCTGCGAAATCGTTGCTAGTTTCGTAGGCTGGTGGCGGGTCCACCGGAGTGAGGCACCACGCAGATCTGAGCGGGACCTCGCCGTCCCTGGAGGGCTGCGAGCCTCACGAATGCCGCTCGCAGAAGTACATGCGCCCATGTCACGTCATCACAGCCGTATAACGTCTCGCAAGCTACTCATGCCCGGCATTGCGCAGGGGTTGGGTACGTCGCCAAGGTAATTACATGGTCATTCGCGTGGAGAAATTACGGACTGCTTCCCCTGATGCCTCTTACGTAGTGTATTTAAGCAGTGTGCTTGCGTATGTGACTGTACGTTGCGTATTGCGCAGCGTCCTCATGCTGCACGTTCCGAGGATCGCCCCAGAAGCATCCCAGGAGCATCCTAGGAGCATCCCAGGGGCATCCCAGGAGCACCCTTGGAGTATCCTGGGAGCACCCCAGGAGCATCCTCAGGGCACCCCAGGAGCATCCCAGAAGCATCCTAGAAGCACCCCAGGAGCATCCCGAGAGCCAGCCATGCGGAATAATCTCGGGAACGTTGTAGATTAACGCATTGTTTCGCGTAGTGCATCCATGTGATGTTTTGACGCCGTTCATTCATGTAGCGAATTCGCGTACTGTCTCTTCCACCCCCCATGCAATTTACGTAAACTGTATTCACGTAGTGTATCTGCGCAGCGTATGTTCGTTTCTTCGCCCAGCGTCCCTACGTAGCGCATTCACAGGAGCGCCCAGGGGGCTTCCCAGGGGCACCTCGGGAGCATCCCACTGGCGTAGTGACTTTGCGTTTTGTGCAGCGTCCTCAATCTGCACGTTCGCAGGGGCGCCCCAGAAATCAGCCGATCTCGCGTGTGAGTCTCTAAGAGCGTGGACTTGAGCTCGCTCAAGCTCCGCTCTGCCGGGGCAGGGGGGGAGACGCCATTCCCGATGCATTTGGTGCTCGGGGGCGGGGAGGCCCACAGGCCCCCAAGAAGCCCCCAGGAGGCTATGGAAGGGGGGGGAGGGACGCCATTCCCGACGCACGTAGTGCTCGGGGGCGGGGGGGCCCACAGGCCCCTTCGAAGCTCCCAGGAGGCCCCAGAAGGCCCCCAAGAGGCCCGAAAGAGGCCCCAGGAGGTTAGCAAGGAGGCCCCCAAACGACCCCCAAGAGGCTTCCCCAGGTCCCTTGCTCAATCCCCTGAGCCTGAGTCCTCAAGCCTGAGGATTCTTAATGGGCCCGGATCCCAAGCTCTCAAATCTCTTGAGGCTCCCCGCGCGCCCTCTGGGGCCCCCAGAATGTTCCCGCATGACATTTTCGAGCCCAAGAGAAGCCCAAGACGGGCCAACAGGGCCCCAAGAGGCCCTCGAGACGGCCCAAGAAAGCCCCGAATCACCGAGCGATCGGTCCAAGACGCCCAAGAGGGCTCCATGGCCATTACCATGATGATGATGGTGATGATGATGATGATGATGATGATGATGATGCTGATGATCATCATCATCATCATCATCATCATCATCATCATCATCATCATCATCATCGTCATCATCATCATCATCATCAGCATCATCATCATCATCAGCATCATCATCATCAGCAGCAGCAGCATCATAATCATCATTATCCGGAGCGCCCCGCATCGGCGGCACTGGCCGAGGCCAGCACAATAGCTCAGAAGCATCCTGGATCGCTCCTGGAGCATCCCATCTCAGGAGCCTTCCAGGCGCATCCCAGGAATGTAGTGTACTCGCGTACACCGTCTATTTCACCCTCCGTTGGATTTGCGCCATGTGTTTTGCATAGTGCGTCTACGCAATGCTTTTACACAATGTCTTCGTCACCCTCCGCACGATTCAAATAATGATTTTGCATCGCATGCTTACGTTGCACTGTTTACGTATGTAGTGTCTATTTCACCATCGCAACTTTGAGTTCATAAACGAAGCAATTATTGCAACCGTTCCCTCTCTCTCACACACATTACCCTTGAGGCAGCGAAGTGTCGCTGACAGGTGGTGGCAGCGACGCCGAGGCAGATGGGAGATGACGAAGGAACGCGGCGTGGGAGCCTCGTCCAGCTGTTCGGCCGCAAGGTGGACGGCGGCGGAAAGCAGGGCGTCCCGCAGGCCAGCCTGAAAAGAAGGGCGCGCGAAAGGGGGCACTGCGAGGCGCTGATTTGTCCACAACCACAGCCTGGGAGATCGATCTTCGGGGCCCCAGCAAGCGGTGGATATGGACATGCATATTTGTACTGTATAGTTCGCAAACAGTGTTTGCACTCAGGGGCTCTTGCTTGGCTTTTCGAAAGAACGGGGCCTGCCTGCCGGTCTAGCCGCTACGTTATCGCCGTCGCCGCCCCGTGGCCGCCTCGTCGCCGAGTGTCGTCTGGGCCTGTCTGCCGGCCTGGCGACTATGCTGTCGACGTCGCCGCCCCGTCGCCGCCTCGTCGCCGCGCGTCGTCTGGGCCTGTCTGCCGGCCTGGCGTCTGTTGTCGCCGTCGACGCCCCGACGCTGCTTCATCGCCGCCCTTCGTCTTGGCCGCTCTGCCAGTCTGCTAGTTAGGCATGTCTGCCGGTCTGGCGGCAATGCTTTCGCCGTCGCCGCCCCGTCGCCGTCTCAACTGCACGAGCTCACTTGCACCCTGTATATTTTCCTTTCTAACAAGGAATTCGGATCTAATCCCGGTCCACCCAGGGGGGGGGGCTATTTACGTGTGATGTTGCCCCATCGTTCGTTCGAGATATGAACCCATTGCACCACAGCCCAAACCGGGCCCCCACTACCTCTCATCCTCATCGAGTGATACGATCCGCGCGCACTCGTTCACCACAAATCATACAATGTCAACATGTTCAGACAGTACCTTGCAAAACACTTGACATAACATGACATAACCCCACCCTTTTCTCAACTCTCCCTCCCCTGAGTTCCCCTGCCCCTAGCAGCCTCATCTGCCGCCCACCCGTCGCACCCGGCGGGCCACTCTCGCAGCATGCCCAAGAGCTCCTGGAGGCCGAGCGG
>CAUYUJ010014156.1:296110-318610 GCA_963575745.1 Prorocentrum cordatum
CCTCCTCCTTCACCTCCTCCTCCTCCTCCTCCTCTTTTCTTTCCCCCACAAATGACTTCTCCCTGTCGCACCCCGAGGCCAGTTTTAGGGTGTGCTGGGCGTTTCGCCTGAGACTTCCTCACCAGTCATGATTCTGAAGCTTTAAGATGGCAGCGGCTTCACAAATGGAGGGCAGATGGTTTTCAAAATGTGATTCTCGCCTGAACGCCGCGCAGATTCGGTTTCAAACGTTGCAAGGTACACGAATTGAGGGCGGGTCGCTTTCAAACTGTGGTTCTTGCCTCAGCGCCGCGCACATCCGTTTCAAAAATTCTGCAAGAGCTTCACGGATTGTGGGCGTGTCGTTTTCAAAATGTCGCTCTCGCCTCAGCGCCACACACATTCTTCAAAACAATTGCAACTGTTTCACGGATTGAGGGCGGGTGTTTTTTCAACTGTGGCTCTCGCCTTAGCGCCGCGCACACTCGTTGATAAAGTTTGCAAGAGCTTCACGGAGTGAGGGCAGATCGTGTTCAAAGTGTGGTTCTCGCCTTAGCGCCGCGCGCATTCGTTTCCTTGCAAGAGCTTCACGGATTGACGGCGGGTGTTTCTATGTGTGGCTCTCGCCTTAGCGCCGCGCACATTCGTTTGAAAACCTTGCAAGGGTTTCACGGATTGAAAGCGGGTCGTTTTCAAAATGTGGCTGTCGCCTTTGCGCCGCGCGCATTCGTTTTTTGTTTGCATGAGCTTCACGGATTGAGGGCGGCTCCTTTTCACAATGTGGCTCTCGCCTTAACGCCGCGCACATTCGTTCATAACATGTGGAAGAAGTGTACGGAATCCCATGATCAACGTACTAGAAATGCTGTTTTTAAAGGGTTCCGGATCATGCGGGTGCAGCAGTTATGTTGGTTCGTGGTTCTGTAGTCCTAAACATGATTTTATGGCACGATTCAGGATCGCCAAGACGCAGCAATCAGGTTGCTCCGTGGCGTTGAAATCCCAAGGACCATGTTTTGGCATGCTTCAGGGTCTTCTTCAAACGGTTGTCTTTCATCGAGGCGGTTCCCTCGATAGAAATTAACCGTAGCACGGGCCTTTGAAGAGGGAGCTTGGAGGGAAGGTCTACTCCAACATCGTTGATGACTCTTGGGTTTACACTGGTCCTCCTCCTCCTCCTCCTCCTCCTTCTCCTCCTCCTCCTCCTCCTCCTCCTCCTCCTCGCATGGCCCCCCCCCGCCCACTTCGGCGCTGCGGCCTGTCTTTGGGTGATATTTCGGAGGGCGCTCCCGGGCCTCCAAGCCGGAGGGCTGGAGCATTCTTCTGTATATGGCTTCGTTTGTTGTTGTCAGGCGCCGTGGGGAAGAGCCGACGAAGGAGAAACGGTGAGGAAGGAGGAGGAGGAGAGCCGACGAGGGAGGAGAGCTGACGGAGGAGAGCTGACGAGGGAGGAGGGCTGCCGAAGGAGGGAATCGATAGATGAGGAACGCTGAAGCGCCGACGGAGGAGGGAGGAAAACTGAAGAGGGTGGAAAGAGCCGACAGGGGAAAGCGGGCGGAGGCCTGGAGCATCCGCCCTGGACAGGAAACCTCTTGGCCTCGCAGCCTCGACCTCGCGAGGCTCGACAGAGGACGGCGGCGCCGACCGTGGGGCCGCCCTCCAGGGCCGCCCGCCCTCGGGCCCAGGAGTCGACTCAAACGGTGTTTGTCGTATGTGTGTTGTTACCGTTGTCCCCTTGTCTTGTCTTCGATCCGCCCTGAACTGCAAAGCGGCAAGCGGGGCCGAGGCGTTTCTGGCGGAGACAAGGATAGGTCTGGCGATGCGGAACTCGCTGCTTACACGCAAGAGCCCAGCATGGGGAAACGGGTCCCCGAGGGAAACGGCTCCTGGACCCTGGGGCCTTTCCCGAAGACGAGATCTTCATCCTGCGTCGCCTTCTGACAGTCCTGGGTGAAGGGGCTCCAGGACACACAAATAAATACACACAAATAAACATGCTCCCCATAGTTTCTCATATTTTTGGGGGCTCTGTCTTCCCCTCCACTTCCCATATTTTCCCATATTTTCTGGGGAATCGACGATTCATTGTGTCTGTGTGTTTTTGTCCCTCCTGATGACAGTCCCGGGACCCGCGGAGGGCCCCGAGAGCCCGAAGACGGCAAAAAGCCTTGGGACCAGTCTCCCGCGGGACCCTTTTGAAGGGGCCCTGGGACACACAAATAAATACACACAAATAACAAGTTTCCCAATATTTTCCCATATTTTCTGGTTTTTTGTCTTCCCCCCAATCCCCATATTTTCCCATATATTCTGGGGAATCGACGATTAATTGTGTCTGTGTGTTTTTTCCCCTCCTGACCTTTACCCCCACGGCGAAGAGCGGTGGCCCTGGGCCCAAGAGTGGCCTCTGGCAAGCGGCTGGCCAAACCCTGCGCACGACTGCGACGGTGGCGGCCTGCGTGCATGTCGGCGGCGACGATGGGAGCGATTCATTAGCTCAGGGGCGGGGGATGCCCTCATTCGCCGGGGAGCCTCCCCGAAGACATGGACCGTCGGCGCCCCTGGATACATTCATGGCTACCCCCTGAGCAATCCACCCGCGTCGTTGCCCGGGTGCTTGGGCTTGCCCCCCCCCCCCCCCGAAAATCCGCGCACCCTCGGCCACAACGAGGTCCCCCGGCCTGAATCTGAGGAGCGGCTCGGAAACCCGATAAGACCAAGCCAGGACGAGGATAAAATTGGGTAAGGACAAGTCGGGGACCTGTCTCAGGCGCCGCGGCCTTCTCAGAACGTTCTGGAACTCTCTGAAATCGTTCCGCAACGCTCTTGGACGAATTTATCCTCGTGCTAGCCCCGCTCGACCTGAGCCGATCCTGAGCCCAGAGTGTTAGCCGACTCCGACGCGCAGGCGCAGCGATGCGATCTGGAATCTCCGAAGCCTCGAGGCACCATCGCATCTGATGCCGGCCAGCGCTACCTAAGACGGCATGTTCTTTGCCTGTCTACTGCTGCGCGGGCAAGATTCATGCCCATATCCACGGCGTCTTCGATTATGGGGGAAGGGATGCCGAAAACCCGAGACGCAGGGGAGTCCCAAAAACCGCCATGCAGTGGATATGGATATGAGTATTGCCCGCGCGCTGTCTGGTGATGGGCGACTGGTGCTGCTCAGGACGATGAAGCACCGGCTGGCTACGGCCAGTAACTTTTGCTCAGCGTGTCGCGGCGGCGGCCCCGGCGACAGGCTATGCCTTACGAGTCGATAGTGTGTCCGAGGGTCCGGGGGGTGGAGCCCGACGCTGCTACTCGGCGAGCGCACGAGCGCAGCCGCCCTCCGCCAGCCTGCTGCAAGCCCCCGCAAGCGGAGCCGCCCTCGCTGGAGGAAATCGGGCTCCACACGGAGCCACATCGCCGATGCATCGGCGATGCGGCGCGATTCTCCGACCCCACGCGCTCGGGCCCCAGATGGGAGGCCTACGGGGCCTACGGTCAGGAACTTTGACTCACAGTGACGCCGCGGCGGCCCCGGCGACACGCTGTGCCCTGCGAGCGGATGGCGTGTCGCTCCGTTCCGCGGGGCGGGAGGCCGAGGAAAGCTCGGCACGTGGGTGCTGGGCGACCAGGAAGTGGATAGCGCGCCGCGCCGACGCGTGGTGGGCCAGAACCGGGCGTCGCGGCACGCTATCCCCAACTTCCTTGTCGTAGCGCACGCGCGCGCAGTGCGGAGCTCAGCTGGGGCAAGGCAGGCCCGCGATCCTTGCCGTCGTCGTCGTCTCCGTCGTCGTCCGCCGCCGTCGTCGTCGCCGTCGTCTTCGTCGCCGTCGCCGCCGCCGCCGCCGCCGTCGTCGTAGTCATCGTCGTCGTCGTCGGCGGCGGCGGCGGCGGCGGATGCGACGTCGTCGTCGGCCCTCGCCGGGGCGGGGCCTTCGGCTTCAGGGCCGCCGGGGGCTCGCCGGCAGGGGGGCCAGCGCTCGGCTCGCGCAGGCTGCCCAGGAGCGCGGGGGCCAGGCCCTGGCAGCGGGAGGGAGTGGAGGGGGGGCGGGGGGGAGGAAAGCGGAGGTGAGGTGGTGGTGGTGGTGGTGGTGGTGGTGGTGGTGGTGGTGGTGGTGGTGGTGGTGGTGGTGGTGGTGATGGTGGTGGTGGTGGTGGTGGTGGTGGTGGTGGTGGTGGTGGTGGAGCTCCGCTGCGTCCAAGGTCAGATGATCGGAGGAGAATATCTGGGATAACCCCCTCACTCGCGCCTCGGCACCCCACGACGGGGGGGCGCCAGCGACGGTGCCTCTCGGCAGCCGTCGGCGCACGGCCATATTCATGAGGCAGTGACTGACAGCACCTCAAAGATGAATTGTCACAGAAGCTCCCTCCAGGAACGCACTTTGCACTAATTGACTGAATGCAACACAACTGCTCGCGCGGATCGCACCCTGCTCTGCTCCCGCACACACCCTCCTCCCCCCCTCCTCCACATCCTCAGTGCCGACGAGAATCTCGCGCAACGCCCTCAGCAGCGTGTGCACGAGAAGAGACACCTCCCTTTCACTGATCGCCACCATCAGACGGCCCCATTCTGAGCGAAACAGCCGCCTTGCAACACCAAAGGGAAAAGCGGAGGAGGAGGGCGACGAGGACGCAGGAGAGAGGGGGGGCGACAGAGGGAGGGGGAGAGGGGCAGGGGTGGGAGGGAGAAGGAGAAGCAATGTAAACCCAAGACTCATCAGCGACATTGCAATCAACTCTCACTTCAAACTCCCCTTTCCATCGGCCCCTACAAGGATTCATTTTCACTGAGGGAAGTGGCCCATTGGAAGACAACGCTAAAAAATTCGGAACTGCGCCGGAACACTATTCCTCGGATTTCAACGCCGCGAATCACTATGACTATGTTGCGACTTGACGATTCTGAATCGTACCAGAACGCCATTCCTGGGGATTCAAAAATGTGAATCCACGTGAATGTTGTGCCCCGACATGCCGATATCGTGCCACAACCGTACGTTGGAACGTTAACCATGCGAATCCTTGAAACTGCTGCAAACTCTTAAGACGAATGTGCGCGGCGCTAAGGCGACAGTCCCTTTTGAAAAGAAGCCGACCTCCATCCGTGAAGCTCATGCAGATTTAAAACGCAAATGCGCGCGGCGCTCAGGCGAGAGCCACATTTTGAAAACGGGCCGCCCTACAGCCGTGACATGTTTGCAAACGTTGAAAACAAATATGCGCCGCGCTGAGAAAGACCCACATTTTCAAAGCGTGCCGCCCTCCATCCGTGAAGCCCATGCACTCCTTTAACACGAATGCGCGCGGCGCTAAGGCGAGACCCACATTTCGAATGCGGACCGCCGTCCATATGTGAAACGCTTACAAACTTTTCCTAGTTCATGTGCGCGGCGCCAAGGCGGGAATCACATGTTGTAAGCTGTCCGCCCTTAATCCGTGAAACTATTGCAAATTTCAAGCGTCAGGACCATCAATGTTGAGGAAGTCTCAAGAAGTCTCAAGCGAAACGCCCGGCCCGCCCTTTTGACCAGCCTCGGGGTGCGACAAAGATAAATTATTTATAAGGACAAGGGATGGAGGAGGCTGAGGATGAGGAGGAGGAGGCTGAGGAGGAGGAGAAGGAGGAAGGAAAGGGGGGAGGAGGGAGAGAGGAGGGAAGAGGGATGGAGGAGGGGGGGCGGACGGGAGGAATGGAGAAAGAGGAGGAGCAGGAGGAAGGACGACGACGACGAACGAACGAACGAACACCGATGGGGACCGAATCCGTCGGTAACGAAACAGCACGGGCCGCTGCCGCAGGGTCTGTGCAGACACTGCGGGTTTCATTAGGAGAACAAAAAGTGGCATAAACATAAAACTCGGAGGTCCGCGCGGATTTCTCGGATCGGCGCTGGGGCCCCCCGGCGGCACCTCTGGCGCCGCCCCTGGCGCGCTCCGCGCGCCAGGGAGGGGGGTCCAGCGCCGATCCGAGAAATCCGCGCGGACCTCCGAGTTTTTATGTTTATGCCACTTTTTGTTCCCCTATTCAGAAACACAATTTCCCCCCCCCCAGCCCAAACTTAGACACACGGATAATGCGGAGGGAGGGAGGAAGCCACTCAGCAGAGCCGGACGACGAGAGACCAGCACGGCCCCCTCGCACTGGCACCGTGACGCACCAGGCCCTCTGAGCACCCTGGATGCTCCAGCCGTCGTCCTGCCAGTCCAGCTCGGCGAGGACTGAAGGGGCCCTGGGACACACAAATAAAGACACACAAGCAAAAATATGCCCCATATTTTCCCATCTTTTCATGGTTTTCGTCTTCCCCCCCACTTCCCATATTTTCCCATATTTTCTGGGGGATATCGTGTCTGTGTGTTTTTTCCCCTCCCGAAGGACGTGCGAGCGAAGGCTGCCGGGGCCACGACAGGAACTGCTGCTGCCATCGTCGCGCGGAGAGCCGTGTCGAGCGTCGGGCGCTCCGGAGCGCGGAACAGCTGCGACGTGATGATGCTGTCGATGGGTGCCCTGCAGACGTGATCGTGTACGAGGTGCTATGCAAGATAGGGCGACGATATCTATACATATCCACTGCTCCTGGCCAGGCCCATCCTGGGCCCAGGAGCGGTGTATATGCCTCCCTGGCCAAGCCAGGAGGGCGTATACACAGCTCTTGGGCCCAGGATTGGCCTGGCCAGGAGCAGTGGATATGTATAGATATCGTCGCCCTACAAGAGAGCATCGCGGAGCGCGGTCAACATAGCCACAAGGACCTGGACAGCAAGGTAGCCAAGAACCCCGGAGGCACTATATGGCCACAGGCAAGCAACCACCGCACCGAGAATGACAGCGTGCACGCTCAAGGGCGGGCGACTACTTGCATGCTCCCATTCCAATGCACGAGCTCCGCCCGGGGGAGACTTAGAGTGTGCGGGTTGAGCTCCAGGCCGCGGAAGTCACCGGCAGACCCAAAGCCGCTGAGCAACTCGCGAAGCCCCGTCACTTCGCTATGCAAGTCAGCGCGCTCGATTTGGTGGCAAATGGTGATGACATGCACCGCCAGCAAGCCCTCGTGCGTCAGCGGCGGCACAGGTCTCTCGCGGATGAGCGCGACTTGGCCTGTGCCATGTAGACGCCGAACGACCAGGGGATCACCGCTAGCAGGATCGCTCGGCAGGTGGGGCTGCCGCGGGGTTATGATTTCAATCAGGGCGATATGCGTAACCGTATCCATCACACGCGTGACATCAGGCTCTGCAGGCGGAATCGGGGTGGACGCTTGGCGGCTCGCATGGCGACGTTAAACTCCTATAGGCGGCCGCTGATTGCCCTGATCAAATTCTCGTCCAACAGCCAAGTCTAGAGACCTGCGAGCCCGATGTCACTGAAGTCTCCAATGCCGAGAAGGTTCAAGTTGAAACCACCCACCAGTACATTGCACCCGCACGCAAGCTTCGTCGACGGGGAACTCCTAATGCTTGCTCTGCGCCAAGGAGAAGAGCGCACAGAAACCCGAGAACGAGCGGGCTGGAAATGCGTGGTCCGTCAGGGAGGAAAAGCCTGAGCCAATCTCGAGCCAAACTGGCCACGAAGTATGTCATTGGCAGTATACCAGAGCAGCAGCATCACCACGCCGCCGGTCGACCCTAAAGAACATCTTCGTCGTCGGCCCCTAAAGAACATCTTCGTCGCTTCATAAGCTGGCTATAGAACCTCCTGGCCGACACACGCCAGCCAGCCTCTGACAGGGCAGCAATATGCGCGCTTCGCGCTGCGCGAAGCGCGACCAACTTCGCGTTCTCGCGCTGGCCCCTGACGCTGCTCGCCGGCGTCGGCCCAAAACGCGAAGCGCGATAATCTTTGCGCCATCAGTGCTGCCCTTACCTCTGCAGCTCCTCCAGGGCCAACTTTCGCCGACGCCCGCGCCAACGCCGCTCGTCTTGCCAAGGTTGCGCATGAGCCTTGGAAGCGTTGCCCAGGAGCTGTCCACGAGCCGCTGCCTGAGAGCTGCCGGGCGCTGCCAACGATCCCAAGGTCAGAAGAAAGAGAAAGATAAACCTACACCGACGGGTACGACAACCACTGCCACAGCTGCGGCCATATCCATCTTCATCTCCTCTATTTCTCCACCCGCTCATTCTTCTCATACTAATCCGTACCATCAGAACTTCATCATCCAAACCACCGCTTATCCGTCCCGATATGATTGATAATCAATGATTGTCCTCCTCCTCATCATCATCACCACCATCATCATCATCATCATCATCATCATCATCAGCAACAGCATCATACTCAAACTCATCGTCATCATCATCATCAGCATCATCATCATTATCATCATCATCATCATCATCATCGTAATCATCATCAATATCATCATCATCATCATCGTCATCATCATCACCACCATCATCATCGTCGTCAGCATCAGCATCATCATCAGCACCGCCATCATCATCATCAGCAGCATCAGCATCAGCATCATCGCCATCGTCATCATCATCATCATCAGCATCATCATCGTCAGCATCATCCTCATCATCCTCATCATCCTCATCATCCTCATCGTCCTGCTCCTCCTCATCATCATCATCATCAGCATCATCATCATCATCATCATCATCATCATCATCAGCATCAGCATCAGCATCAGCATCAGCATCAGCATCATCATCATCATCATCATCCTCATCATCATCATCATCATCATCATCATCATCATCATCATCATCATCATCATCATCATCATCATCATCATCATCATCATCATCATCATCATCATCATCATCATCATCATCATCATCATCATCATCATCATCATCGTGATCATCACTTTCTTCTAGTACGACCACTACTACGAATGATAACGCATGATAGCACTACCGCTACTAATCTTCTTCCCCCTCCTCGCCCTGTCCCATTGAACTTACCCTACTCATCATTATCTCCTTCCTCCTGCTGATCCCCCTCATCTTCCGCCTTGTCATCATTCTCATGCTGCTCCTCCTCTTCCTGCTCCATTCTAGCTGCTCCCTCCTCATCCTCAATCCTTCTCATCTCGCTGCTGTCAAGACACCCGCGCGGCGCTGCCTGAATTGGCCCAAACTGAAGTGAGCACTGACCTCCATCCCTCCCCTTCAGCATCCGCCTCCTTCCTCTTCCTCATCATCATCCTGGTTCTTCCTCCTCCTCCTCCTCTTCCTCCTCCCCTCCCCCATCATCCTCCACGTCCCCCTCCTCCCGCTCATCAACATTATCCTCCTCCTCCTCCTCCGCCTCCTCCTCCTCCTCCTCCTCTTCCTCCTCCTCCTCCTCTATTTTCCTTCCTACTTCCTCTCTCTCTCTCTCTCTGGCTGCTGCTCCTCCCTCCGCCTCTGGACGGTGGGGGCGGAAGGGACACACCAGACGCCCGACGCAATGCGCCTGTTTTTCGTCCGCGGGGAAGCCTCGCGAGGGGGCGCCACGGCGGTGGCGCCACGGCGCCAGCAGGCAGGGAGGGAGGGGCCCACCCGGCGGCCTCGTCCTACCTCTTCCCCGCCCTCTCCTCGCCGAACTCGGAACTAAGTTGGTTAGGCTGTGCTGGAATTATTTCCTTTTAGATGCTGTTGGGGGTCATCCTGTTGTTTTTGACTCTGGCCAGGAAGGGCCTTAGGCGACTCTTGGCTGGTTTCTTCCCCACCTTTCATTACTTTTCTCGGCCTCCGGCCGAGGGTGTCCAGGCCAATGGCAGCCTGCCACATACAACTACAGCAGGGAGGGGCCCAGAGATCTCCGACGTCCGCGGTCTTGCCCAACCCCTGGACCCCCCAGATCCCCAGGACGAGGAGACCGTCGCAATGAGTTTGCCTCAAGACGAGTTCCATGAGGTCCACGAGTATCTAGCGGCCCTCGTTTCTGCAGTTCGTGTGAAACACCCGTAGCTAAATCTCGAAAATCCTGGAAACCTGGTAAATCCGGGAATGCATCATGAACATGACCTCTTGCTCCTCTGACTCTCGACCAGTTTCCAGAACCCTGAGATCCGAACGATGCACTTTTGTTCACAGCAAGCAGCTTCGCCAGGATCCCGCCCCCTGGACCATTCCAGATCGACGCGGCTCGAACAAAGGCGGCAACAAAATGAGGTCTAGGGTTCGAGTCGGGATCTTTGGCGATGCTCAAGTTTTTCAAAACGACGTCGGATCTCAGGGAAGGCAGCGTTCCACCACGGCATTGTTTCCTGGTGGCCCCGCGAGGCGCCCGAAGCGGCCCTCTGGGGGCCCGACACTTGAGGAGAACACACTGCCACGTCGGGCTCACGAAGAACCAGCCGCCGGAGGACTGAGGTCTGGGGAAGGCGAGGGCCAGGCAACGCCAAAGGGGGGAATCGCCGCTGGGGAGGTCGCCACCGCCTGCGGAGGACTGACAGGCAGGACTCCCCCATTCCCTCACCATAGCCAATGAAGAACACGTTGTGCCATCTTTGGTGTCGTGAAGCCGTGTGTGTGTGCACAGCGCGTGCATGGCGCGACCCTCGGTCGTCTTTCAGTGCGGTGAATTCGCTGCTGTTCTGAATGTTGCCCTTCCCCCCGGGGGCCTTCACAAACCTCCTGGGATGCACGTTGGGTTGCGGCATCGTGGGTGCAACAAAAACGCTGAAGGACGGCAGCGTAAGCCTCCTCGACCCTCGATCCTCGACCCTGCTCCGTCTCGGTCCTCGATCCTGGGGCGGCGGCGGCAACCCCTCCGGTCGTGACCCCCTTCGGCGCTGCCTGGAAGGAGGGAGGAGGATGGGAGGGTAGACGAACAGCCAGCTGCACAGTCTAAACTGTCAGAGTTCGGCGCGGATTCTGTCTTGGATCGGCGCGGCCTACTTTGCGCGCGGCGCGCGCCAGGGGCGGCACCAGATGCGTCGCCAGGGGGGGCACGACGCCGACGTAAGACATCCGCGTGTACCTCAAAAGGTGCATGCTTGCACCGCTCTTGGTCATTCTGTGACGAGGCAATGCCACATGGGGTCACAACTACGGTCGGGAAATGAGGCTTAGCGTGTCGCGGCGGCGGCCTCGGCGACACGCTGTGACCTGTAAGCGGATAGCGTGTCGCTCCGCTCCACGGGGCAGAAGGTTGGAAAAAAACTCGAGACGTTGACGCCTGGGGACCAAGAAAGTGATGACGTGTCGCGCCGAAACGTGGTGGGCCAGAACAGGCGGAGCGACACGCTATCCAAGAGTTCCCGACCGTAAGGAAATCACCAAGTCCCCTAGAAAGTGGACCCCCCTGTACCCCAGGACCCCTCCCCAGGACCCTCCAGGACACCCAAGAACGTCCAAAACCTCCCCGATCCTCGACTTCCAGGAGTGATCCACTGCTGGTGACCCCTCTTGGCACTGCCCCTCTGTTGGAGGCTTGGAAATTGACACCATCACCAACACAGGGGGTTGCCTCCACCAGGGAAGGACGATCCTAGAATTCGGTGTTGGTGATAATCTTTCGGCCGCCTAGGAAGCCAGAATATTACCACCGTCACCGAGATTGGGATATTCTTCCCTCAGTGGAGGCACAACGCCGATATTGGTGTTGGTGTCAACCTCTAGGCCTCCGACTCTGTGAGAGGAGGGAGCGTCGGGTCGGACGCGAAAGAGGTGGATATAGCAAAGGGGGTCAGCGAATCAGCCCACGCGGCTGGGTTTCCTGGCGCCTCCTGGCGCCGGAGGCGCAAGTGCATCGAAGAAATCGCTCGGCCTCCTCCTCCTCCCCATCCCCCTCCTCCTCCTCCTCCTCCTCCTCCTCCTCCTCCTCCTCCTCCTCCTCCTCCTCCGCTTCCTCCTCCTCCTCCTCCTCCTCCGCTTCCTCCGTCTCCTCCGCCTCCTCCGCCGCCTCCTCCTCCTCCTCCTCCTCCTCCTCCTCCTCCTCCTCGGCGGGGCCGAAACCGGCTGCCTGCAGCAGTTTTCGTAACCTTCGGGGGCCTGGAACGTGGCATCGACACCAACACAAGGGTTGGCCTTGGCGTCAACCGCGGGCCGGGCGTTTCACCTGAGACCTCCTCACCGCTGATATGTCTGAAACGTAAAACGTGCAACAGGTTCATGGATGGAGGGCGGGTCCTGATCAACACATGGCTCTCGCTTGCGCGCCGCACACATTCGTCTTAAAAGTTTGCAAGCGCTTCACGGACGGAGGGTGGCTCCTTTTCAAAATGTGGCTCTCGCCACCGCGCCGCGCACACTCGTGTTCGCAAGAGCTTCGTGGACGGCGGGCGGGTCCTTTTCAGAATGTGGCTGCCGCCTCTGCGCCGCGCGCATTCGTCTTGAAATCTTGCAGGAGTGTCACGGAAATAGGGCGAGTCCTCTTCAAAATGTGGCTCTCGCTGTGGCGCCACGAGCATTCCTCTTCAAAGCGTGCAAAATGTGCATGGTTTTCAGTCTGTGGTTCTCGCGCAAGCGCCGCGCACCTTCGTCTTAAGACTCCGCAAGAGATTCGATAATGGGGGCGGGTCCCTTTCGAACTGTGGCTTTCGCCTGGACGCCGCGCACCGTCGTCCTGAACAAGTTGCAGCCGTTTCGCGGATGAAGGCGGGCCGGTTTCAAAATGTAGCTCTCGCCGTAGCGCCGCGGAGATTCAGCTTAAAGGTTGCGGGGGTTTCATGGGCAGAGGGCAGGTCCTTTCCAAATGTGGTTTTCGCAGCGGCGCCGCGGCGCCGCGCACACTCGTAATAAACAGGTCTGCAAGAGTCTCATGGATGGCAATCGGATGGGGGGCAGGTCCTTCTGAAAATGTGGTTACCGCGTTAGCGCCGCACACATTCGCTCCAACATACGACAGACTGTCAACGGACTTCTGATGGTTGACGTTCCAGAAATGCTGCCCTGGCACGGTTTTGGATCGTCTGGGCGCAAAAGCCACGCTGATCCGCGGCGTTGAAAACCAAGGAAAGGCGTTCTGGCACGATGCAAGACCGCCAGAACGCAGGAGTAAAGTTGATTCGCGGCGTTGAAATCCGAAGAATGGTGTTATGGCACGATTGAGGGTTCTTGAACGGTCGGCGTCCAACAGGGCATTTCCTGTAGTGAAAATGCATATTTGCAGGGTCCCATGAGCAAGAAACTTGGACGGATGGTTTATTGCAACATCGTTGATGCGCCTTGGGTTTGCACTGGTCCTCCTCCTCCTCCTCCACCTCCTCCTCCTCCTCCAACAGCATCCGTTTTCGCAGCACCCCTTGCCCCCACCCACCCCATTCGTCCGACCCGAGGGAGGGGAAGGAGCTACACGCCCCGGGCACTCCCGATGCCCTGGAACGGGTGCGAGTGGCCCCCCTGGCCGGGTGGCGGCACGGGACGCCCCCGGCCCGCCCCGCCCTGACTCCAGATCCGCCGTGCTCTGCTTAATCACCTTCCGACTTGCAGCTGTGTCGGACACGCGCCCCAAACAGAACTAAAAGTAGGGCGGGAATTTCCGCCTCCGAAACATCAGGCCGACATTTCCGCAGAGGTATGGCAAACACAACGGCGGTAAAGTAGGGCGGAAACCTACATCAAAGAAATATTTGATTCTTTGACAAGACGGTCGGGTATTTCCGCCCTACCTACGACATCGCCCCGAACACGGCAGATCCGGAGTCGCCTCCACGCAACAGGCGAGAGTGTCGGAGGTGGACAGGTCCCCCCCGTAGCAAACGCCCTCTAGTGAAAGCTGCCGAAGGCACTCCAGGTGCGCACGGAACCGCATTCCGGTCCACCCCGTGGGGTAGAGCTAATCGACGTCCAGAAACCACCGACTGCACCCAGCGAGACGCCAGTCGAGCAGCGAAACCGACTGAGGACTGCACCGGCACAATCGAATGCCACTACGGTCGGGGAGTTGACCTGAGGAACGATAAATAAGGAACGAGGCCTCTTTCTCCCATAAATTAAGCTCCGATGTTCCATGGAAAACCTCAGGAAAACCCAAGGAGCACTGTAAAGCAACTAAGGAACACGGAGCCCCTCCCCAACAAAAAAGGTTCCTTCTTTAGGGCCCCGACTGTATCGAGCCCACTCCAGATTTCCTCCGTCGACCTGTCTGGGTGGGCCTGCGCTCGGTGCCCGAGCGTGCCCTGGGCCCGCACCAAAAAAGGCCACTCCGGCCAAGATCGGCCAAGGGCCACTGTTTGCGCATATGGCCGACTGGAGTCAGGGCGCACCTCGCCTCGGGCCCGGGCCCGGGCCCGGCGCGCCCGATCCGCGGGCCCGGCGACCAGCCTCTCCTGAAGGGGCCCTGGGACACGCAAATAGATAGGCACAAAGGACAAGATTCCCAATCTGTTCTCATATTCTCGGGGTTTTTGCCTTCCCCCCCACTTCCTATCTTTTCCCATATCTTCTGGGGAGTCGACGATGACATTGTGTCTGTGTGTGTGTGTTTTCCCCTCCTGATCTCCACCGGGCGGGCCCCTCCATTGCGCCGCCAGAACATGTCCATGCCCACTGCCGCGTGGTCGTGTCCCCTGGGGCGCGCCTCCGAAGCGGTGGGGGTGGACATTCCAGGGGCCCTGGGACACACAAATCAATACACACAAACAAAAGGATTCCGTTTATTTTCCCATATTTTGTGGGTTTTTATCTTCCCCCCCACTTCCCGTTTTCCCATATACTCTGGGGAATCCATAATTAATTGTGTCTGTGTGTTTTTTCCCCTCCTGAGACATGCTCTGGCGGTGGATCCGTGGAGGACCGAGCAGTCCCGCAGCACTCCGCGAGACATCGGGCAGGCTTTGCCGACCCCCCCTGGCCCCCGATGTCAGTGTTCCGTCGCGCGCGCGGCACGATCTGCGGACGCCGGCGCAAAACACGAAGCCACTCTTACGGCACCTCTATCCACACTGGCATGTTTCGGGATCTGGGGGCGCCGGCGCAGCGCAGGAAAAAGGCTTGCAGAAAGCTTTTCGCGGAGGGGTGTGGCTTCTGGTTTTTGAGCGTCTGTTTTGCCGGGCATGCTCTGTCCCTCGCTCGCATTTGATGTTGGCCCCACTTGGGCCTCCACCCCGAGATCCGACGTCGCGAACGAAATATAACCGGAGTGCAGTATCCCCAAACAAGGTTTTTAAACCCACTGCGGTTTCCAAGGTCGACTGCGTGCCCGTCCAGTGCGGGCTGGCATGGCATGTTAGAACATGCCGCCGCCTCCTCCTCCTCCTCCTCCTCCTCCTCCTCCACCTCCTCTTCATCCCGAACGGCATCTCGGAGCCCAGAGTTGCGAGGATGTCTCCAGCGGAACGGGCTGGACCAGGACCACCTCGCGCGCGGCATCTCGGACCCCAGAGTTGCGACGATGTCTCGGGCGAAACGTGCTGCGAGGAAGTCTCAGGCGAAACGGGCCGGACCACCTCGAGCGCGGCGTCTCAGAGCTCCGAGTTGCGGGGGCCTCCTGGGGCCTCCTGGGGCCTCCTGGTGACCTCCTGGGGCTTCCTCCTGGGCCTCCTGTGGCCTCCTGGACCCCACCTGGGGCTTCCTGAAGCCTCTTGGGGCTCCCAAGGGGGGATATCTAACATGTGGCCGTCGGGGCCCCCCAAAATGGAAGGAGGGGCCACAAGAGCAAGAAAAATCAACGAATCGACACTGGATGCGTATTAACTTGACACGTTCTGATTCTGATCGGGGGCCTCCTGGGGCCTCCTGGGAGCCTCCTGGGAATCTCCTGAGGACCCCTGGGGCCTGTCCTTGGCGTCCTGCGGCCTCCTGAAACTCTCTGAGGCCTCCTGGGGCTCCCAGGGTACCAGGGGGGATATGTCACATGTGGTCTTCTGGGCTCCCAGGCTGGACCACCTCTTGCGCGGCATCTGGGAGCTCAGAGTTGCGAGAATGTCTTGTGCGAAACGGGCCGGACCACCTTGCGCACGGCATCTCAGAGCTCGGAGTTGCGAGGATGTCTCAGGCGAGATGGGCCGGACCACCTCGCGCAGGGCATCTCGGAGCCCAGAGTTGCGAGGATATCTCAGGCGTAACGGGCTGGACCACCTCGCGCGCGGCATCTCGGACCCCAGAGTTGCGACGATGTCTCGGGCGAAACGTACTGCGAGGAAGTCTCAGGCGAAACGGGCCGGACCACCTCGAGCGCGGTGTCTCAGAGCTCCAAGTTGCGGGGGCCTCCTGGGGCCTCCTGGGGCCTTCTGGTGACCTCCTGGGGCTTCCTCCTGGGCCTCCTATGGCCTCCTGGACCCCACCTGGGGCTTCCTGAAGCCTCTTGGGGCTCCCGGGGGGGATATCTAACATGTGGCCGTCGGGGCCCCCCAAAATGGAAGGAGGGGCCACAAGAGCAGGAAAAATCAACGAATCGACACTGGATGCGTATTAACTTGACACGCTCTGATAAGGGGCCTCCTGGGGCCTGCTGGGAGCCTCCTGGGAATCTCCTGGGGACCCCTGGGGCCTGTCCTGGGCGTCCTGCGGCCTCCTGGAACTCTCTGAGGCCTCCTGGGGCTCCCAGGGTCCCAGGGGGATATGTCACATGTGGTCTTCTGGGCTCCCAGGCTGGACCACCTCTTGCGCGGCATCTGGGAGCTCAGAGTTGCGAGAATGTCTTGTGCGAAACGGGCCGGACCACCTTGCGCACGGCATCTCAGAGCTCGGAGTTGCAAGGATGTCTCAGGCGAGACGGCCTCGTGCAGGGCATCTCGGAGCCCAGAATTGCGAGGATTCTCCCGGAACGGGCTGGACCACGCCGCGCGCGGCATCTCCGAGGTCAGAGTTGCGAGGATGTCTCCAGCGAAATGGGCTGAACCCCCTCTTGCGCGGCAGCTCAAAACTCAGAGTTTCGAGGATGTCTCAGGCAAAACGGGCCAGACCACCTCACGCGCGGCATCTCAGAGCTCAGAGTTTGGAGGACGTCTCAGACGAAACGGGCCGGACCACCTCTCGCGCGGCATCTCGGAGCCCAGAGTTGCGAGGATGTCTCAGGCGTAACGGGCTGGACCACCTCGCGCGCGGCATCTCGGACCCCAGAGTTGCGGCGATGTCTCGGGCGAAATGGGCTGGACCACCTCTTGCGCGGCATCTCAGAATTCAGAGTTGCAAGGATGTCTCAAGCGAAATGAGCCTGAACACCTCGCGCATGGCATCTCAGAGCTCAGAGTTTGGAGGAGGTCTCAGGCGATTCGGGCCGGACCACCTCGCGCGCGGCATCTGGGAGCTCACAGTTTGGAGGATGTCTCAGGCGAAACGGGCCGGACCACCTCTCGCGCAGCATCTGGGAGCTCAGAGTTTCGAGGATGTCTCAGGCGAAACGAGCCGGACCACCTCTTGCGCGGCATCCGGGAACTCAGAGCTTGGAGGATGTCTCACGCGAAACGCCCAATCCTGGACAACTCAGAAACAAGAGTTGCGAGGATGTCTCAGGCGAAACAGCCCGGACCACCACATTTTTTTGAGGACGTCTCTGCGTTGAATTCCCTGCTGGAGTTAGCTTCTATCACAACAGCACCCCGTTCAGCTGTTTGGGGAAATATTGTGGAAAATCGCCAGCGGAGTCCAAGAGCTCACCATTCTGCGTCATCCCTCGACACAGAACGATCTGAGAGGGCCACGGTGCCCCCAGACCCGGCCAAGACAAAAAACAATAAAAAAATTGCGCTCTCGAGGTTCTGGGCCTCCGGAAGCCTCTGCGGAGGCCTCTGCAAGCCTTCGGGGGCCCCGCAAGGCCCCGGGGGGGTCTCCACGCGGCAGGAGGCCTCGGGGGGACCGGCCCGGCTGGGCTTATGTCGGGCCCGTCCCCCTACAGGGGGATTTTCGACGAAAGATAAAGAACGAAAAATTCTCCCAAACTGCCCCAAAATGGTATAAGGAAAAAACATTGCTCAAAAAATCGTCCCCTGACTTTTTGGGGACTATTTTTTGACTCTTTTGGGGAGTACCTTTTTTTTTCGTCGAGAATCCCCCTGTAGGGGGACAGGCCCGACTCAAGGCTGGGCTCCGAGCGGGTGGGCTGGTGGCGCCCCCGACCTGGTCCACCGCGAACTGCAGCCGGCGGGCGTTGTCCCGGGCGAAGGCGGGCATGTCGCACGGCTCCACGAACTCCGGGACCTGGCGGGGAGGAGGCACTCTGACGAGGACCTCGCCTCCTCCTCCTCCTCCTCCTCCTCCTCCTCCTGCTCCTCCTCCTCCTGCTCCTCCTGCTGCTCCTCCTCCTCCTGCTCCTCCTCCTCCTCCTCCTCCTCCTCCTCCTCCTCCTCCTCCTCCTGCTCCTCCTTCTCCTCCTGCTCCTCCTGCTCCTCCTGCTCCTCCTCCTGGATCCCGTGTGGCGCGCGAGCCCCAGGGTGCTGCGCTGCTGACAGGAACCACGCCTGCACCAGATACGCCACGAGCGGCCCGGCCGCTCCTCCCCCGTTCACCTCCTCCTCCCCCTCTTGGGCCTCGGGAGGGAAAGGGTGGTAGCTAGACGGCCGCTGCGAGACAGAGAGAGAGAGAGAGAGACGAGGCTGGCCAGAGGATACCAGAGGACGACCGACGAGCGACGAGGAAGAAGGGAGGACGAGGACGGGAGGGGGAACCGAGGGGGGGAGAACGAGGAGGGGAGGGGAAGGAGGACGAGGAGGGGAGGGGAGGGGAGGGGAGACGAGGGGGGGAGGACGAGGAGGGGAGGGAAGGGAGGACGAGGAGGGGAGGGGAGACGAGGGGGGAGGGGAGGACGAGGACGAGGAGCGACCACCGACGAGCGGCGAGGAAGATGGGAGGACGAGGAGTGTAGGCGGGGAGAGGGAGCCCGAGGCGGCGTTTGCCATGGTGTCCGCGGCGCCCTCCCCAAGACGCAAGGCCGCGCGACGGAACAAACGGCGCGGCGACATATGCGCGCGGGCATAACTCCTCGGCGCCGGCGCCGTTCGCAGGGGAGGGGCCGGAGAGCACGAGGGCAAGAGTGAGCAGGACGAGGATACAATCGGATGAGAAGAAATCGAGAGTCCCTGAGAGCCGGCGGCTCTGGAGAACGCCTCGGGCGCCGCGGTCTTCTCGGAGCGTTCCGGATCTCGGAGCGTTCCGGAACGCTCTGGAGAGGGGGGCGTCCAAGAGGGGGGCGTCGGAGGCAGGGGGCGCAAGTCATGGCCGGCGGCACGTGCGCGGCCCGGGGGGCGGCTGGGGACGTGTGGAAGTAAGGAGAGGCGCCATGAAATCTGGGGAGATACTGTGGCCCCCGCCGTGATGTGCCCCCTCCCCCCTTGTCCTCAGCCCCCTCCTGGCCGCCCCCGATGTCCTCGCCCTCGGCCGACGATCGGCTACACGCAAGAGTGACCCTGGGTAAGGGTGACCTTTGGTGCGCGGCTTTTGGGGGCTGCGGGTGGGTCACACCCACAAGAGCGCTAGAGACTACCCTCGCATCGCGTTCGGCGATCGGGGGACCCAACTGGGCCCGCACCAAAGGTCACGCCGGCGAAAGCCAGCGCCACGGGGCGCACCCTCGCGGTGGCGGTGGCGGGCAGTCTTGGCGAGGGGAGCGCTGCCTCTCGAGGCGCGGCGGCAGCCGCACCGCCAGCCTGCACGCTGCGAGCGATCGAGAGGTCGGTTTGGCGCCGCGGCGCGCATCTGCGGCGGAGGCCCATGCCAAGAAGCACCCTGCTCGCCTCCAGGGTGCCCTGGGTTTCTTGGCTTTCGCTGGTTTTGCCACAGAAGGCGTGACGCTCCCACGCCAAGGGTCCGTGGACGCCCTGGGGTCTCAGGGTTGGGTTGCTTGTGGGAGGTTTCTTGTGGTCGAGCTCCTACTGCAGCGGTGGCGGTGGTGGAAGTTTTAGGTATATGGATTTCGGTCGCGCCAAACTTCGGTCGCGACCAGAGTGTGTCGAAGTTAGGTAACGAGGTGGCGGCGCGTCGGGGCCCAAGCGACGGTTTTGAGGACGTCGACGGCTCGCGCGTTGCCAAACTTCGCGAAAGGAGGTCGAACTTCGGTCGCGGCTGGGGGCCGAATTTCGGTCGCGACTGGCTCGTCCAGAAGGAAGCTCTAGTACAGCCAGGCCAAGGACAGAAGGACATCCTTCAAGCACATGAGACCCTCTGCCGGCCAAACTCCCCGAGCATCCAAAAGTTCCCTTCCCCCCGGATGCACAAGAACGTCCAGCAAGCACGACGAACATTAAGGTACATTGAAGGGGCCCCAGGACACACAAATAAATACACACAAATAAAACTGCCCCCCATATTTTCCTGTATTTTCTGGGTTTCTGTCTTCCCCCCCACTTCCCATATCTTCCCATATTTTCGAGGGACTCGAGGATTACTTGTGTCTGTGTGTTTCTCTTCCTCCTGATACATACCCTCCCCGAACCGACCTCGGCCTCATGCCTCGGCCTGACGGTATAAAGGAGGTCCAAGGCAGAGCCACACGCACCACGACCGAGGTGCCGCCGACCACGACGGCGAGGGAGACGCGGCGCGCCGACGACCCGCACCGAAGCACGGATCGGAGAGAAGGGCCCACACCCTGCAGGCAGCATGGCAGATGCGGACAGCGAGGGGGGGAACTGCGAGCGCACGCTGCCGTCGCGCCCTCACGGGATCCGCGTCTCCCGACGCCCTGCTCAAGGCCGCACCGAGGAGCGCGGGCGGCGCTGCTCGGATCGACGTCGGCCAGACGCTCCGACGCAGCCATGCGACAAGGCACGCGATCCTCAGCACAGCGATGGCGCAGAATAAGGATGCACGATAAGGATGTACGATGAGGATGCACGGGGAAGGATGCAAGGGTAGCCTTGGAAAGTCGCTGCTTACTGTGCGCCCTGACTGTAGCGCTCTCCCACAGCGCTGCCTCGCTGTCGTCGAGGCGCGAGCGCGAAGCGATGCGCTTGCTCGCCGCCAGGGCGCCTGCCAGAACTCGCGAGCGGGTCGCGACGGGGAACGAGTGGGCAAGGCACCTGGCGGGAGGGCCTCGCTGGGGACGGCCCGAAAAACAGTTGATATCCGACACGCCTGCGGCCGGAATCGATTGCACAGGACCCGCGACGGGACTCGAGATTCCTCCGCCGGCAACCTGGCCTCCAAAAGCCACGGGACACGAGTGCGTGCCCTGCCGAGGGCCGCGACCGCGGCCACCCGCGGCCGACCCGCAGCCCGGCAAAGGGGGCGCAAAGGAGGAGGAGGAGGAGGAGGAGGAGGAGGAGGAGGAGGAGGAGGAGGAGGAGGAGGAGGAGGAGGGAGGAGGAGGAGGAGAGGAGGAGGAGGAGGAAGAGAAGGAGGAGGAGGAGGAGGAGGACGGGGCACCGAGGGCTCCCCGACGGGCCGTGCCGCCCGCCGCGTGAAGCGTACGGCACGGCGCGCCGCCCGCGCCGCCCCCCTCCCCTCGGGGGGGCGATCGCGCGACCTGCCGCCCTCGAAGGGGCCCCAGGACACACAAATAAATACACGACGCATACAAACAGATTCCCCATATATTTTCCCATATGTTCTGGGTTTTTGTCTTCCCCCCCACTTCCCCTATTTTCCTATATCTTCTAGGGGATCGAAGATTCATTGTGCCTGTGTGTGTCTTTCCCTCCTGAGCCCTGGCAGATGCGCAGGACACGCGATGCACGGACACCGGAATACCCTTTGATCAGGGCTGGACCTAAACGGCGTTCTTCGTTGTCGTTTTGCTTTCGTCTTCCTTTCTTTTTGCCTTCTATCCACCCCTGCCGCAAAACGACGTCGAAACGAGAACGGCCCACGAAATCGCCCAAGCACCGTTTAGGTCCAGCCCTGCCCTTGATTTGGGAGGTCCGACCTACTCATCGTTGCCGACTGCATGCCATATGCGGGCAAACCGTGCTTGCGCGGCGCTTCAAGGGGGGAGTAACACAGGGGGGGGGGGCAGACAATGGAAGAAAAGGTGCCCCCTTTTCGGGCCCTACCAGGCCCCCTCTTGGGCTCGAGAGAGCCCCTCGAGGGGCTTTTCTGGGCGCCTTTTCTGCGGTCCTCGCTGCCCCCTCACTCATCGCCCCCCCACTACGCGACGCCCAACGCGCAGCAAGGGCGGGCTCGCCGGGCGGCGACAGCGGCGACGTTGCGCCTGCGCGGGGCGAGGGAACTCGGCGCGCCAGCGATCCTCAGCGCCGACGCTGGCCGCAGGCTCGTGAGGCGGAAGCCCATTCCAGGATCGGCCAGCATCGATCCGGGAAATCGGATCGAACGGGAATGTGCGTCGGATCGGGCTGCATCGCCACGGAATCGGAATCGAATCGGATCGGCTGCGCCAGGAGGCACAACTGCCACGTGCAAGCATCGGGCTTGCATCGGATAGCCGTGTGGTGCAAGGCGTGGGCGATCCCACGCTCGGCGCCTCCGCTGGCGAAGAATCTGGAGCGCCTCAGATTGAGACCTGGAGATGTTGACAGCGTCGTCGATCAAGGCGGGGTCAGGCGCCAAGCCACCTCAAGCCAATCGTGAGCCCTCCGATCGACACATGGGTGTCCTCCATTGTTCAAGACGCTCAGCGCGTGCGGTGGTCTGCATCTGTAGAACCTGCCGCTCGTAGGTGACGACCTTCGCCTCCAGCTGTCTCGCACGCTCCAGTAGCTGCGCTTCCTCGCAGGCTCGCAGTAAGCCTAGGCTTTTGTCGGATCGGTT